>JZKD02S1606221.1:240677-260496 GCA_000966675.3 Picea glauca
GAGTTCATCCATTTGTGCACCTTATCAATCATGATAAGACAATAATGAGTCATCTATACATTTTTCCAACAATGCATCATATACCAATGAAACCACAATGATCCATATTCATCATATATCAATGACAACTCATTGATCCATGTTCATCATATCAATGACAACTCATTGATCCATATCCATCATATCAATGAAAACTCATTGATCCATCTTCATCTATGCATTCTCATCAAGGACAATACATATTATATTACATCAATCATCAATCAATCAATCCTTTGACATCAATCAATCACTTGACATCAATCAATGACATCAATCAATCAAACCATTGGCATCAATGGCAACATGATCCAACAATATCCCACTTTGGCATTGATGGAAATAACAACATTGATGTCAACACCAATTACTAATTATTGATGTCAACATGTAGATAAGGCATGCTATACATTAATAGTCAATGTGACTATCTCTCCCCATCAATAAACATCAATCACATCAATGTGATTAGTTCTCCCCCTTTGGCATCAATGGCAAAGGGCCATTCTCATCTTGGGGCTGGTCCCCTTGCTTGAACTCTCCTTGGGGCTGCTCCCCCTGTCTGAATTCCTTTGATCTTCCTTTCAATAATCTCTCTCCTTTTGAACAAGGGATATCACTTTAATGTAATGCTGAAGATACATCGAACATGCTCCCCCTGTGACCATTCATCCCCTTGAAATTATGCTCCTGTGCTCTTTCTTTATGCATAGGGATCTTTTCTAGGTATGCATCTGATAAATATCTCCTCCTAGAATCATGGGAAGAATAATTACTCCCCATATGGGTATGTCTCCCCTATCTTTTCTACAAGATGAACATTGTGCTACCATATAATGATCCTTGGACCTGTTCATGCATATAACTCATGCCATACCAAGCATCATGGAGCAAACGATATGTCAACAATGAAATAAAGAATCATGAGAAAAATATCAACCAAGTTCATCTTGTACAAAATGTGTGCTCATCATGCACAACACCTATGTACATCAAACATGTACATCAACATCATGCAATGTGCCAAAAGATATCGTCCATGGAATGTATCAATCATATGCCTTTATCAACATGCCAACATGTTCATATACCAATATGCCAACCATGTGCATATACCAATATGCCAACCATGTGCATCTACCAACATGCCAAACAATGCATCATATCACTCACGATATGTCTCCATCATGTACCAAGTGCCACAATTAGGTATCTCAAACAAATGTCAATTGTTGTGCTAATCAAGTAGTACCAATGGTGTAGTATCATCAAGCATATTCCATCTACGAGTGTATTAAACATGTAAATTAACATGCACCAATACCACAAAATGATGAATCCCATATATGTATGCCAAATCCTCCATAAAACATGTGCCAATCAAACTGCTAGTAGGTGCCTCTTCCAATGTACTAGAAAAGTACCAATCATGCATCAACTATAGATCAACAATGATGTACAAAATGATCACCTCATCAACTCACCAACCATATGTCCCAATATGTAGCCCAATCCACATGAAAAGTTCATGCACCATGATATCAACATATGCTTCCAATAATACATCATAATATATATCAATGAAACTCAAATATGTACCATCCATGTACACCAACAGATCAACATCAATCCATACTCATGGGTTACTGTCATCCACTCAAGATTTTATTTTACATAATCCAATATATGAACACTTAAACCTACAACAAATAGTGTCATAACCTACAACAAACAATGTCATACCTTGCAACAAAGTGTTATACCATCACATCTAGCTGCAATCCATGTGCATAGCCTTTTTCTCAAGGATTTACCACATATATGTTGTCTTCTGCACAACATCTCACATATGTACGTGAGCTATACAAGGTCATCCTACGTATATACATGAATGATACCACTGTCACCCACATATGATTCAGTAGATGACTTACTTGAGCTTCCCTTCAGCCTTTCATTTTGTTCTGGCTACTTTATCTTCTTCACCCACTTCAGTAGATGTCCCTGCTCCTCAAAACTTGAGCTCTGAGCATCCATCTTTTCAAATATGTCCCCCTTCCTTACTTCATTACTTCTTCTAGACATGCTATTTGAGGTTCTCATCATGGACTTTCTTCTTGTGTTCCAACACTCATGGGATTTGTGTCCAAATACACTATAGCTATAGCATCTCATAGTGTTATAGTGAACAACAATGTGTCCTACTTGATCACATCTCCAATACCTCATGGTGTTATAAAATATTCCATTATACATCCTTTCATAAGATCTACATTCAAAAGCTTTGTGACCATATCCATTACATGAATAACAATGCCCATGAAAAATACTTTCATACAATTTCTTTGGTGTCCCAAGAATAGATTCTTGATGTCTTCCTTGCTTTTCTCTTTTGAAATTTTGTTTGCCTTGTGTAGATGGTTTCTTTGCAACATTGTCTTCCTTCTTTGATGGATTTACCTCATGCTTCTTTGGGCTGCTTTATTCAACATGTGTATCTTCTCCTTTGTATCTAAGACCTGATTTATCATATGGTGATCTTTGACTTTCTAACATCTCATCCAATATTAGTGAGCTATTCAAGAATTTGTTTTAATTTTCTACCTTCTTTCTAAGGTCAACAATTTCAGCTTCTAGCTTAAAACATGACTCCTCCTTTTCATTTATTTGATTCTTCAATAGTTCCTCTATTCTTTTGGCTTCTTCAATTTGGGTCTTGAGATGGAAAATTGTTTCAAAACTTTTTCTAATTTCATCATCTACCTTCACATTTTATTTTTCATTCTTTAGTATTGTGATTTCTTCTTCCTTTTCTTCTAGTTGAGTCTTATTTCTCTCTTTGAGCATTTCCTTTAACATCAATATGTACCTTTCACTCCTCCTAAGAAATGTTTTAGTGTTATCCAAAAGATAGTTATAGTGTGTATAAAAATGATCACTTCTATATCTATATAAACCCTCTTCAATTTTTGTTTGAAGTTATAATAGATTTTCTTCTATTATTTCCATGGGATAACTATCATCACACTTTACACAAACTATTTCTATATCATCTTCTTCACTTGAAAAAAATTCAACATCATCACATTTTGAATCAATGCAATCAAGAGTCTTTGGAGATTCTTTACATTCATTTGGATTATCTTCAATATCTTCCTTCTTGCCAACATCATCACATGATTCTTTTCCTTTAAAATAATCACATATGTAATAAAGAGTTAGAGATTCTTTACCTTTGATAATATTGATGGAGTGGTCTTCAAAATATTCTTTCTTTTTTTGATATGTCTCCTCTAGCTTTAGCCATAGATTCTTGGTGGAAGTGCATTGTCCCATGCTATCTTTGATGGGGCTTGAGATTCCACTAAGAATGGTCTTGAGAGACAATGCATCATTCTTCTTTCCTTCACTTTGAGATGAATACTTTGACTTGTTCCTCAAAGGAAATGATCCACCAATGGTTTCCTTCTGAATAAATGCTCCCATTGTCTTCAAATACACTTTCATCTCTATTCTCCAAGTAGAATATTTTTCCTCACCAAGGACTGGTATTTCATCATCCATTTATGTGTCTATGGATCTCCTTCAATATTTTTAAAGATTGTAGTTAAGTCTCACTCTGATACCAATTGTTGGACACACCTACCACACTTAGAGGGGGGGGGGGGATGAATGAGTGTGGGAATCTTTTTCCCAAAACTTCCCTCTTACACAAATACTCCTTAAATAACATTCAACATTTTCTCATTACTCATTGTTGTCATTTGTAATCAGTTATATGTGAATACATATCAGTGACATATATCAGCAACATATCATCCACAAATCATCTCTACAAGGA
Source organism: Picea glauca (assembly GCA_000966675.3). Lineage (NCBI taxonomy): Eukaryota > Viridiplantae > Streptophyta > Pinopsida > Pinales > Pinaceae > Picea > Picea glauca. Next base: position 244,558 of record JZKD02S1606221.1, read on the forward strand.
ATACAAAGAACACAAGATGTATGTACAATTTTTCTTTTTATTATGGACTTCAATTTGAGGGTTTTTCAACAATAAATGAATAGAGTACAACTCTACAAGAGCACCAAATCCATATGAAAGACTCATATTACATTATCATCACCAACTAATATGAGGCAACAATCCTCAACAAATATCAATCTGTCAACATAAATAAGTGCATCAACCATGCACCAACCTGTGCCAAACAACTTGTAATCAACCTGTACCATAAAAAAGTGCATCCAACCATGTACCAAGTATATACCAATCATGTGTCAGCTACTCATCAACAATGACTCATCAATATGTACCAACATCATCAAATATACACCTCATGTATGTGCCAACTCATCAACTGTGTGTCTCAACACTGACTAGTTTTGGATTAGTCAACAACCCCAACTTGAAATAATCATAACTTTGTACCTATAATGAATAAATATCTGAAACTCATACACAATGTTCTTCAGTGTGTTTTGTTCAATTCCTCCAGGTGGCACTACTTGGAACCTCTCAGAAAAGGAGTTATAGCAACAATGGCATAACTTGTTGAAGTCTGGCTTATTCTAGAGAGCGACCTTGTAGAGCATTCCTGTAAGGTCTATGTCCCCACAGAGCCTTATAAAATACAATATAAAATTAAAGAATGAAGAAATTATATCCTGTACAATTCAATCATCAACGTATAATCATTTATTATTCAACATAAATTAAATGTATTAACAACATGAAAGTAAATTTAATTAACAACCACATAACATAACAAATTCATGATATTCATACCTTTGTTTGATGCTAATTCCCTAATATCCGGTTGTCCTCTCTGCTGCTCTGCATGAACTCTGCCCAAAACTGAGTCTTTCGTCCTTGCCARCTAGGAACAGAGCCTGTCTGGCTCCCTAGCTCCAGGATTTTGTGAGGATTCCTGGCCCCCGAGCCCAAAACTCCCAGCAACCTGGTGCACCCCTGTAACAGTCCACCCAAACTTCCAAACGAAAAAATATCAAACCAACAAACACATACAGTCCCTAATCTCCAAGTGTTGCTTTCTTCCCCCCAAATTCCCAAAAGGTCCTTCTCCCGAATGCCTATGCCCACTCATATCCTCCCCCATTCATCGCCTCCTCCTTCCTTTAATGCCACCCACCTTATCCCTCCATTTAATACCTTATCCCTCCATTCAATACCCTATCCATCCATTTAATGCCTTATCTTTCATACGTTTAAGTTTTCTAATAAATAAATTAAAATTATTAAGCCTTTAATTCTTTACCCAAACCTTAAATGTGTWAATTAATCAATTAATTAATTAATCAACATATATTAAACAATTAATTAATTAATATTATTAATAAATAATCATTATTTAACTAATACACATTAGGGCAATTAATTATTTAATTAACTATACTTGATAAACCTTATGCAACAATTTAACTAGGGTTGTTACATACACCCACCCTTATGGAAACTTCATCCCAAAGKTAAAGTATTTTATGGTACACGGGAAAAGAAACATGGTTCACACATTCCTTACCAATAACCGACATTTATTAGTAAGTAAGCCAAGAAACTCATACATACTAGTGTACATGTGCAAGAAATGCATGTGTAGCTAGTACATACAAGTCTCGTTCATGTACTAATATCAATAAATATCATTTCTATAGTAATTTCCATATGCATCCAATCCATTCAACAAGACTATTCATTTTATAAAAGAAACTAAACCAATCAAATGTTTATGAAATCATTTAATTTCAATGATCTAGCTCAACAATGTTATTTAGACAATTGTGGTTTAATTACATAATTATGAATATTCATATATATATATATGCATTTTCTTTTCAGAAGGAAAACAATAAGTTCCAACATAGGAAAAATCTCCATACACTCTCAACTATTTCTACTCATCCTTCCTCCCTAACTTACTTCCTTCTTCCATTCCTATCCTTTCTCTGCTGGACTATCTTGGAGAGTCAACTATATTGACCTAACTCCAAATAGAACCCGTAAGCAGAAGTGTCACTATCTTGACCAAACTTCCCTAGCAAGCAATTGAAAGTCATCATCACATGTCTAGGGGAGCGTGAGCTAACATCGTCCTCCCATGACTTCAATTTTCAGAGGATACATGGTGGGAAATGCCTCCACCCCTCCTAATAAGACTAGGGTCCACACCCTACAATGGAATTTACAGTGGCACCATGTTGGTGGGAGTTTTTTCATCATCTATTTAGTTTTGGACAGTCTCACCACCTGAAATACTGCACTGGTCCACATATCATAGCAATGAATCCAAACCAATATAATTTCACATACAAATATTCATACCATATTGTCTCTCGGCCAATGGTCATGACATCCACTTTTATCATCATTATCCCTTGGCTATTTCATATCCTATAACCTACAGATTAGTCTGTAACACAAACTCATACATTTCTATGCATTATCATAATGTAATTGCATACAACCATAATTTAAATTCGGTATACGCGTACCAACAACTTAACATCAAAGTTTTCAAGTTAGAAATAGATCTCATAATATCCCATAATTCAATTTCGACACCCATTCATAAAATTATCATTTATAAAATAGATTGCATCATATCCAACATCATTCTAATAGCATTTAAACCTTCATAGGATTCTCATTCACACAATATGTTGAATCATATCCATCATCATCAATAACATTTAAACATTCATAAAATTTACATTCTCACAATATATCACATCATAACCATCATTATCCAAATACGCTTAAACATTCATAAAAAATTATACGTCTTAAAAGTTCAAGTGTATCATTTAATAATTTCACTTGTGAATAGAAAATAAAAGTGTCTAGGCCTCAAGTAATCCTGGTTGTCTAAGTCAAAAGGTGGTGTTACATACACCCAACCTTCGAGAAACATATTCTCGAGGTGGTCAAAAAAGTGAGGGTGAGCCTCGTTGTAGTGTCTTGATGTCTTCCCATGTAGCAGATCCTAGACTATACTTGTCCCACTGGACCTTAAGTTGGTCTACCAGATGGCTCCTGAGCTGTCGGACTCTACGGTCCAATATGCATAACAATTATACCATGAGAGTTCCCACGTTTGATACCTGCAGTTCCTTCCAATTTAGTTTATGTGATTCATCAGCAACATAATGACGTAAAACAGATACATGAAAAACATTATGAGTTTTATGCAGGTGGGGTGGCAGTACTAGACGATAGGCAACGGGTCCAATTTTCTCTTGGATTCTGAATGGTCCTATAAATCAAGGTGACAACTTTGTTTTCCCATCTATTTCAGTTTTCCCATCTATTTCAGTTTTCCCATCTATTTCAGAATGATAATTTGTGCTTAAGTTCAACTGAGTCCCCAACACTGACTGCAAACTTATCCAAAACCTAGAAGTGAATCTGGAGTCCCTATCTGAAATGATATTCTTAGGTATCTCATGCAAAGGGATAACCTAACTTACAAACACATGTGCCACATCAGTGACATCATAGGTGTCTCTAACCAGAATAAAATGAGGACTCTTGGTTAACTTATCAACTATCAAAAGAATGGAATTATGTCTATGAGATGTGAGTGGAAACCCCACAACAAAATCCATAGAGATGACTTCCCACTTGGACATAGGGACATCATGTGGTTGTAGGAGGCCTACCAGGTGGTGGTGGTCGGATTTCACTTGTTAACACTCTAGGCATTTGGTGACTAAATGGACTACATCACGCTTCATGCCTACCCAGAAGAGAAGCTTTCTCATGTCTACATACATCTTCTTCACACTCGGATGCGCAGAATAAAGTGCTCTATGGGATTCCTTTAGTATGATGCTTCAAATATGCCATGTACATCCTTCCCCGATATCTTAACTGTCCATCTTCTTCTAGACTATATCCTTCATAGTTTGGATCTAATTGCCTCCCACTCTAGAGGTTTGAAGTAACCTCTAAATACCAATTGTCTCCTTGGAGTTGCGCCAACACACGTTCCCTCAGATTGACTTTTAAGGGTACCAGGGAGAAGACATGTGGTCTCCTGCTCAAGGCACATGCGACCACATTTTCCTTTCCTTTGATGTATTAAATACCAAAATAGTACTCACTCATAAAATCACTCCATCGCCTTTTCCTGGCATTCAACTCCCGTTGAGTGAAGAGATGTTTTAAACTTTGATGGTTCGTTTTGAGCTCAAAGTTTCGCCCCACGAGATAGTTCCTCCAAAGTTTCAGAGCTAGACTTACAGCTTCCAAGTCTAAATCATGAGTCATGTATATATCTTCATGTTTCTTCAACTTCCTTGATGCATAATCTATCGCTCCTCCCTCTTGCATTATCACAACCCCCAACCCTTGCTTTGAGGCATCCGTGCAAACTGTGAAGTCCTTTTCCATATCCAACACTCGTAGAATTGGTGCACTAGTTAGTAACCTCTTAAGCTCAATGAATGCACTATCACATTCTTCTGTTGATTCATACCTAACCCCCTTGTGCTACAAAGTGGTGATGGGTTTCGCTATTTTTGAGAATCCTTCCACAAATATCCAATAATAACCTGCTAGCCCCATGAATCTTCTCACCTCATGGGAATTTTTCGGCACTGGCCATTCCATAATGGCCTTTACCTTTTCTGGGTCCATAGAGATTCCTTCACTGGAAATGATATGACCTAAATAGTGTATTTACATCTAGAAGAAGGAACACTTCGACAACTTCCCATACAATTTGTTCTCTCTAAGGCAGGACAACACCACTCGCAAGTGTTCCTCGTCTTCTCTTTCGTTCTTAGAATATATGAGGTTGTCATCTAGAAAGACTTGTACAAAATGGTCTAAGTACTTTGGGAATACGTCGTTCATGAGGCTCATGAATACTGCTGGCACATTGGTGTTAGCGATATTTCTTGTAAGGGGGATTAGAATGCAAAAGTAGGGGTTTAAAACCCACTTGTCCTAAGTTTTGAACGCAAGTGCGTCCAAGGGGTGGCAATTCACGTGCCCGGATCGATGGTGCGTATGGGATTCTGGACCCCCCCCGCCTTTTTACCTTTAATAAGAGGGGGGGGTCCGGAATCAGGGGTGCATCTATTCAACGGTCTAGATCAATGCACCCGGATCAATGGAAATAAAGGAAATTTCGTACCCCCCCTCTCCTTTCTACCTTTAAGCGGAGGGGGGGGGGGGGTCCAGAATCGAGCACGCAGCTTTCCGATGGACCAGATCTTAGCGCCTGGATCAACAGCGCTCGCGCGATCCCATCATCCTCAGCTGCTCAGTTTTAAATCAATGTGGGGCCCTCTTTCTTGTCGTGTCACCTTGCCATCCGTCCATCCCCCCTCTTCTGTTTATGTGGTCCATCCCACATGTCATCACCCACTTACCAGTCACCGCATGACCCGTTCCCTTCCACGTCAACCTCCCAATAAGGGTGTGTCCATTATGTGTCATGTCCCGTCCCCTACGCTTATTCCTTTTTCCATGTGTCTCTCCTATAACCTCTCTCTCCCCCTCATCTTTTCAGGCCTCGCCCTCTTAGTCCGACGCCACCACTCCTGTCATGCACCCCATCCTTCATGCTGGCCTCCACGCCTATTCTTCAAGCCATTCAGTTATTCCAGGTGGCAGCGTGAGGAGTCCTCCACATCCCAAAGTGATGAGTTGGCCAGGTCGTCTTCAATCCCCATGAAGCAGTTATTGAGGCGGTTGGTGGTGGTTAGACATCGTCTCCGCCATAATGGGAAAGTTGGACAATGAATTAAAGGCACGTCGATTCGCCGATGAAACTATCAGAAGATCGATTGCGTTTGCCATAAGTTGCATGAACATTCAAAGATTGCAGCTGCAGATTGTCAGAAGCCATGCAGACGCAAATCTTTTAATGCTACGTCTTGATTTTGTTGTTGTTGCTAGTTTGAGTATATGAAGGCGTTTTCACCATTTTTGTATATATCGATGGTAGAGATGAGCTCCCGACTGTAAAGTTTCAACAACTATTCTGTTTTCCAGGTTATGCCTCTGTGTTTGAGATTTCTTGTTTTATGACAAACAGTCCTCCTTTTTCATCTATGTTTCATCTCATGCCAGAGAGTTCATGATCAAATGATTCGCGTGGATTTTTGCAATTATGTTATGATAAAGGATTTGTTGTGACATTATTGTATTCTCTGGTCTTCTGTGTTTGAATCTAAAAGGATCTTGCGTTCAGATGCTTTCTTCTCCAGTCTATTACAAACCTAATTTTTATGATAGAACTTCACACTCTTCTCATGCAAGTCTTCCCCCTACTCACCCTTTATTGCAACTCACTGCTGAAGTTTATCAAGACCTCACTCGTCTATGCATGCCTGGCCTAGTTTCTAAGTTGAAACGATATCGTTATGAGTTTTCCTCCGTTTGATCACCCTTTTAAACAAATTGTGACATTAAACTGATGGGTGCCAGGCTCTGCTCCTACAAGCAATCCAGGAGTGACTTCTGAATCTAACATTTCTGGCGCCGTTGCCGGGGATGAAGTTGAATATTTTCCCCGAGATTGAACGACAACGATCAGCTAATTCTGAAGGTGCATCAGATATCAGAACTTAAAGATTTCTACTGTGTACCTGGCGACTCCACTGCGATGAACCCATTGGATTAGTGGTGGCTTCCAGCGGCAGACACACGCGGTCCCATCCACAACTGCCTCTGGCTACAACTGAAGAAAATCCAGACGGGATTCTTAGAAAAGGAAAGGCCCCTCAAAGAGAAAGCTTCGCCTCTGAATCAGGTATTTCCCCACCTCCTTCCGTAAAAACTCCATTTTCTTGTTCTCATCTTTCAAGTCATCCTCCCTCTAAGGATTCTCGTTTCTTGAATTTCGGGAGTGTTCCTGCTGAGTTTTCTCCTCCTAGTCTGATACCAGAAAGAGAGATCCTTGTCACTCCCCCCTCCCTGTAAATTGTGCCTCAACACAGACCTCAGGCCTCAGAAGGTTTCACCATCCCTCCTTTTATTGCTACTACTACACAGAGAGAAGCATCTGCACATCCAGGTCCCTTAGCCTTCTCTCTGTTTTTCCCGTCGTCTCCTTCGCGAACCTCTTTTCCAACATCTCTCGTTCACACTCCTTCTCCTCCTAGTTCTCCTCCACCTAGTATCCCTATGGCTGTTTCTAATCCCCCTCCGAACAGAATGAATGCCATAATCACTGCTAGATATGCTCCCTTAATCCTACCTCATCCCATGAATCCTCTCCCTACTGGAGACTACTTGAAGTACATGCCCAAGTTCTCTGGGGAAGGGGACATAACTGCAGAAGAGCATCTGGCTGCTTTCTATAGTTATGCAGACAACCTAAACAATGAAAATGAAGATGTCTAGATGAGAGTATTTGTCCAGATCCTGGATGGCGAGGTTAGGAAATGGTTCAGGGGACTGGCCCTAGGATCTATTGCTAGAATTGAAGCCCTGGATAGTGTTTTCCTGAGGCAGTGGGGAGATAGGAAAGATTACATATATTACATGACAGAGTTTGTCTCCCTGAAGAATATGGAAGGAGAGTCTATCTCTGACTTCTCCAAAAGATTCAATAAGATGTATAACAAGATTCCTGCAAAGGTAAAGCCCTCTGAAGCCTCTGCTCAGATTTCCTATGCTGGTGCATTTGACCCTGATTTCTGTCTTTTATTAAGAGAAAGAAGAGCCACTTCCTTAGCTCAAATGTAAGATGCAGCTATAGAAGTAGAATCCAACATATTAGCAGCTGACAGACTAAGGAACAAGGTCAACGCAGACATAAGAAAAGGAAAATCGGAAGCATCAACTTCCGACCCATCACTGCCCCACCCTCAAGTGAATGAGCTGACCCAGGTGATGAAATTTTTGAAAGAAGAGATGGAGAGATTGAAGGTAGAAAGGAGGCAAACATATAAGGGCCCTCAGAGCACTGAGAACAAAGGAGGTTTCAGAAGGCCAAATAATTTTGCTCCTCCAACTATGCACAGAGAGAAGGAAAGAGACAGGGACGACCAAAGAATTCAGGCTCCCTTCCAGAACAATTTTGTGGCCGATGAAGAGGAAGGGGAAACAGATGAGCCTGAGCCTAAAATACACTGTTTAGAAGTCACTCCCCCTTTCCCTCACCTGAACCAAGCAACATACAAGGAGTCTTTCATGAACAATCAGCTAAATGAATTGAGCAAGGGATACAAGGTTAGCGGTGGTCGAGGCAGGTATAACCTGAGATCCGACTAAAAGGAAACAACACCTGATGCTCTGGAGCAGTCCACTAGAGAAGAGAAGCCTGCTAATGAGGTAGCAGACAGTCACAGAGGTAAGAAGGCCCAACCCCTCTCTCCTATTGTCCAAAGTCATGTTCCTGAAATAAGAGAAATTATGAAGCTTACATATCCCTTTAATTTCGAGCATGAGATTCAAAAGATCAGAATCCCTGTGCCCCTCACTGAGCTAATCAAACATGGTGAATTCAAAAAGTGATTCTATGAAATTTTGAAATTTGAAGCCTCATTCCCTTCCACAAACTTCATAAACCTCCAAGATGAAAATCCATCAGTTGTTCTGGGCCCCATGGTAGAAGACAAAGATGATTCCTCTGCTCCCTTCTACGCCTCCTTGCACATACATGACAAAGTGTTGCACAACTCCTTGGTGGATTTAGGGGCCTCTCACAACCTCATGCCCAAAACCATCATGGAAGAACTAGGAATGGAAGTCACCCAAGCCTATCATGACCTCTATTATTTTGACTCCAGGAGGGTGCAATGTTTGGGAGTCATCAAGGACCTGGTAGTTTCTTTGTTTCAGCTACCCATGAAGAGTATGGTCATGCATATTGTGGTAGCTGATGTTCCCCCCAAGTTTGGCATGATGTTGTCAAGATCTTGGATTAAGAGACTTGGAGGGACGTTACAGATGGATCTCACATATGCCACCATTCCAGTCTTTGGAGGGGAACATAGGAGATTGTACAGAGAAGCCCAACTAGCCTACATTGTCAGTGATGAAGAGAACCCCACTAATCACCCCATCTTTGCACTCGACATTGACTTAGGTTCTAGTTTGTTACAGGTCACTGAGACTCTTGAGGCCCCTTTGCAGATCAGAAAACAGTCCATTCTCAATCATGAGATGCCTCCTCCAACCAACTCTATTTGGAAGATGTTATTTAATGGAGCTTCTTCCAGTATGGGTGCAGGTGTCGGGGTAGTATTTATGTCCCCTTCTCAAGAGATCATATCTCTATCATACAAGGTGGAGTTAGAAGTCACCAACAACGTGGCAGAGTATGAAGCTCTGGTTCTGGAATTAAGAGCTGCAAAGAAAATGGGAATTAAGGAGATGGTCGTGTTTGGAGATGCATAATTTATTGTCCAGCAGGTAAAAAACATTTATCAGGCCAAGCATCCTCGACTCAAGAATTACAGGAACGAGGTATGGGATCTAATTGATAATTCCTTCTTGGCTTTCAACATCTCTTTCATTCCAAGGGAAGAAAATGCTCCAGCCGAACTTTTATCTTTCACAGCTAGTTTGCTCGAAGTTCTTGCGTTGCCCACTGTCATATCTGGTGTTGAAATAAAATACAGACCCTCTGTACCAGACAATGTCAAGAATTGGAGGGTATTTGAGAATGATCAGGAGATCAAAAAATTCCTCCAATCTGTTGATGATTTTTCTACGTTGCACATAGATGAGGATCCTAACATGGAAGGAGAACATGACCATCACCCTGGGGAATTCTTGAATAAAATTGCTGACCACCAGATTATACAGCTACCAAGCAACCACATACCGAAAGGACTAATACCATTAGAAAAGTTGTTTGATGGGAATGATGTGGTAGTAAAGGGTAGAGTTTTGGGTGATGATGCTGACACAGCTGAATGCAACATAGGCACACTAGAGGAGACCAAGTTTGTCAAGTTTTCAAGGAGTTTGACCGAGGGGCAGAGGGCCGAATACACTGAGTTGCTGAAGGAGTTTGTTGATGTGTTCGCATGGACCTACGAAGACCTCAAAACATACGACACATCAGTTATTGAGCACAAGATCCTACTGAAAGAAGAGGCTAGGCCATTCAAGCAGAAGATGAGACAGATAAATCCCATGTTGTTACCTATCATGGAGAAAGAGGTGAAGAAGCTGTTGGATGCCCAAATCATTGTACCCTTGAGATATTCCGATTGGGTGGCCAATCTGGTTCCAGTAAGAAATAAGAATGGGGAAATCAGACTCTATGTCGATTTCAGGAACCTGAACAGGAGCTCAAGGAAAGACAATTATCCCCTGCCCAACATGGAGCACATATTGCAGAAGGTCACCGGTGCATCCAGGATATCCATGATTGATGATTTCTCTGGTTACAATCAGATATCAGTCATGCCTAAGGACATATAAAAGACAACCTTCACCACTCCTTGGGGCACATTCATGTATGCCAAAATTCCTTTTGGGTTGATGAATGCGGGAGAAACATTTCAGCGAGCCATGGACATAGCCTTCATCGGAGAGAAATATAAGTTTGTGGTGATCTACCTAGATGACATCACAGTCTTCTCCAAGTCTAATAAATAACATAGTTGCCATCTGAGAAGAGTTTTTTCGAAGTGTCGCAGGTTTTGCCTTTCCCTGAATCCCAAGAAATAATTGTTTGCAATTAAAGAAGGGAATCTGTTAGGTCATATAGTGTCAGCAAAGGGAGTGAGGATTGATCCGGACAGGGTAGAAGCAATTCAGACCCTGCCACTTCCCAGATCTAAGAAGGAAGTTCAGGCCTTTTGGGGGAGGATAAATTTTCTGAGGAGATTTGTCTCAAATTTTGCTGAATTGGTGAAACACATCACAGCCATGCTCAAGAAGGGGAATGAAGTGAAATCGACCTCTGAACCTAGGGAATATTTTTTCCAAATAAAAAGGGCATTGACTGAGGCACCTATGCTAATCAGTCCTGACTATTCCAAAGATTTTCTGATTTTTTCTTTTGCTTCCTGTGATACAATAGCGACAGTTTTGTTGCAGAAAAATGATCAAGGGCGAGAGTAGCCTATTGCCTTCTACAGCAAGGCATTGAGAGATGCAGAGCTCCGGTACGAGATCATGGAGAAGCAGGCCTATTCCCTCGTGAAATCTCTCAAAGCTTTCAGAGTCTATGTCTTACATTCAAATATCACTGCATATGTCCCTTCGGCTTCTGTGAAGGACATTCTTATACAACCTAACATAGACAGGAGGAGAGGTAAATGGATCGCCAAGATCCTAGAGTTTGATCTGGAGATTAAACCCACCAGGCTGATAAAGGGGCAGGGTTTGGCCAAACTGCTGGCTGAGTCCAATTGCAAAGCCTTGGGAATTAACTTTATCAATGAACCAGCTGAGCCACCCAACCAATGTTTCCAGGGTACCTTGTCATTAGCGACATGTGCCTGGTACAAGGATATCTTGTACTTTCTGCAAGAATTGAGGCCTCCTGATGGGATGTAAAAAAGCAAGGAAAGAGATTTAAAGCTCAAAGCTGTTAGGTATTGCCTCATTGATCAAGCCTTGTATTGGAAAGACCCTCTGGGGGTATTGCTAAGCTGTCTGGACTAGCAGCAAGCCCAGAAGGTTATGCTTGATTTCTATAGCAATCTCTATGGAGGTCATCATTTTTGGAAGACCACAGCTCACAAGATCCTCCGAGCTGGGTATTATTGGCCCACCTTATTTCCTGATGTCTGCAGAGAAATCAGAGCATGCATCAAATGCCAGAAGTTCTCGGGAAGGAAGCAACTCAAATCTATGCCATTAAAGCCTATAGTAGTGTCAGCACCTTTTCAGCAGTGGGGGTTGGACTTTATCGGAGAAATTCATCCTCGCTCAAGTAGGCAACATAGATGGATCCTGACTGCAACCGACTATTTCACCAAATGGATAGAAGCTGTCCCTACCAGAAGTACTTCTCACAAAGTAATTATCAGCTTCCTGGAAGATCTCATAGCTAGGTTTGGTTTCCCCAATATGATTGTCACTGATAATGCCTCTCCCTTTCGGTCTGAGCCTCTGATTAAATTCTGTGAACAATTCAATATTTCACTGATTCATTCCACTCCCTATTATCCTCAAACGGACTGGCAGAGTCCTCCAATAAAATCCTAATCAAGCTTGTGAAGAAGCTACTGGAAGACAATAAAAGGGCCTGGGACTCAAAGCTCAATTTTGCGCTTTGGGCTGATCGGGTGACAACCAAGAAATCCCTGGGCATCTCACCTTTCCAACTTGCTTATGGAATAGAGGTCGTGTTCCCTATTCAGCTCACCTTATCTGTGGCTAAATTCCTCTAGGACCTTGAAGGAGAACCTAAACATGTTCTCAGAAGGATTCATCAGATGGTGGAAGTGCAACATATCAGAGAACATGTCATGAACAAAGCCTATACTCACCAGCAGAAGATCAAATAGGCCTTTGACAGGAAGAGCAAAAAGAGAGAATTCGAACAGGGTGATCTGGTGCTAAAATGGGATGCACCCAGGCAGGAAAAGGGCCAACACAGTAAATTCGACGCCCTCTGGTTCGGGCCTTTCAAGATCCTTGAAGTATTTTCAAACAACACCTACAGGTTGCAGGATCCGGAAGGAAAAGAAGTTTTCAATGGCCCAGTAAATGGGAATTTATTAAAAAAATGTTTTCTATGAACCATGGTTGGCTCTTTTTGTTTTGTTTTGTAAATATTGTTTCTGTTTTTGTTTTTCGGACTAATAAATGACTCCATAGCCCAACAACAAAGGCACCGAATCTGCAAAAGAGTTCTTAGAGCATCATAGGGACAACTCTATCCCCCATGGAGCCAAATGTTAGTGATATTTCTTGTAAGGGGGGTTAGAATGCAAAAGTAGGGGTTTAAAACCAACTTGTCCTAAGTTTTGAATGCAAGTGTGCCCGAGGTAACCGCCAATCAAGTCCGAGTGGCGATGATTCGTGCTCCCGGATCGACGGTGCATATGGGATTCCGGACCCCCCCTGCCTTTCTACCTTTAAGCGGAGCGGGGGGGTCTGGAATCGGGGGCGCATCTCTTCAATGGTCCAGATCAACGTGCCTGGATCAACGACAATAAAGGCAATTCCGAACCCCCCCCACCTTTCTATATTTAAGTGGAGGGGGGGGTCTAGAATCGAGTGTGCAGCTTTCCGACGATCGAGATCTTAGTGCCCAGATCAACGACGCTCGTGCAATCCCATCATCCTCAGCTTCTCAGTTTTAAATCAATGTGGGGCCCTCTTTCTTGTCATGTCACCTTTCCATCCGTCCATCCCTCCTCTTCTATTTATGTGGTCCATCCCACATGTCATCACCCACTTACCACTCACCGCATGACCCGTTCCCTTCCACGTCAACCTCCCACTAAGGGTGTGTCCATTATGTGTCATCTCCTGTCCCCTACACTTATTCCTTTTGCCATGTGTCTCTCTTATAACCTCTCTCGTCCCCTCATATTTTTAGGCCTCTCCCTCTTAGTCCGACGCCACCACTCCTGTCATGCTCCCCATCCTTCGTGCTGGCCTCCACGCCTGTTCTTCAAGCCATTCAGTTATTCCAGGTGGCAGCGCGAGGAGTCCTCCACATCCCAAAGTGCTGAGTTGGCCAGGTCGTCTTTAATCCCCATGAAGCAGTTATTGAGGCGGTTGGTGGTGGTTAGACATCGTCTCCGCCATAATGGGAAAGTCCAACAATGAATTAAATGCACGTCGATTCGCCGATGAAACTATCAGAAGATTGATCACGTCTTCCATAAGTTGCATGACCATTCAAATATTGTAGCTGCAGATTGTCATAAGCCATGCAGACTCAAAGCTTTTAATGCTACGTCTCGATTTTGTTGTTCTTGCTAGTTTGAGTATATGAAGGCGTTTTCACCATTTTTGTATCTATCGATGGTAGAGCTGAGCTCCCGACTTTAAAGTTTCAACAACTATTCTGGTTTCCAGGTTATGCCTCTGTGTTTGAGATTTCTTGTTTTATGACAAACAATCCTCCTTTTTCATCTATGTTTCATCTCATGCCAGAGAGTTCATGATCGAATGATTCGCGTGGATTGTTGCGATTATGTTATGATAAAGTATTTGTTGTGACATTATTATATTCTCTGGTCTTCTATGTTTGAATGTAAAAGGATCTTGCGTTCAGATGCTTTCTTCTCCAGTCTGTTACAAATCTGATGTTTATGATAGACCTTCGCACTCTTCTCATGCAAGTCTCCCCCCTACTCACCCTTTATTGCAACTCATTGTTCGAAGTTTATCAAGACCTCACTCGTCTATGCATGTCTGGCCTAGGTTCTGAGTTGAAATGATATCGTTCTATGTTTTCCTCCGTTTGATCACCCTTTTAAACAAATCGTGACATTAAATTGATGGGTGTCAGTCTCTTCTCCTGCAAGCAATCCAGGAGTGACTTCTGACGCTAACAATTGGTCAATCCGAAAGGTACTACGACAAACTCGTAATGCCCAAACCAAGTTCGAAAGGCAATTTTTGTGATATCACCTTCCTTAATCCTTAACTGATGATACTTGGATTGCAAATCAATCTTTGAGAATACCGCTGCCCCTTTGATCTGATAAAAGAGGTCATTTATTCATGGCATTGGGTACCTATTTTTCACTCTAGCACGGTTCAAGTCCCTATAATCTATACACAGTTGTAAGGAACCATCCTTCTTCTTCACAAAAATTATTGGTGCACCCTAAGGTGAGACACTGGGCCTTATTAGCCCCAAGTCCAGTAACTCTTTCAACTGCATTTGCAACTCACAAAGTTCTGGCGCTGTCATCCGATAAAGAGTCTTGGAAATTGGTTCTGCACTAGGTGCAATCTCAATAGTAAAATCGAGCTCCCTCTCAGGAGGTAACCCTAGTAACTCGTTCAGAAAAACATCCTTAAATTCTAAAAATACTGGGTACTGATCTAAGGAGGGTCCTTTCCTTTCATTCACTGCTTCAATGAAATAAATTCGAAACCCTTGCATCATGCACCGTTTAACTTTCATAGTTGAGATAAAGCATAGAGACACCCATCTCCGTACACCGTGGATCTCTACTAGTCTTCCTTCATCATCGACACAAAGCACCCTTTTTGCGAAACAATCTACCAAATCTCGATGAGCTTCTAACCAATCCATTCCAATGATTAGGTCATATTCCCCAAGAGCAGTGACATATACCTTCAACCTGGTAGTACACACTCCCAGGTCTACTATACAATTGTTGACGCTAGTTCCTACTGCTTTTTTTTCCCCTGAAGCCATCTCAACTTGTTTAAAGTCATCGTGCTCATAGGCTGCCAACCCACTCTTTTCTAATGCAGATGGTGAAATGAAACTATCCGTAGCACCAGAATCAAATAAAATCTTAACATTGATATGATTTAGCGTACGTGACGACTCCACCACCATGGATTGATGTTCTTCCTGGGGATTATTAACCACTACATAAATCTGGTGGTTTCTACTGGCTGTTCCCATTGGGGCCTTTCCTTCTCTATGCACGAATCCTGATTGTAACTCTGGGAAATCACGTTGGTAATGGGGGCCTCCGCACCCCCAATAGGTAACACGAGATTGAACCTGTGCACTGTTCTATGAATGTCTCTTAAATGAGTTCCTTCCCTTGGAACCCTTTCCCCTACTAGCTTCTCCCTGAGATGGCCATGGACCTGCCTCTGTCGTTGGTGATGAACGGGATGCTGCACTTGTTGCCATTGAAATCCCTGTGACTATTGTCCTTGGTGTGACTCTATTACCATATGGAGCTAGCCTTCAGCCCCCTCCCCTGGGAAATGTCCTAGGGGCCTTCCCTACGAATCCAGGATGATGCAAAAAGGTCGGTCTTATACCTCTGGTTAAGTTCATGTGTTCCTGCACACAACGCGCATTCT
>JZKD02S1606221.1:274855-307704 GCA_000966675.3 Picea glauca
TGATGTCATCTTCCCAATATCCGACTTTCCTCTCTGCTACTTTGCTCAAAACTCTACTTGATGCTCTGACCAAACCCTGCCCAAAACTAACTAACCACCCAGCCAGCTAGGAGCATCCTATCTAGCTCCTAGCTCCAGGAAGCCATGAGGATTCCTGGCACCCGAGCCCAAAACTTCTAGCAACCTGGTGCCCCTTGCCACAGTTCACCCCAAACTCCAAACTAGAAAATATCCTCCAGAAAATACAGTCCTCTCCTGCAATAATGCTCCTCTCCCAAATTTTCATAATCCATTCCCGAAGGCCTCTGCCCAGTCATATCCCCCCTCCATTCACCGACTCTTACTCTCCTTTAATGCCACCCACCTCATCCCTCCATTTATTATGTTATCCTTCCTGTTATTACCTTATCCTTCCTTTTATTACCTCATCCCTCCACTCAATGCTTCATCCCCCCCTGCATACGTAAAGTTTTAAAATAAATAAAAATTATTAAGATATTAATTCATTACCCAAACCTTTAATGAGTAAATTAATTAATTAATCAACATATATAAACAATTAATAATAAATAAATTAATTAATTAATTAATATTAGTAGTAAATAATCATTGTTTAACTAAAATATATAAGGACAGTTAGTTATTTAATTAAATATACTGGATAAACCCTATGCAATTATTTAACTAGGGTTGTTACATACACCCACCCTTAAAGAAACTTTGTCCCGAAGTTAAAGTATTCTATGATACAAGGGAAAAGAAACATGGTTCACCCATTCATAACAAATAACTGTCATTATTAGTAAGTAATCCAAGAAACTCATTCATACTAGTGTACATGCAGAAGAAATGCATGTGTAGCTAGTACATACAAATCTCGTTCATGTACTAATATCAATAACTATCATCTCTATAGTAATTTTCATATGCATCCAATCCATTCAACAAGACTATTCATTTTATAAAAGAAAATAAACCAATCAAATGTTTGCGAAATCCTTTAATTTCAATTATCTAGCTCAACAATGTTATTTAGACAATTGTAGTGTAATTACATAATTATGAATATTCATATATCTATGCATTTTCTTTTCAGAAGGAAAAACAATAAATTCCACCATAAGACAAATCTCCATACACTCTCAACTATTTCTACTCATCCTTCCTCCCTAACTTACTTCCATCTTCCATTCCTATCCTTCCTTTGTTGGACTATCTTGGAGCGTCAACTATATTGACCTAACTCCAAATAGAACCTGTAAGCGAAAGTGTCACTATCTTGACCAAGCTTCCCCAGCAGGCAACTGCCAGTCATCATCACACGTCTAGGGGAGCGTGAGCTAACATCGTCCTCCCATTACTTCAGGTTTCAGAGGATACATGGTGGGAAATGTCTCTACCCCTCCTAACAAGACTAGGCTCCACACCCTACAATGGAATATACAGTGGCACCGTGTTGTTGAGAGTTTTGTCATCGTTTATTTGGTTTTGGGAAGTTTCATCTCCTGAAATCCTGCACTAGTCCACATATCATAGAAATGTATCCAAACCGATATAATTTCACATACACAGATTCATACCATATTGTTTCCCGACCAGTGGTCATGTCATCCACTTTCATCATTATTATCCCTTGGCTATTTCATAGCCCATAACCTGCAGATTAGTCCATAACACAAACTTATACATTTCTATGCATTATCATCATGTAATTGCATACAATCATCATTTCAATTCGGTATCCGTGTACCAACAACTTAACATCAAAGTTTTCAAGTTAGAAATAGATCTCATAATATCCCATAATTCAATTTTGACACCCATTCATAAAATTATCATTTATAAAATAGATTGCATCATATCCAACATCATTCTAATAGCATTTAAAACTTCATAGGATTCTCATTCACACAATATATCGCATCATATCCATCATCATCAATAACATTTAAACATTCATAAAATTTACATTCACATAGTAGATCACATTATATCCATCATCATCAATAACATTTAAACATTCATAAAATTTACATTCTCACAATATATCACATCATATCCATCATTATTCAATTACATATAAATATTTATAAAGATTCATACGTATTAAAAAGTTCAAGTGTATCATTTAATAGTTTCACTTGTGAATAGAAAATAAAAGTATTTAGGCCTCAGGTAACCCTGGTTGTCTAAGTCAAAATATGGTGTTACATACACCCAACCTTCGAGAAACATATTCTTGAGGTGGTAAAAAAAAGTGAGGGATAGTCTCATCGTAGTGTCTCGACGTCTTCCCAAGTAGCATATCCTGGACTATACTTGTCCCATTGGACCTTAACTTGGTCTACCAGACGGTTCCCAAGCTGTTGAACTCTACGGTCCAATATGCGTAACAGTTCTACCATGAGAGTTCCCAGGTCCGATACCTACAATTCCTTCCAATTTAGTTTATGTGATTCATCAACAACATAATGACGTAAAACAAATACATGAAAAACATTATGATTTTTATGCAGGTGGGGTGGTAGTATGAGACGATAGGCAACGGGTCCAATTTTCTCTTGGATTCTGAGCGGTCCTATAAATCGAGGTGACAACTTTTTCCCCTTCCCGAACCATATGGTAATCTTATTAGGCCTAATATGAATGAAAACATGATCTCCCACTTTATAACTTCGATCAGTCCTGCGTTTATCTGCATAAATTGTTTTCCTATCCTGTGCTTCCTTTAGTCTCTGCCTACTTTGAATCACCTATTCCTCCATCTCTTGAATCAATTCTGGCCCAACTATTACTCGGTCTTCAAATCTATCCCAAGTCAATGACATTCTGCATGGCCTTCCATATAGAGATTTGTAGGGTGGCATTCCGATGGAGCTATGAAAATTGTTATTGTAGGCAAACTCTACCAAAGGTAGGTACTTCTCCCAATGGGTTTGATTATCCATGAAATACATCCTAAGCATGTATTCCACGACTTGATTTACTCTCTTAGTTTTCCCATCTATTTCAGGATGATAAGCTATTCTTAAGTTCAACTAAGTTCCCAATGCTGACTGCAAACTTTTCCAAAACCTAGAAGTGAATATGGAGTCCCTATCTGAAATGATCTTCTTAGGTATCCCGTGCAAACGGATAACCTTACTTACAAACATAGGTGCCACATCAGTGACATCGTAAGTGTCTCTAACTGGAATAAAGTGAGCACTCTTGGTTAACTTATCAACTATCACAAGAATGGCAGTATGTCTATGAGATGTGAGCGGAAACCCCACAACAAAATCCATAGAAATGACATCCCACTTGGACATAGGAACATCATGTGGTTGTAGGATGCCTGCCGGGTGATGGTGGTCGACTTTCACTTGTTGAGATTCTAGGCATTTGACGATGAAATGGACTACATTGTGCTTCATGCCTACCCAGAAGAAGAGCTTTCTCATGTCTGTGTACATCTTCTTCACACTCGGATGTGCACAATAAAGTGCTCTATGGGCTTCCTTTAGTATGATGCTTCGAATATCCCCATCTTCAGGGATGTAAATCCTTCCTCGATATCTTAACAGTCTATCTGCTTCCAGACTATATCCTTCATACCTTGGATCTAATTACCTCCCACTATGGAGGTTTGAAGTAACATTTAAATACCAACTGTCTCCTTGGAGTTGCATCAACAGATGTTCCCTCAGATTGAACTTTAAAGGTACCAAGGAAAATACACGTGGTCTCCTACTCAAGGCATCTGCGACCAAATTTTCCTTTCCCTTGATGTGTGAAATACCAAAATTGTACTCACTCATAAACTCACTCCATCGTCTTTTCCTAGCATTCAGATCCCTTTGAGTGAAGAGATGTTTTAAACTTTGATGGTCCATTTTAAGCTCAAAGTTTCACCCCACTAGATAGTGCCTCCAAAGTTTCAGAGCTAGCATTACAACTACCAACTCTAAATCATTAGTAGCATAAATCTTTTCATGTTTCTTCAACTTCCTTGACACATAAGCTATCACTCCTCCATCTTGCATTAGCACAACCCCCAACCCTTGCTTCGAGGCATCTGTGCATACTGTGAATTCCTTTTCCATATCCGACACTCGTAGAATTGGCGCACTAGTTAGTAACCTCTTAAGCTCAATGAATGCACTATCACATTCTTCTATCCATTCATACCTGACCCCCTTGCGCTGGAAAGTGGTGATGGGTTTCACTATTTTTGAGAATCCTTCCACAAATCTCCGACAATAACCTGCTAGCCCCATGAAGCTTCTCACCTCACGTGCATTTTTCAACACTTAGACAACTTCCCATACAATTTTTTCTCCCTAGGGTAGGACAACACCACTCACAAGTGTTCCTCGTGTTGTCTTTCATTCTTGGAATAGAAAGACTTGTACAAAACGGTCTAAGTACTTATGGAATACACCGTTCATGAGGCTCATGAATATTGCTGGCACATTGGTCAATCCAAAAGGTATGATAACAAACTCGTAATGTCCAAATTGAGTTCGAAAGGCATTTTTAGGAATACCTCCTTCCTTAATCCTTAACTGATGATACCCTGATTGCAAATCAATCTTTGAGAATACCATTTCTCCTTTCATATGATCAAAGAGGTCATCTATTCACGGCACTGGGTACCTATTTTTCAATGTAGCATGGTTCAATTCCCTATAATAAATACACAATCGCAAGGAACCATCCTTCTAATTTACAAAAATTACTGGTGCACCCCAAGGTGAGACACTAGGCCTTATTAGCCCTAAGTCCAATAACTCTTTCAACTGCATTTTCAACTCACAAAGTTCTGACACTGTCATCCTATAGGGAGTATTGGAAATTGGTTATGCACCAGGTTTTAGCTCAATAGTAAAATCAAGCTTCCTCTCAGGAGGTAACCCTGGTAACTCATTCAGAAAAACATCCTTAAATTCTGACAATACCGGGTACTGATCCAAGGAGGGTCCCTTCCTTTCATTCACTGCTTCAATGACATAAAGTCAACACTCTTGCCTCAAGCATCACTTAACCTTAATAGTTGATATAAAATGACACCTTTCTCCATACACCCTGGATCTCTACTGGCCTTCCTTTGTCGTCTACACAGAGCACCCTCTTTGCGAAACAATCTACCAAAGCTCGATGAGATTCTAACCAATCCATTCCAATGATTAGGTAATATGCCCCAAGAGCAGTGATGTATACCTTCAACCTGGTAGTACACACTCCTAGGTATACTATATAATTATCAACGCTCGGTCCTACCACTTGTTTTTCCCCCGAAGCCATCTCGACTTGTTTAAAGTCATCATGCTCATAGGCTACCAACCCACTCTTTTCTAATGCATATGGTGAAATGAAACTATCTGTATCACTAGAATCAAATAAAATCTTAATGTTGATATGATTTAGCATACCTGATGACTCCACCATTTTGGATTAATGCTCGTCCTGGCGATTATTAACCGCTATGTAAATCTAGTGGCTACTACTTGCTCTTCCCATCGGGGCCTTTCCTTCTCTATGCAAAAATCCTGATTGTAACTCTGGGCAGTCATGCTGGTAATGGGGTCCTCCGCACCCCCAATAGGTAACATGAGATTGAAACTGCGCACTATTATGTGACTGTCTCTGAAATGAGTTCCTTCCCTTGGAACCCCTGCCCCTACTAGCTTCTCCCTGTGATGGTCGTGGACCTGTCTATGTCCTTGGTGATTAATGAGATGTTGCACTCACTGCCATTGAAATCCCTGTGGCTACTATCATTGGTGCGACTGTATTACCATATGGAGGTGGCCTTGAGCCCCCTCCCCTGGGAAATTTCCTAGGGGCCTTTCCCATGAATCTAGGATGATGCAGAAAGGTCGGTCTCGTGCCTCTAGTTAATTTCAAGTGTTCCTCTGCATAACACGCATTTTCCACAGCTTCTGCTACTGAAGACAGTTTCCACATCCACACGATAGCCCTTATCTTAGGGTTTAACCCATAGACAAAGTGTTCTGCCTATCATTTGTCATTATCCATATATGAAACATATTTGACCAATTCCATGAACCTAATCTCATATTCTTCTACGTTTTTGTTTCCCTTTACTAAGGCATGAAACGCTTCTACCTGTTGTTCCTCATAGTAAGCTGGTAGATATTTCCTTCGGAACCTCTCCTCGAAAAGTTCCCAAGATACGGTGTCCGGGGTAAGATGCAGTTTCCTTTCCAGGTTGCCCCACCAGTTCAAGGCACTGACTCTCAACTGAAAAATTGTTATCTTCGCCTTCGAAGTGGATGCATAGTCTCTTAAGGAAAAACACCTTGTCATGACTTCCAACCATGCTTCCATGCATTCACTGGCGCGAGCCCTGGAAAACTCCAGAAGTTTGATCTTCTTGAGTTCTCTAGTGATGTCTTCGGGTGGAGGTCCTCCCCCTGAATCCCTCGACGCTTCTGGATTACCCGTTCCAGATGGTGGGGGCTCTACTTCGATCCTTGTTGGTTGTCGCCCCTTTAAAGTCTCATTTATGGCCTCCAAAGAGTGCAGTATGAGAGCTAGTTCAGGCGATGGTGGCGGCGGCACTGGTGGTGTTGGCAGTGCCTGTGACGATGATCCTATGCCTCGATTTCCTCGAGTCCTAACCATCCTGTATGATTTAACCTGCATCAACCAAAGTTTTCAGGGTGAGGTCAAGGACATTTCGCATTGCACAACTTAACTAGAAAACAGGTTTAGGCATAAGTTTTTTTTTAACTTGTCTATAAACAAACGTTACTCTCTTTATGGGAGGTGGCTAGGTCATGGTCAAAAGATTCTAAGCTTGGTGTTTTCGCCTAAGGAAACTACTGACTCTCTAGCATGTCATAAACACATTTAACCTATGATTACTATCATGGCGCAATGTTGTATGGTATTTAGTGAAAGCTCTATACTCGGTGGATAGGTTGTCGAATCAAAACCTGTCCGCTCCAACAAAATTTAATCAAATCCAAAAAAAAAATTATTCGAATCGTATGTTATGTTAATTATACTTTGTAATTAATTAGTCATTTAATTAATTAATCATTCTTATTAATCCTTTAATCGTTTAATTAATTAACCACTAGTCATTCAATCCAGTAATCAATATTTAATTAATATTATTAATGCTTGTAATAAAGTTAAAATTTGAAATTTAATATTTTTTTTTTTAAATTGGAATTAATCATTCTAAAATTTAAAATACAATTAAAACAAGTAATTATAATACAATTTTAATAGTCAACGTAATTTAAAACAAATAAAATAAATAACATAAATAATAATAATAATAATAATAATAATAAAATATCTAAGGTCGGGCAGTGGGTGCTCGCATGAGTTCCACATTCCTCCTCCCCCTGGCGCTCTTCCCTTAACCCTAATATCCTCCTTTCATCTCTTCAAACCCTACCCTTCTCCTCTTTACATTTCCTTTTTTTTCTTTGAAGCGTTCAGGGTGAAGGATGAGATTGGCGGCCATGGCCATCTCCCTGCTCGGTTGACCCTGGTATCCTCGAGTTACAGAAATGGAGGGAGCATCGAGCATAGTGGCGCATTCCCTCTATTCCTCGGTGGCTTGGCATTTGACTTGGGCGTCGGCTTGAACTTGTCTCTTCTAGATTTCTTGTCAATTTTCTGAACTTGTCTGGCAATTTTATGAACATGTTTGTTATTTGTTTGTTGGGTTCGTGGAGTCAAGGGTTCCATTCCCATCGATTTCCATAACCCATAGATCTCTTTTTTTTTTTTGTCTCTATGTCTGTGTTTTTTTTTTTGTCTCAAGTATTGAATAAGAAGAAGCAACCAAAGGAGAACAGTAAAACCCTCAAATCCATACGCCTGTTTCATTGCATTTGCTCTGAAAACATGGATGATAGCTGCGATGGAGGTGATGGTGTAGTTGACACAGAGTGGTCATGCTACAGGGATGATGACATTATACAACAACAGAACGCCATCTAGTCCGAGGAAGCCCTTAAAATCCCATTCATTGGCGACAAGGTAAGATTCTCAAAGACCAAAACTCTAACCCTAATTCTGCATGATAAGAGATGCTTTATGTTTTGTTTTCCCCATGGTGATTCGATCTCGCGACCGCGCTCTTGGAAAATGCAATTCGTCCCTTAATTGTAATTTTAGGGTTTGTATTTGTTTTGATACCCTAGACTAATTAAAACAGGCCTCAGATGTAGATGTTATTCTTTCTGTAGCCCCATTTAGGCAGTGCCATTCTTTCTGTTGTGGTTAATATGTATCCCTCGCAGAGAACCAGGTTTTTGAAATCATGTTTTACTTTTTAATATTTCCCAAGAAAAGTTCAGGGTCTATTTTAGCTAGATTTGTTTTTCACCCAACATCGGGGAATTTCGCATATTTCTGAAAAATATGAGATCATTATTTCTTTTAGTGCCTTTTAAGTGTACCCACTCTTTTCACCTATAACGACTATTTTAATTTTTTTTCCTGACCTAGTTACGATCTTATAGAAAACTTTGTTTGAAGAATGTGGGGTCTGTGGTGGAATTTTTGCAATGTTCTAAAAATCGTTCAATGCACTTGGGTTCTGTCATCTTGTTTGGACTCTGTTGTGTTAAAAGTGATTGCAGGGCCATTTTAATTGATCTACCAAAATATGACACATGATGATTATAAACTTGGTTGTGACTTTGCAAGGGAGAGTGGATTTATCACTATTAGTTCATTTCATATTTGGTTGTGTTTATTGCGGAGAAGCTGTATGGATTAGGTCATAACTACTAGATGGGGTGGAGGATGTCTTATGGATGATGCAATTCATCCTTTATCCAAGACTTATATCTATAGTTTACTTATGCATTGATTTCTTGAAGGAAGAGGAAGCAAGGGGAACTTTTCTTTGTGGAGTTCACCATCTACAACTATATCTGGCCATATATATGGAAAACACTATCACCATCTTGTTGAATGTATTTCAGTTGTATTTTGTCTGCATTTCAGGCAAATTTTGGCAATGTTTCATGCATAGTCGGTCATATTTTGAATGTATACTTTTGTATATCCTTTGTATTTGGTTTTTTTCAGATGCAGTTTTATTCAGTATAATATTTGTATGTGTATCTATACGTGTATATGGTTTGGTAACTCTGGTATTGAAATGTTGACTGTCTGCACATTTTCCCTATTTACAAAAAAATATTATTCCTTTGCATAGCTTTAGAAGAGATGGGACCTCTCTTTGGACAAGGGAATTGTAATAAAGTATATCATGTCTGGGGATATTTATTTTTTTATCTACGAGCATGATATTTGAGGAGCCTCTACAATTGTTGTGATTGTGATGGTGAAATTGCAAAATGGGCTTTTTAAGATGAAAGGGAGATGTTACTATTTTTGATGCGGAGTAGATCTTCTCCTCTTGGTTGTTCTCTCTCCTAACAAATTTACTTGATTCCTGCCAACACCTTGCACAAATGGTGAGTGGCAAGGTTTCTCTGCCTCACTCATTGTGGCAGTTTTCTCTCCAAGAATCAATAGGCATAATATAAAAAAATTTAGAATTGCAAATAGATTAAGTTGAAGGAAAACAAACAGAAATTTATTGAAGAGGGGCCAAAATCTTAGCAAACCTTCAGTCTATTATATTCCAAAAAACTTATCCAGTTTACATCCATCTTACCTCTTTTGGACATATCCATAAGTTCTTCAATTCATATGTACCAAAAAAAACTACTTATAATTTAAAAAATGCCAAAAAATGTTATTGTTATCTTTTCCATGAATTTTACAGATTGTTTCTGTTTGCGGGGGATATTTTCAAGTAGCTTTTCAGGGTTGTTTACAGGACACATAGCTTAGCTTTCTATCCAGAGTCAAGAGGATTGGTGGGTAGGTGGGCCTTTGGTCCTAGATATCAAACTAAGGCTCTGATACCATGTGTAAGAACCTAATTGAATTAAGGCTAATAAAATTCATAATTTTAAACATTAAGATTATTCAGCATAAGCAATAAGCAATTTTATTTAGCATATAGGCAGTAGAAATTTAAATTTATGAACAACAATCTAATAAATTACATAACAACCACATAACGTAAAAAATTCATGAATATAGATACCTCTGATTCATGCTATTTTCCCAATATCCGACTGTCCTCTATGCTGCTTTGCCCAAAACTCTACCTGGTGCTCTGACCAAACCCTGCCCAAAATAGACTAACCACCCAGCCAACTAGGAGCATCCTATCCAACTCCCTAGCTCCAGGATTCCATGAGGATTCCTAGCCCCCGAGCCCGAAACTCCGAGAAACCTGGTGCCCCCTGCCACAGTTCACCCCAAACTCCAAACCAGAAAATATTCCCCAGAAAATATAGTCCTCTCCCGCAATAATGCTCCTCTCCCAAATTTTCATAATCCATTCCTGAAGGCCTCTGCCCAGTCATATCCCCCCTCCATTCATTGACTCCTACTCTCCTTTAATTCCACCCACCTTATCGCTCCATTTATTTTCGTATCCTTCCTTTTATTACCTTATACCTCCACTCAATGCTTCCCCCCCCCCACCTGCATACGTAAAGTTTTAAAATAAATAAAAATTATTAAGCTCTTAATTCATTACCCACACCTTTAATGAGTAAATTAATGAATTAATTAATTAATCAACAGATATAAACAATTAATAATTAATTAATTAATATTGTTAATAACTAATCATTGTTTAACTAAAATATATTAGGACAGTTAATTATTTAATTAACTATACTTGATAAACCCTATGCAATTATTTAACTAGAGTTGTTATAGGTACCATCAGAAAGCACATGTTTTTGCAAAATAGAATATCTTAAAGTTCTAGTATCATATACATGAGTCGAAGGCACAATCATTTCTTTGTATTCTTGATTATTGGAAAAAAATAACAATTGTATTCTTGAGGCACAATTGCATTTTTTTAGTAATTGATTATTGGAAAAAAATAAAAAATGAATGGAATTGTGTAAGCGATGATGTTTTTTAAACACCCTGTATCATATTTGGAATAAATAAACTTGAGAATTTAAAAATGTACAATGAGAAATATTAACAATATTGTGTGTTGTATTGTTATTTCGTGAAATATTATATTATTAAATAAATTATTGATTATTTTCCATAATAATGGATTATTGTTAAATGCAATTCATAAAATATTAACAAATTCATTGCCAAAAAATGTAGACATTGAAACAACTACAAAGTTGTGTTGCATGAACCCAAGGTTTAGAGAATTATTTCAATAGTGCCTTGTTGTTTGTAAGCATGGTTTATGGACATATACACAACTAAATAACGTTAATGAGTTTTTGGAATTTTTATTTGACAAAACTTATTGAAAGTAGGGCAACCCAATTGTTGATTAATTGGGTTGGTTGTCATTGATGTCAACCCTTGAAGAAAGTCTGGTAGTAAATTTCGGTAGCACAAAGGTTTGGGTAATGGAACCAAGTTTGTTCGATGGATATTTTTATGAGTTTTGATATATTTGCAAGTAAGACTATTCTAGATTGATAGTACATGTCATGTGATTTCCGATGGTAGGTGGAACATCACATAACTCCTCAAGGTTATAGAGTTATGGCCATGTGAAGTTGGAGAGCCCTCATGAGTCATCTAGAAGCCCAAAAAGATCAAAGTAGTCAAATTGTTTGCAAAAGAAATTAATTAAATAATAAATTTAATGGAGAACTCCCTAAAACAAGGAAAGTGGGATGCTACATGAATGTATAAATAAGAGGCAAGGCTCTCTCATTTAATCAAACTTGAACATATTGAATCTCTATTGTTCTGTAAGTATTATTGCAAGTACTCCTCGATACATCTGAAAATGTGAAACTCTGAGGTAGCATGAAGGGTTGATGATGAAAGTTTTAGAATTATAGTGAATACTAAAAAACCCTATTTTTTCAGGTGTACGTGGGCTGACAATGTATTCGAGTGCATACATATGAGGGTTGACAGTGTATTAGGGTGTGTAGGTGTGCGGGTTGGTAGTGTATTGTGACACGTACATGAGGGTAAAGCCATAGAAACTTGAGACGATGAATATGCCAAAGTTATAGATTCCGAGATCAAGCTCCCGGGAAGGTCTACACTGCTTAGATACATCAGATCTATGCATTGGTTCAAAATGTGTGTCTTATATCTATGAGTAGTTGGATTTTGGTGTATGCATGAGAAATTGTTATGGAGATTTGAGGATTCTCCCTAGAGAGACTAGTGGTTACATGGGATCTTTTGTATAAGTCAAATCTACAGAAATACAATGCTGATATATTTATCATTGATACTTCTTTCTAGAGTTGAGTCACATCTTGTCTTTCTTGGTATATGGCTAAGGGTTTTTGTGGTACATGGTTGAGATCTTGTATTTGTGAATCGGCTGGTGTATTGAGAGGTTGGATATATGAAAGGGATTGATGTCTAGATCATGTGAGGGTTATTATACTTGTTCACGATTACACACACCTATAAGACACGTGACTAGAGAGAGATATATATTCTTTGGGTAAAGGTTATGTATGCGGAT
Source organism: Picea glauca (assembly GCA_000966675.3). Taxonomy (NCBI): domain Eukaryota; kingdom Viridiplantae; phylum Streptophyta; class Pinopsida; order Pinales; family Pinaceae; genus Picea; species Picea glauca. Next base: position 287,403 of record JZKD02S1606221.1, read on the forward strand.
TCATTCACAAGGTAAATATGCAATTTGGATATAGTGACAGGTTACAGATCTATGTGAAAGAAGTTACATAGGGTTAGAAGTTTTATGAAGAAAGAAAACCCTAGTTTTCAGAAGGCATACACACGTTGCATAATAGTTTGGTCGCACACATACGTGAGTTTCATAAGAGATAGGGCACATACATATGCATCCTATAGAACTACAAGTTGTGTATTTGTTGTAATTGGTTGATACATGTTTAGTTCAGGTACAGATTGATTGTTGGGAAGTTGTACAAGTTGGTTACAGGTTAGTGGTATAGGTTGGTATAGTTGTACAATGGTATATCTCGTAGTGATAGTGTGACAATGGTTCCATCTTTCTACTTCTACGTCAGGGAGGTTCGACGGGGAAAGGACATGTGGTTGTAGCCATGTTCTGGTTGTAGATGGAGAACATAGGGGGTTGTAGCCTCCTTCTGGTTGTAGAAAAAGAATTGGGGAGTTGGAGATTCCCTTAGGTTGTAGGCTAAGAATCTAGGGGGTTGGAGCCTCCTTCCAGTTGCAGCTGGAAAACAAAGGAAGTTGGTGCTTCCAATGAATGTAATTCTTAAATACATATAAGAAAAAGCATTATGTGGTTTTCTCCCACTTTGGGTTTCCACGTAAAAAGACTGGTGTACTATGTATGTGTATGAGTTCTCATTTGTTCATCGTTGATTTAATATGCAATTATTGGATGATAATTATACATTGATATAACACTTGCATATTGTGGTTATAAAAGTATTGAATTTCTCTATTACTGATTCACCCCCCTTCTCAGTAATCCAATAATTGGTATCAGAGAAGGTTCCTTCAGAAATCAGATTAACCACTAAAAGGTAGATCATGGAGAGAAACAACATGTATAAAAATGGAACACCACAATTTGATGGACAAAAGTATGCAATTTGTAGCATAAGGATGAAAACATATATACAGGAACATGGATTTGAAATTTGGCAATTAGTTTTATATGGATACAAAGAACCAACAGTTCCACTGACAAATGAAAGAGCAATAAAACTCGTTCAAAATAATTACAAAGCCACAAATGCACTTCTGAATGGTCTTTATGAATTGGTATTCACTAAAGTTATACATTGTAAATCCATTAAAGAGATTTGGGACAAACATCAAAATATTTATGAAGGAGATTCAAAAGTCAAAGCAACAAAGCTTCAAACTTATAGAGGTCAGTTCAAACAACTAAAGATGAATGAATATGAGAATATTACAACTTACTTCTTACAAATCGATGAAATATTAAATGCAATCATATGATTGGGAAAATAAATCAAAGAATCTGTAATTGTTAAAAAGGTAAAGATCTCTTCCTATGAGATTTGACCCTAACATATTAACACTAGAAGAAAGAGAAGTTCTAGACTAAATAAGGATTGATGAACTACATGGAATCTTCACATCATATGAAATGAGAACTAAAAAGAAAAATTCATATATAAAATAAGAATCTTTCAAAGCATCCAAAAGGTCAAAGAAAAAGGGAAAGCAAAAAGAAAAAGAACATAACAACAACAAAGAAATCTCAGAAGATGATGAAGAAGTGGCCAACTTTTTCAGAATATTGAACAAGGGAACCAACAAAATATATAGAGGTAACATTCCTTTGATTTGTTTTAATTGTGATGGTATTGGTCATTTTTCTAACAAATGTCCTCATAAGAAAAATAAGAAGAGTGATAAATATTACTCAAATAGAAAAAAAACATATAAATGCAAAAGAACCACAAAGAAAGTTTTCAATAAATGATTATCCACCAAAGAAGACATCTCATCATTATATGAAGATGAAGTCAGTGACAGTGAGACAAAAAGAGTTATATTCATGGAAGTAGAAGAATTTGACAAAGAAGAAACCGAAGAAGAATATGAAGAGGCCGAAGAAGAATACGAAGAGGTGGAAGTTGACTGCCGAGAATAATTGTTGTGTTCCATAGAAGTTATAAGAAGATAAAAGAAGAAAAATAAAAAGCTACAAGCGGAACTAGACAATAAAGAAGACACTCAAGAACTAGAACAAATGATCACAAATTTGAAGGTTCAAATAGAAGAAGATAAAATAATTGAAGAAGCACTCAAAGAACAAATAGAAGAAAGAGACATGATCGTTGGAAATTTGGAAGCATGGATTGTCACATTAAGAAAAGATCTTCAAAAGAAAAATATGCAGAACAACTCAAAAGTTTTGGATGACATTATCAATAGTAAAAAACCTCATCATGACAAGTCTGAACCTGGATATAATCAGACAGAAAAATGATCAAGATCCAAAATAACACAACAAGAAACATATCCAAAAATCTATGCGGAAAAAATCAAAGGGGATAGGAAGATTTACAAGGAATATTAAAGGGACACTCCTCCACTGAGAAGATTCAAATTTCAGAATCAACAATCGACAGATAGGATTCAAGAAGAAGAAGGATTCAGAAGAGAAAATTATTTCAAAATATCTTCAACTCCTAGGTATCAAACTATATTTTTTGGTTTATGTTATGCATGTAATAATTTTGGACATAAATTTATGAATTGCAGAGCCAACAATAGTAACATAAAAAAATTTGAAAGTCATAAACAAAAGGGTTGTCCAAGAACACCTAGTGAAACAAAGAGAATAAGTTGAAACATGTTTAAATCATTGAGCACTGAAGTGGAATGCTACAAGTGTAACAAATTTGGACACATGTCCAAATATTGTAGAATGAAAGTTCCTCCTAGAGAACCACAACAGAACAACAACATTCACAGAGATGAACCTAAGAAGAGAACATGGATAAGAAAAAAGAATCAGTATAACAATGAAGAATGCACACTTTATCTACAAGATAAGAAAAATAAACATGTATGGTATGTTGATAGTAGTTGTTCAAAACACATGAAAAGTGATAAATATAGGTTTTTGATCCAGTCGCGCCACCCAGGGCACGTCCGCTCACACAGGACCTCCTCTTCCCTTGGCCCGAAGAACTGAAAGGCTCTTCAACTCCCTTATCGGGACTTCTTAGTACCCACATAGTTCTCTTAAACAGAATCCCTTTTCAAATCGGGAAATTGGACTTCGCGAAATCGTGAATCCTATGGTAAAAAATTTGGGCTCTTTGAATCCCTAAAACCCAATCTATCGATACTTCGGTGTGGTGCGACACTTGTCCACCGCTCTGATCCTTGGCCCCATCGGGAAATCGCATATCGGGATATCGCGATTCCCATTTCACTAGTTCACGAAACTCTCCATGTCCTGAACCCCGATATGGGTAACACCTATTCTCCACTGTAACGCTATGACTATGGGGCCGTCGCGTTTCAGAGTTTCGCGACTACTCCTGCGATGATTTTCTCTTCACTGAGAATCCCGATATACCGATCCCTGATGCACATGAGAACTTGCTCCTCCATGTCACCACTTCCTCGTCTCCCTATCGGGTATCGCGAAATCGCGATTCTTGATGCAACGATTTCTTCACTCTCGTAATCCACGATGAGTTGAACCCCGACTCCATTGGATCCTCTGACACGTGTCCTGCCCTGAGATCAATGGCTAGGATATCCTTCAGGTTTTTGAAACCCACAAGGTCTCGATTCTCTTGCCTATTAAAATCCCGATGGCTCCAATATCCCGATGCCTCCCGGGATCTCTCCTTTACTCACTAGGGCTTAACCCCAGCGCAACTTCTTCCAAATCTGACGGTTGGCGGGAAATCGACTGTTGATCCAACGACTCACAATCTTCTGAGCTCAAACTTCTGAATGTGACCGTAACCTCTCTGCTATTCCAAAAAATTCAACGACTGACGGTATTTTTCGAATCCTTTCCACAAGATCTGGGCCGTCGGTTCCTCCTCCTTGAAGATTTCTCGAGAATGACCAAGTATTCCTTCTTAGAACTTGCTCTCTAGCACATGAACTTGCAACTCTTTCTTGAACATTCCATGGAACAAAATTCTTTTTCTCTCCTTGACGATTTCTCGAAGGTTCTATACCTCCTGAGCTTTCCCACTCTGACTCTTTCAGAGGGACTTGCACGCACTCCTTGTAGAAAATATTCAACCACTCCCAAGTGTTGAATCCTTTTGACCCTGCGCACTCCTGCAGAAGCAGTCTTCGATTTCTTTGCCCAAAGTCACAACTCTGAGGCTTCTCTTTGGCCTGCGCACTCCTTGCATGGCTTCAACAACCCAAATTCACTTCTGGGTGAACAAGAACAAGAGTTAGACTACCTGAGCTTCCATCAACGCACTCCTTGCGGATGACTTCAACTGCACACCTTGCAAGAATATTCAATCACATAGAAAAAAATTTGAAACTCATCTCCTCATCCTCTCAGACCTCACATTTAAACATGAAATCATATGCACACCATATCAAAGAAAATGCATAACAGGAAGAAAACATTCATTTGAGCATAATATCAATACATAGAGAAACAACACAAACCATGGATTTGAATCAAAGATTTCTTTTATAAATTCAAATGCCTGTACATGGGTGTTCCTCACACAATTCTCTGCTTGCTCTTCTCTTCCTGCTTCTAAATTGATAATCATACAATGATACAATGAGGGTGTCTATATCCGTTCTCCCTCTTGGACTCTAAACCTATCAAATCTAGAAATAAAATCCTATCTACCAGCATTAACTAAATTAAATGTCGTCTATCTACTAAAGGATGAGAGCTTAAAGGATAAAGGCCCATTACAATATACAAAGGTGCCTCCTCTTAAATGACTCATTTAAGATTTGTGCAACAGTCCCAAAGCATTTACAAAATTTTTGCTGTCTTTTCCAACTGGTTTCCTCTTGATGTGTTGGCTCGCTCAATGTGCTGGAGATGCTCCTGCATCATACTCCTCGGCTTGAAAACTTTCATGGGCTCATGTCCATGAGCTCCTGCATATTCTGTCCATGATTTTGAATATATGCTTCAGTTTTCCAGCTGACATCTTCCACTGGATGGCCCTTCCATTTGACCAAATACTCCAAATACTGCTTTCGCCTGGTCTTCTTACTCACCTTCTTGTCGAGTATACGCTCCATCTGTGGCTTCTCTGCAATCGGCATCTGCTTCTGCCACTGGATCTCTGGCTGCTCACCACTTGTTCCTGTTTCCTCAGCTTTGTATGCATACAAATCTGAGATATTAAATATCTGAGATATTAAATATCGGAGATATTCCGATCCCATCGGGTAACTCAATCTCATAAGTGTTTTCCCCGAATTTCTTCAGGACCCTGCATGGCCCAATTTTCTTCATTTTCAACTTATTGTATGTTCCCCTTGGGAACCTTTCCTTCCTCATATGTGCCAAAACTAGATCACCAACTTCGAATTGAAGTTGTCTCTGATGCTGATCTGCTCTACGCTTGTACTCCTGATTTGATTTCATCAGGCACTCCTCCACTCTGCTGTGAAGTTCTTTCATCGCCTCTGCGAAATCTTCTGCACTAGCACTGCTAGTAGCAGTCTGCTATGAATCCCTCAATTCAGAAATTCCTCTTGGCTGCGTGCCATATATAATCTGAAATGGACTTTTTCCTGTGCTCATGTTCACTGATTCATTATAAGAAAACTCTGCCTGGGGTAATATATTATCCCAACTGTTGTGGTGCTCCACCACCAATCTTCTCAGCAAGTCTCCCAGACTTCTGTTTACTACCTCTGTTTGCCCATCCGTTTGAGGATGATAGGCAGAGCTAAACATCAAGTTAGTCCCCATCTTCTTCCAGAGTGTCCTCCAGAAATGTCCAATGAATTTCATATCCCTGTCTGAAATTATACTTCTGGGTAATCCGTGAAGTCTAATGACCTCTCTGAAAAACAAATTTGTGATATGAGTTGCATCGCTATTCTTCTGACACGGAATAAAATGTGCCATTTTGGAAAAACTGTCAATCACCACAAAGATCGAATCATGTCCTCTTTGCGTCCTAGTCAATCCCAATACGAAATCCATGTTGATTTCATCCCACGGCTTGTCTAATATGGGCAATGGCTGATAAAAACCTACATTCTTCTTTCTCCCCTTCGAATGTTGGCATACCCGACATTTGTCAACAAATCGCTTGACATCTACTCGCATCCCTGGCCAAAAGTATGATTCATTAAGCTTCGTGAATGTTTTATCATGGCCAAAATGTCCTTCTAAGCCTCCACTGTGCTTCTCCTTTAACAAGTCTCTCCCTCATGGAGCATTTAGGAATACACAATTGATTGCCTCGGAACAACAATCCTTCCTGGATCACATATTCGGCCCATTTGCTACGATCTTTGAGAACTGGATTCTTAGCTGCTTCATATGCTTCCTTAAAATCCTGATCCTCTGCATACATGTCTTTGAGGTCATCAAAGCCTAATGCCCTGACTTTGAATTCCTCCAACAACAAACATTTCCTGCTCAAAGCATCAGCCACTTTGTTAGTAGTACCAGAAATGTGTTTTATCACAAAAGTGAAATTCTGCATGTATTCTACCCATTTAACATGCCTCTGATTCAACTTTTCCTATTGAGTCACAAACTGTAATGTATGGTTATCACTATATAAAACAAATTCTTTTGGAATCAAATAATGCCTCCATTTTTTCAATGCTTGGATGATAGCATAGAATTCCTTATCATACGTTGAATACTTTTCCTTTGCTTCATTCAGATTCTCGCTGAAATATGAAATTGGTCTGTCCTCCTAGCTCAAGACCGCTCCTATGTCAAAGCCACTCGCATCACATTTTACTTGGAACATCTTCCTAAAATCCGGCATCACCAAGATCGGTTGTTCCGTGATCTTCCATTTCAACATATTGAAACTCTTCTCTGCCTCTTCATTCCAATGAAAAGATTTATGTCTTTTCTTGACTGTGTCCATCATCGTTGCGCTAATCCCACTGAAATTTCTGATGAACTTTCGATAGAAACTAGACAAACTGTGAAAACTTCTCACCTAGAAAAATTTTCTCGGTGATGGCCAATTTTTAATTACCTCCACCTTACTTGGATCCATCCTCAATTCATTTGTCGATATGACAAATCCAAAGTAAATGAGTTTTGTCTTCATAAATGAAGATTTTCTCATGTTGATCAACAACTTCTCGTGCTGTAGCTTCTTCATTACTGCAACTAAATGCTTCAGATGTTCTTCTCTTGTTTTACTGAAAATCAATATGTCATCCAGATAAACAATGACAAAATTACCGATGAATTCCATCAGGACTTCATTCATCAACCTCATGAAGGTTCTTGGCGCATTCGTCAAGACAAATGACATGACTAGCCATTCATACAACCCTTCGTTGGTTTTGAAGGTTGTCTTCCACTCATTGCCTTCCCTCATGCGAATATGATGGTATCCGCTTTTCAAATCAACCTTTGAAAAAAAATTGGCTCCACTTAAACAATCCATCAAGTCGTCCATCTGTGGCAATGGAAACCTGTACCTGATGGTTATCTTGTTAATGGATCTGGAATCGGTGCACATTCTCTAGCCTTCATCCTTCTTTGGACTCAGTATCGTTGGAACAACACACAGGCTTAAACTTTCCCTGACCAGCCCTTTATCTAACAATTCCTGTACCTGCCTTTTAACCTCTTCGTTCTCCTGTGGCGTCAACCTATACGCGGATTTATTCGACAAACTAGCTCCTGGTATAAGGTCTATATGGTGACTTATGCTCCTCATCAGCGACAACGAATGAGGTAATTCGTCTACCACAATGTCAGCGAACTCTTCTAGCAGTTCCTGAATTTCTTCCGGCAAATCATCCACTCTTGTGTTGGTCAAAACAATTTTGGGTTTCCTGACCACAAAGAATTGTGGATCTTCCTTCTTCTTTACTTCCGTAAGAAGTTCCTTCCCACTCATGAGAAGTACAATGTTTCTCGTTTCTGGTTTTACTTATTTATATTTAATTGGAAGTAACATATGTGTTCTCCCATTCTTCTTCAAAGTATATGTATTCATCTTCCCATCATGAACTACGTTCCTATCATATTTCCATGGTCTGCCCAACAATAAATGACATACATCCATAGAGATAACATCACATAGTATTTTATCATTATACCCTCCTATTTTGAATTCAACCAAGCATTGTTTAGTAACAGTTACCTGGTGTCCTTTTTGTAGCCACGAAAATTTATATGGAATCGGATGATCAATCGTCTCCAGCTCCAGCTTCTCTACCATCTCAGTTGAAATGAGATTATTTGTGTTACCGCTATCCACGATAACCTTGCACACCCTGTCTTTGGTCTTGCATGCAGTTCTAAAAAGTCTATTTCTTTGAGCTGTGTCCTCCACCTCCTTCTCAGGTGTTAAGAGAACTTTACGCATCATCAATGAGCTTCCATCTTCTACGTCTTCTTCTTTAGCATCTCACCTCTATGCCTCGGCAATGTGAGCTTCTCATCCATCCTTCTTCTTATCTGGACAGTCAAATGACTTGTGTCCATTCTTTCCACACGTGAAGCATGTGATGACTCCACCTCTGCCTCTTCCTCTACCACTGGTACGAGGAAATGTGTTATTATCAGCGTATCCTCAGCCCTGTTATGTATGTTTCCCTCGTTGTTCAGTGTGCTTGCCTCGCTATGAACTTCCACCTCTTTCTGTTCTAGTCTGAGGCTTCTTCCAATCGTCCTTGGATTTATGGAACCTATCTTGGGAAACTGACTTACCTTTGGGCTGGATCCTACCTCGGCCTCGCTGTCCTGGCTTAYGGCGCAGCTTCCCTTCATCTTTCAATGCCATTTGATACGCATACTCCACAGTTTGGATGGTTATCATACTCATCTCATCCTGGATATCGTATCTCAAKCCATTCATATACCTGGCAAMTTTTTCATCATCGCTCTCCCGATGACCTGATCTGATATTTAGCTTGTAGAATTCCTCAGTATACTCCTTCACTGTCATCATCTTCTGTCTCAGGTTCTGCATTCTCCTGAACAGTGTGATTTGATAATCCCTTGGGATGAACTTTGTCTTCATCTTTGCAATCATTCGATCCCATCTTTTAATCTTTTGCTTTCCTTTGCAGCGTCTATCTGCTTGAAGCTCATCCCACCACAATGCTACGTGTCCCTTCAATTTTGTGACAACATGCCTAACCTTCTTATCTTCTTCGATATATTCATAATCGAAATAAGTGTCAAGAGCTCTAATCCAGTCTAGAAGCTCTTCTGCATCCAGATTCCCTTCATAAGTTGGAATGTCCATCTTTGTTTTCGAACTCATTCTGGCAATAGATTTAATTAGATGCTCATTGGCCGCATCTTTGACTGCAACTTCTTCTTCTTGTTCGACTTCAACTTCGCCTTCGGAGTCACTTAGATCTCCAGGACTGGTTGTGCGTCTCTGCGCTGCCTCCATATCTTCTAATCTCTCTCAGAGATCACATATCTGTCTCTCCATTTCTGGATTCTTTGCTTGTCTCCCTCGTCTTCTCTGGTTCTCCCTATCCTCTGGATCGGGTGATTGTCTTTCTCTCCTCGGCGGCATGGTGAAATCTCTTTTCTTCTCTGCTACAGAAATCAAAGAAATTTTCTTGCTCTGATACCACTCTGACGTAGTCGCACCACCCAGGGCACGTCCTCTCACACAAGACCTCCTCTTCCATTGGCCCGAAGAACTGAAAGGATCTTCAACTTCATTATCAAGACTTCTTAGTACCCACAAAGTTCTCTTAAACGAAATCCCATTTCAAATTGGGAAATAGGACTTCGTGAAATCGTGAATCCTATGGTCACAAATTCGGGCTTTTTGAATCCCTGAAACCCGATCTACCGATACTTCGGTGTGGTGCGACACCTATCCACCTCTATGATACTTGGCCCCGTCAGGAAATCGCGTATCGGGATATCACGATTCCCATTTCACTAGTTCACGAAACTCTCCAAGTCCCGAACCCCGATATGGGTAACACCTGTTCTCCACTGTAACGCTATGACTGTGGGGGCGTCACATTTCAGAGTTTCATGACTACTTCTGTGATGATTTTATCTTCACCGAGAATCTTGATATACTAATCCCTGATGCACGTGAGAACTTTCTCCTCCACATCACCACTTCCTCGTCGCCCTATCGGGTATCGCAAAATCGCGATTCCTGATGCAACGATTTCTTCACTCCTGGAATCCATGATGAGATGAACCCAGACTCCTTTGGATCCTCTGACATGTGTCCTGCCCTGAGATCAATGACTACGATCTCCTTCGGATTTTCGAAACCCACAAGGTCTCGATTCTCTTGCCTATTAAAATCTCGATGGTTCCAATATCCCGAGGCCTCCCCGGAACTCTCCTTTGCTCACTAGGGCTTAACCCCGATGCAACTTCTGCCAAATATGATGGTTGGCAGGAAATCGACTGTTGATCCAACGACTCACAATATTCTGAGCTCGAACTTCTGCATGTGACTGTAACCTCGCCACTATTCTGGAAAATTCAACGACTGACGGGATTTTGTGAATCCTCTCCACAAGATTTGGGCCGTCGGTTCCTCCTCCTTGAAGATTTCTCAATAATGACTAAGTATTCCTTCTTAGAACTTTCTCTCCAACACATGCACTTGCAACTCTTGCTTGAACATTCCATGGCACAAAATTCTTGTGCTGTCCTTGACAATTTCTTGAAGGTTCTATACCTCCTGCGCTTTCCCACTCTGACTCTTTCAAAGGGACTTGCACGCACTCCTTGCAGAAAATATTCAACCACTCCCAAGTGTTGAATCCTTTCGACCCTGCGCACTCCGGCAACAACAGTCTTCGATTTCTTTGCCCATAGTCGTAACTCTGAGGCTTCTCTTCTTCTTGCGCACTCCTTGCATGGCTTCAGTAACCCAAATTCACTTCTGGGTGAACGAGAACAAGAGTTAGACTACCTGAGCTTCCATCAACGCACTCCTTGCGGATGACTTCAGTTGCACACCTTGCAGGAATCTTCGCTCACATAGGAAAACAATTGAAACTCATCTCCTCATCCTCTCAGACCTCACATTTAAACATGAAATCATATGCACAACATATAAAAGAAAATGCATAACATGAAGAAAACATTCATTTGAGCATAATATCAATACACAGAGAAACAACACAAACCATGGATTTGAATCAAAGCTTTCTTTTATAAATTCAAATGCCTGTACATGGGTGTTCCTCACACAATTATCTTCTTTCTCTTCTCTTCCTGCTTCTAAATTGATAATCATACAATGATACAATGAGGGTGTCTATATCTGTTCTCCCTCTTGGACTCTAAAACTATCAAATCTAGAATTACAATCCTATCTACCAGCATTAACTAAATTAAATGTCGTCTATCTACTAAAGGACAAGAGCTTAAAGGCTCAAGGCCCATTACAATATACAAAGGCGCCTCCTCTTAAATGACTCATTTAAGATTTGCGCAACAGTCCCAAAGAATTTACAAAATTCGTACTGGCTTTTCCAGCTGGTTTTCGCTTGATGTGTTGGCTCGCTCGATGTGTTGGCAATGCTCCTGCATCAGTTTCTTACATTAATAAAGGAAATATATGGATCAGTCTCTTCGGATATGATGATTCAGCTAAAATCATTGGAATAGCCACAGTCAGAATTGGAAACAAGAGTACCAAGGAAGAAAATGTTCTACTAGTAAAATATATGAAACATAATATTCTAAGTGTGATTCAAATGTGTGACCAAGGTCATAAAATTAATTTCATTTCACAAAATTCCAAGATAAGAAAAGAAGGTTTAAGAAAATTGATTGAACAACTGCTAGAACTTCAAGAAACATGTATGTACTAAGTGAAATTGGAAATGAAAAGTGTTGTCTAGGAAAGAAAAATGAAAGTTGGCTATGACACAGAAGAATGGGTCACATACACTTTGATAACCTTGTAAAAGTTAGAAAAAAGGAAGTAGTTAGAGAAATTCCCCAGATTACAAAACCAACCAAGACTTTATGCAAGATTTGTCAACAAGGAAATCAAACAAATACTAAGTTTAAATCAAAATAATATTCAATGACAAGACCACTAGAAATTGTGCATATTGATCTAGTTGGACCAACTACAAAAAAGGGTTTAAAAGGTGAGAAATACTTTATGTTATTAGTCGATGATATACAAGAATGACTGCAGTTTTCTTTCTCAGGAATAAGTCATGAGCTTTTGAAAACTTCCATGACTACAAGGAAATGGTTGAAAATGAAATGGATTCAAAAATAAAATGTTTGATATATGATAATGGAGGAGAGTTCAATTCAAAGGAATTTATGGACTACTGTAGAAGGCATGGAATAAAAAGGCAATTCTCCGCTGCTAGGACACCTCAACAAAATGGATTTGTTGAAAGAAAGAACCAGATAGTATAGGAAATGGCTTGAACAATGATAATGGATTGAAAATTGATAGATATATTTTGGACACATGTAGTGCATACACCGATTCACATTCAAAAGAGAGTAATTATCAAAAACAACACTAACAAAACTTACTAGGAGCTATGGAAATGAATACTAGCAAATGTGAAGCACTTTGGAGTATTTGGAAGCAAATGCTATATCAAAAGAGAAGATGGAAAAATGGGGAAGTTTTGACTCTCATGTGGACAAAGGAGTACTTATTGTTTACTCAAGTACAAGGAAAGCATACAAGTGATACAATATGAGATTTAACAAAGTTGTGGAAAGCATCAATGTAACAATTGATGAAACATGTGGACGATAATCAAAGGAAGAATAAAATGAATCAGTGGAACAACTTTACGAAGAAGAAGCAAAATATGAAGAAGATCAGACAGAAGTAGAAGAGCATGTTCAACAAGTTCCTCCAAAGACACCTAGCAAATGAGTATAGAAGAATCATCCTTCAGATTAGATTATCGAAAACAGAGATGAAGTAGTTGAGACTAGAAGAAGAATCTGCTCAACAGAACAAACACACCTAGAAATCTCTTCTACGATTGAATGAAACAGTTTTGAAGAGTACGTGAGAAAGGATGAGATTTGGAATAAGGCCATGGATGAAGAATTGGATCAAATAGAGAAGAATGACACTTAGTAATTGGTTCCAAGACTAAAGAATAAGAATGTGATTGGCACAAAGTGGGTATTCAGAAATAAATTGAATGAAGATGCATAGGTTACAAGGAACAAATGTATATTGGGATGTAAAGGATATGCACAGGTTGAAGAAATAAACTTTGAAGATACATTTTCCCTAGTTGCTAGAATGGAGGAAATCAGACTTCTCCTAGCTTATGCATACTCCAAGAATATTAAAGCATATCAGATGGACATGAAATCATATTTTTTGAATGGGGAACTTGAAGAAGAAGTCTACATTGAAGAACCAAAAAAATTTCAGTTGTCAAAGAACACATATTATGTGTGCAAATTGAAAAAGGCATTGTATGGTCTAAAACAGGTTCTTAGAGAATGGTACTCTAGACTGGATAAATATCTATAGAAGGCATGGTTTAGAAAAGGAAGTACAAACATCAACCTCTATATCAAGGTAACTCAAGATAGTATTTTATTAATTGAAGTTTATCATGTCGATGCTATTATTTTTGGAAGCAATGATGACAGGTTAAGTGAGAAATTTGGAAAGGATATGCAAAATGAATTTGAAATGTCATTACTCAGAGAACTATCCTTCTTTCTGGGTCTTCAGATACATCAAATAAACCAAGGAATTTTTATTTCTAAAACTAAGTATATCATAGAAATGATAAAGAGGTTCAAAATAGAATATTGAAAACCAATTACCACTCATTTGCAAACTAGTTTCAAGTTGAGAAAATATGATGATTCAAAGTCTACAGACCAGAGGAAATACAAGTCGATGATTGGAATCTTACTATATGTGACAACATCTAGATCAGATGTAATGCAGGCAGATGGCCAAGTGGCAGAATTTCAAGCATCACCAAAGGAATCAAATGTATTAGAAGTGAAGAGAATTTTCAGATATCTCAAAGGAACATAAGAATTTGGATTATGGTATCCAAAAGGAAAGAATATATCACTTATTTCCTACACAGATGAAGATTGGCCATGTTGGATTGATGACCGATGAAGCACTAGTGGAGCAACATTCTACATGGGTGATTGTTTAGTATCATGGGTAAGAATGAAAAAATCATCAATATCCCTATCTATAATCGAAGCAGAGTATATTGCAACACCAACATGTTGTACACAGGTTCTATTGACGAAACAAACTCTGACAGATATACAAGTTGAGTATGATGACCCCATTCCAATGTATTGTGATAATACAAGAACCATCAGTATCTCAAAGAACTGGGTGATGCACTGTAGGAAGAAGCACATTCCAATCAAGTATCACTTTCTACGGGAACAAGTTTAAGAGAATAACATCAGAATTAAATATGTGGGCACAAAAGAACAAGTGGCAAACATCTTTACAAAATCTCTTCCAAGGGAATCCCTTGAGTATCCTTTCCAAAGACTCGAAGTAATTTATAATCCAAAATGAATTATTTTGAATGCTTATATTATATGTCTTAGATTTACACGAGGAAGCACCATAAAAAGAACAATTCAGGTCAGGAGATTCGTTTCAGGAAGAATTTAGTTAGGGGGAGTATCCCCAAGGATAGTTTAGTTTTCGAGGTGCATCCCCAGATGGACATATACCTTTTCCATTGATTACAAAGGGGGAGAGATTTATGAGATGTAGAGCATAGAGGCATGGTTCCAGGAGGAGTGATGGTCACAGAGAGAGTATGAGTGATATGACTTCAGTGTTCCATAACATGACTTCCATATTTCATAAGAGTGATCCCATCAATTCCAGAGGGAGATATTTTTTATTAATTGGGTTGGTTGTTATTGATTTCAACCCTTGAAGAAAGTTTCGTATCACATTTCGGTAGCCTAAAGGTTTGGGTAATGGACCCAAGTTTGTTTGATGGATAATGGTATGTGTTTTGACATATTTGTAGGTAATACTATCCTAGATTGCTATTACATGTCATGCCATTTCCCGTGGTATGTGGAATGTCACATAACTCCTCACAATTAGAGAGTTATGGCCATGTGAAGTTGGATAACCCTCATGAGTCATCTAAAATCCCCAAATGGTCAAAGTAGTCAAATTGTTTGCAAAATAAATTATTTAAATAATAAAGTTAATGGAGAACTCCCTAAAATAAGGAAAGTGGGATGCTGCATGAAAGTATAAATAAGAGGTAAGACTATCCCAATTAATTGCACTTGAACAAATTGAATATCTATTGTTGTGTAAGGATTATTGCAAGTACTCATCGATACATTTGAAGTTGTGAAATTCTGAGGTAGTATGAAGGGTTGACGAAGAAAGTTTCGTAATTACAACGAATAATAAAAAACACTATTTTTTGAGGTGTATGCGGGATGATAGTGTATTAGGGTTCGTACATCCACAGGATGACAGTGTACTAGGGTGCGTACGTACACAGGATGGTAGTGTATTAGGGCGGGTACATGAGGTTAAAGCCATAAAAACTTGAGATGATGAATATTCCAAGGTTCTAGATTCTAATATCAAGCTCCCAGGAAGGTCTACAATGCTAAGATACATTGGATCTATCCATTGGTTAAAAATGTATGTCTTACTTCTATGAGTAGTTGGATTGTGATGTATGCATGAGAAATGGTTATGGATATTTGAGGATTCTCCCTAGAGAGACTAGTGGTTTCATGTTATCTTTTGTATAAATCAGATCTATAGAAATATAGTGCTGGTATATTTATCATTGATACTTCTTGTTAGAGTTGAGGCACATCTTGTATTTGTCAGAATATGGCTAAGGGTTTTTGTGGTACATGGTTGAGAGGTTATATTTTTGAAGTGGTTTATGTATTGAGAGGCTAAATATATGAAAGGGTTTGATGTCTAGATCATGTGAGGGTTATTATACTTATTCATGATTACAAACACCTATATGGAAAATGACTAGAGAGAGATATATATGATTTGGGTAAAGTTTATGTATGACGATGCATGCATAGGGTACATATACAATCTGGATACAGTGACAGGTTAGATATCTATGTGAAAGAAGTTACAGAGGGTCAAAAGTTTTCTGAAGAAAGAAAAGACTAGTTTTCAAAAGGGATATGAAAGCTGTATAACAGTTTGGTCGCATATATATGTGGGATGCATAATATATAGGGTGTGTACATATGTGTGCTACAAAACTACAGGTCATGTATCTATTGTACTTAGTTGATGTGACATCCTCCTCATTATGACAACAACTCTTTAACAGGTGCAATTTTCTTTTTTGTTTAAGGTGTGTGCACGCGTGTAAAAAGGAACAGACACACTTGACTCTACGTCGCCACCCAAAGACTAACAAGACGCAACCACGATGATCACAACAAGAAGACATAAGGCGTACAACAAGTAACTGCAAGCATTAAACGACCATAGACATAAGGCGCACAACAAGTAACTGCAAGCATTAAATGACATACTGTGTTATGTACAGTACGAACACAGATGGAAGAATCCATAGTAGTAGATTTTACTATTTCTTCACAGGAAAGAAGGGCGTTTAATCTTAGTTCTCTACTCCAGAGAGAGAGAGAGAATGTTAGATAGGCTATTGGCCGACTGCTCAGGCAGAAACTAGTAATCTCTATCAGGAGGTCGTAGTGGTGGGAACTCTTCCTTTAAAGAGCCTAAGACTACTGATATGACCTTAGAGGTGTGTCGCAAGAGTGGAAACCCTGCCTTTAAAGGGCCCGAGACTCTTGATACCACATTGGATTCTTTACACAAAAATAATTCACACACACAGACTTATATACAGAGCGACTAGTTTATCAAATCGAAGAGTCTGATATCATACAACTGTGAGTTTGGACAATTCCAATTATAGTACTAACCCTTAAATTAATTAACAATATCAATACATCCTATATGTTACATATACCAGAAAATTTCAATAAAATTATCTTAACAACCTCACATCTTATGTTATAAAAACCTTGCAACTAAAACATCAATCACCAATCACATTACTCCTTGTATGCTACCAATGCAATGAAGTTACAATAATTTTACGATAAAATAAATCAACATTACATTTATATTACCATAACCTTGCCAATGAATTAATAATAAAAAGAAATCATTACCGTAGCATTTAACATGAAGCATTACATTACATGATTCTTCCATTGCGCGCAAGTCTCATTCATCAGGTAATATGTCATTCAATTCTTAAATAATCATGGGTGCAAGAATAAGTAAGTTTAATCCATCATTAGAAATAACTATATAAAAACTAAATATCTAGATCCACCATCTACTACATAAATCCTCAATGCGTAAAAACTAAATCTATGTCAATCATTCACTACATACTAACCACTGCTCAAGTAGCGATAACTAAAACCATCGGTATTGCATCCATAAGGCCATAAAGTGTCATCTCAAACAACACTAAATATACATCAATAAGCCAGTCGGAACTTCGCCAAGGTTAACATGTAAGTAACATCAACTGTAGGCTAACTAGCTTGGCTAAAATTAAAAAAAAGGAGAGCCATTATCAATTGGACACTAAATGCCACCAGTTTTAGCAAGGTTAAATGCAACCCATCCTTAATCCAACGTTCCTTCCAACTAGTCATTACTCTTGATGACCATAGCATCTATATCAACTAGAATGTTGCCATTAAATTTACAATTAAGCGATCAGAAGACCCTTATCACAAGCAATAAATAATGCATTCTCAATCATAGATCAATCAACAAGTCTGGAAATTGCAATAGTTAATATTCACCACTCCACTATAATCATTACACCTTCAAATTGGGCAGTTCTAATTTAACCGTGTTCTCATCTACTAGCTATTAACATTAATTCAAACATCAGCCAAATAAAGTAGCTTTCTATTAATACATACTAACTAATATAAAGTAGTTGTTGTTATGAAAAGTTAACTAATACAAGGTAAATTTCCTTTATTAGATAAAGTAGATTGCTATCATTAACCCAAATAATTGAATTGCTAATTCAGAAAACATTACTGACAAGGGAGGTTTCTCTTATTAAATAAGTCGATTGCCATTTTTCTAAATACTAAAGAAATAAAATTGTTGCTGCCATGAAACATTTACTAAACAATAGATTGTTTTTTTACTGAGATAAGGTAGATTGCTAATTAAGAAAACATTACTGAAAAGGGAGGTTTCTCTTAACAAAAAAGTCGATTGCCCATTATGCCAAAATTGAATGGATTCAATTAATTCGAAATAATCCAATCTCAACCGACATTAAAACATGAGCAATACCTTTCTACTTCTGGTTTAGAATACAACCCATTAATATTTTACGGGGGATAGGGTGTCTCTAGATTAATGGTTTAATATATAAATTTTGTCTCTAACTGGAAATAAATAATTTAATAAATAAGGTGTCACAAGGATAGTGCATTGTCCCGAGGTTAACAACTGATTAAAAACATCAAGAGCTATCATGTCCAACAACTGTTGCTAGAACCAATTCTCAGATCTAAATTTACAAAAACGAAATGCCCATACATCTATTGCCAGAACGAATTCTCAGATCTAAATTTACAAAATGAAATTGCCCATACAACTATTGCCAAAATGAATTCTCAGATCTAATTTACAAAAACGAAATGCCCATACATCTATTGGCAGAACAAATTCTCAGATCTAAATTTACAAAAACGAAAAATGCCCACAGTGATATACAAAATGCCCACAGTAATAGAAAACGCCCATAGTACTATAGAAATGCCCACATCAATATAAAAACACCCATAGAAGTTTATAAACACCCACATCAATGTAAAAACGCCCACGACAAAGGTAAAAACGCCCATTGGGATATTTAAACGCCCACAGAAATGTAAATACACCCACAGAAGTGTAAAAACGCCCATGACAATGTAAAAATTCCCACGACAAAGTTAAAAATGCCCACTGGGATATTTAAACACCCACAAAAATGTAAATACACCCACGGAAGTGTAAAAACACCCACGACAATGTAAAAACGCCCACGACAAAGGTAAAAACGCCCACTGGGATATTTAAACGCCCACAGAAATGTAAATACACCCACAGAAAAGTAAAAACGCCCATGACAATGTAAAAACGCCCATGACAAAGGTAAAAACGTCCACTGGGATATTTAAACGCCCACAGAAATGTAAATACACCCACATAAATGTAAAAATTTCCACGACAATGTAAAAACGCCCACGACAAAGGTAAAAACGTCCACTGGGATATTTAAATGCCCACAGAAATGTAAATACACCCACAGAATGTAAAAATGCCCACGACAATGTAAAAATGCAAACAACAAACGCAAGGCACAGCGAGAGATCACACAGATCCAAGCAAGGTCGGCAATGCCGAGTTCATAAAATTCTTTTATATAATACCGACATGCAAAAGCAGAGTTAGAAGTAATATTTTTATAACTGTCCCACAATTACAATCGTCGAAGAGCAAGGCAAGAAACCAATTAATCCAACAAGAACCCAAGTCGTTTGAAGTTAAGTATTTTTCATCTCACAATGCCAATACAAAAATGTTGATAACAATAAGAGAGGGCTAAGGTCCTAATACCTTATATCATGCAAATGAAAGACATACCGTTGCCTTAACTCCGGCCTCGAATGATGACCCCGCGCTCCGTGTCACTCCTGCTCTGCGCCGCTCCTGCTCGTCGACCGTAGAGACTACATCGGTACCTCCCAGCCAATCGCTAGGGGTACTCTGCTTCCCCCTTAGCCCCCTGAGCCGCAAAGGGGCCACACATAATCCCAATGGTCCATCTAGCTTCCGATCTCGCCTCGCAAGGCCGAGCTACCACTCCTATCCAAGTTGGAAAATCCCAACTCTCCATAAGTAATCAGTCAAGTCACAATTCTGAAAGCGTAACATTACACTAACAACCGATCCCTTTCTTCCTCATCTTCCCTTTCTTTTATAAGGTTGTCCAAACCTCACACTTTCCCTAAATCACTTTTAAATTAAAAATAAAAATATTTTAAATATTCTCCTTCACACAAGTGTCTTCCATCCCCCTCTTTCCTGCAATAATTATTTTCTTTAAATTATTAATTTACTCATTTCTCTCACCCACCTAGAGTTGCTCCTAAATTTCCTCCTAGGTGTTCCTAGATCTCCTTACATGTTTTAAATAATTTTCCTAAAAATGAAGTTACTAAATTAGCTCAAATTAGAAGGTTCTTAATTGCAGATTCCTTACTATGTTGACCTCGC
>JZKD02S1606221.1:322663-336639 GCA_000966675.3 Picea glauca
ATATATATATATTTTCTAACTTTTATTTAATGTTCAATTGATAAAACACTAACCTAATTACTAATTTAAACCAGTAACATAACTATTAATTATTAATTAATTGATTAATAATTAATTTATTATATACAAGTCTAATCTAACTACTAATATAATGTTTTTATCCTAAGTTTGTTTATTGCAAATGTAGGGATGAAAATGACGAAGGGGTGCATAATTGAAGGATGAGGGAATGAAGGGCGCAACAAGGTGAAAAAGGATTGGGTAGGGTGATGAAGGATTGGGCAAAGCAGATGGAGGGGAAAACATAATCAACCGGGCCTAGCAAGCTAGATTTCTTCATCACTGGAGAAACACTAAATAGCAATTGAAGAATCGGGTTACCTATGATTATAGGACACCAACATAGGATCCACCTGGGGATGGAAGCTCTTTCAGGAGGTGTCAATAAAAAATGAACTCTGAACATCCAGACTGGTGCTTTATTCATTGAGCTGGTCCCAAAATCGTATTCTACAACATGTACCTGTTTTGATCTTTCAACTGAAACCAAATAAAAAATGAACACTACTAAAAAAGAGATACTTAGAATGATAAAAAATGAACACTACTAAAAAAGAGATACTACTAAAAAAGAGATACTAAAAAAGAGATACTCTCCTAGCCCAATCTACGACAATCACTTCTCAATTAGGTAATGGAAAAATGCCAAAGAGTCCAATCCAACAATTGATCCAATAACTTTGTTTTTCACTACTTCAATAAGCATCAAAACTAGAGCTTGCATAAGCATCATGAACTGCTTTCCATCTTAATCTTCACAACACAAAATTATGGGACTGTGAGCAATTCCAGAAACTTTGGGAATCAATGGGTATTCTAAAAACAATAGCCCCTCCATATAGACAAATATGGGATCATAATAGATGTGACCTATTACTGGATATTCAAATTTAACCAACTCAACTTCATGATTTGATGTTGTAGTTATGCTATTTGCATCCTCATTCACTTCCTGACATGGCTACAACGTTTCTTATGGGTTTTGAAATGATACTTTTGCTGAAAACACCCCTGTAGCTAACTGTCTGATCATATCCATATCATAACAATTTTTGGAATCATTGGGGGTAAATGAAAACTGACTTTGAAAACACAATCTATCCATCATAGTAGCTATAGGATCATAAAATATTTTAGATGACTATGGAATTTGTTCTGCTAGCATTTCATGGCTTGCACTATGATCCTCAACCAGAATTTGACCAAGATTCCTCTTCAAAGTCTGAAATGAACTGAAAAATAAGGGAAGGGAATCAAAATGGATGAGCTCATTACCTGTCTTGGGCTTTGTGTTTTCATTTGAATCTTGCCCTCAACAAAGAATTAATGGATGCACTTCTGAATCTGCAAAAAAATCTATATAAACCCTGTTCTCCTCACCTGGTGCACTGGTGCATCAGATAATTACTCATACTTTATATTTAAAACCTACTTGAAATGTTCCCTTGGGAGTGAGGAAAAACACAGGGGTAGGAAGTTTGCATTTTCTTGAATTTTTTTTGCATTTTCTTCCTTGCAATATTGATTAGTATGACGAGTTTTATTGACATCTTGGATTTTTGATAATTGGAATTCTTCTTCCCATGAACATAGTTTTGATTTCTCTTAGCATTCATCATCAGACTCAACCAAATAATAATCACCCTGATGATCATATCCTAGAAAATCATCTACATATGCAAGGTCATCGAACATGCACATCATCTCAGGAATTTTTCTCATCACCATCTGATTTTGAACTTCATATTTGGCTATGTCATGAATTGAGTACATGAATTAATCATTCGGAGGATCAAAATGATAAGGATGGGCTACAAGGTGTTTGGGGACATTGATCCTTGTTCGTTCTAGCACTAATGGAACATAAGGTATTCGAACAACAATTTCCTCTTTCCTACTAATCTTCTGCATCATCTCTCTTACCAGAACATCTAGTTTCACTTCTGAAGATGTCATCCATTCATTTTTTGTTCTATCTTTTTCTTCTGCCTTTAACTTTGCCTTTTTGTTCAGCAAGTTATCTTCCACATCAACTTCAATCTTTTTCATTTCTTCAAGTGTTTCAGTGTCCCTCTCTCTTGATTGTAGTGCCATATCAAGATCAAAGGCATATGGTTAATGCAAGTGAGGTTATCCTGGTGGTGGCCTTATATCAACAGGTATTTCATGATATACCTTATTGAACCTTGCTGAAAACTGAGGTATTGTCTCGCCTAGATGTCTTTTCAAATTCTCATACTCTTCTAGGATGAGAAAGACATTTCTCATGATCACCCATCGATCTAGGAATTTCTTTACAAATTGATGGAAATTGCTAATGCTTTCAGCTGGAAGATTCTTAAATCAATCTTTGACTTTACCTTGCAGTGATAGGGAAAACATTATGATGTAGACATCATCATCTTCTACCTCAAACAGATCAAGAAACTCCTCAATATTTTGGATGTGCTTTTCAAAAGTGATCTTTACATTTTCTCCATCAAACTTGGGAAAATTATTTCTATAATTGACAGGAAGATCATGGAGAATAACAGACAAATATAGGGGCTTGTATTTGTCTGGGAATTTTGTAGGTACAGGAGGTGAAGAAAGGGGGCTACAATTATCTAAAATTTTAACAAGAAAAGGAGATAAAGCAAGAGGCTTATGTCTCACTAGGATTTCTAAAAGTATATCTCGTATGTGCACATGTGTATGAGTATGAACATGATCCACAACTTGGGGTTTAGTCTCTTGAGGCTCATAAATTAGTAGGTGTTTGATGTACTTTTGATCAGGTTTAGAATAAGATAGAACATAATTACAGATAAAACCAAAGATGTCTTGAATGCAATTTGGGCTTGAGTACCTAATATTTCTTATCTTCTTGGTCATGCCTTAGGTTCTTCCTCCAGTGGAGTCTTTGAGTCGGCACTATCTGGAGCTGATTGGAGTTGTCAGGTGAAACATTTTATCCTTCTTGTGTCTTGTTCACTGTCCACCATCATTGATCATATCATGAACTTGATAGTGCACTACTGGATAAAGTTCCCCAACATGGTCTCCATTTTGTTAGCACTCTGTAATTTTCCCAAGGCTATGGAGGAAGTCACAGAGGCAACATCAAAACCGCTTCGAGTCGAGAATATAGCCCTCCAAGACTTAGAGAGGGATCTCTTTGTCTGATCTAGATTTATTTGAATTTGGATATTAGTCTAGTTATGAGATGCATAATTTTTTTAGGTTTGATGTGTTTGGCTGAAGGACTGCTTTAGAATTCCATTGGGCTATGGGTTCTGTGTTAACACTTAAGGTCAGATAAACAAATTTTAAAAGGCTTCTTCACAGGGAGAGATAGTGAAGATACTGATCGATTAAGATTAAATGTAATGGAAAGATAGAACAGGTGAGAGGCTCATTTAAGTAAAGAAGCATTCAAGAATTTATTTAACTCAAAATCAGAAGAATAACATGTAGACCGATCAAAGGCTAGATACAGAGTACATGAGGTAAGTTTTGTTCTTTAACATCCTTTTAACAATTAGAATTAGAAAATAAAAATGATAACAGAGTAAGATAACGTTAACATAACAAGAATAACATGACCAATATCTAAATGCGAGAATTCTGTGAATACATTCTCTCAATGGGTTGCACTTGTGAAAAATATGAAAGAGGTTTTTTTTCTTCAACCTGTTCTGAGAAAAAACATCTCTCGGTTTTTTAATATTTTCTTACATTTTCCAGAAATCCTTCCCGGAAGTTCACTGGTCGAAATTGGTGAAAAATGTGGTTTTGTGAATTTGCGGGAGGGAATTTTTGCAGGGGAAAGTGGTTTACTCAGACCCCCCCTGAGGTGGTAAGTGGTATTGGGAGTGGGGTGTCCGAGTTCACCAGGGGATGACAACTGTACCACCCCATACCACTTACTCAGAACCCCCCTTCATTAACACTAGAAAATCACGGGAGGGTCTGATAAGATTGGGAGTGTAGATTATTTTTTGGGAATGTGTGCATGTGAAGTTACTCGAGGGAAAATGATTTGATGTTTATTTTATTTAGTTTTGTTTCTTATTATTTGTTTCTTGTTACCTATTTTCATTTAATTTTTATTTTGTCTTAATTTTTATTTATTATTTGTTGTTTAATTTAGTATTTGTGTTTTATGTTATGTTTTTTTTCTTTTTTCTTTTTCTTTTGTTATATGTTTCATTTATTTAATATATGTTTTTATTGTTTTGTTTTTATGTTTTGTATTACGTTACTTTTATTTTTTTTATTTAATATATGTTTTTCTTATTATATACTATATGTTTGGTTTTAAATTTTTTGTTTTAACTATATAGTTTAGTTTCTATTTTTAACTTTTATTTAATGTTTAATTAATAAAACACTAACCTAATTACTAATTTAAACCACTAACTTAACTATTAATTATCAATTAATTGATTAATAATTAATTTATTATTAACAAGTCTAATCTAACTACTAACCTAATGTTTCTATCCTAAGTTTGTTTTTTGCAAATGTAGGGACGGAAATGGTGAAGGGGTGGAGAAGTGAAGGATGAGGGAATGAAGGGCGCAACGAGGTGACAAAGTATCAAGTAGGGTGATGAAGGATCGAGCGAAACAGATGGAGAGGAAAACAAAATCAACCGATCCCAACAAGCCAGATGTCTTCATCACGGGTGTAATGCCAAATAGCAGCTGAAGAATTGGGTTACCTATAATTATAGGATCCCAACAATATCTAAGGGAGATGTGGCATGAATCTGTGAACTCTGGGTAAAGTGTCGAAGTGATTCAGAGACGTGGGATTTAAGCGAGACGTGGAATAAATCCATGTAATATGGGTAAAGATATGAAGTAATCCTTGACTATTACATTAAATGGGCAGGCGTCAGTGGAGTATATCCTTCATATTAAAGGCATTGGGAAGAAGAATGAAGTTTAATATTTGAGATCTCATAAGTCTGAAGACCCGAAGGAGATCTTGACTGTCGATCGAGAAGGGTGTCACATGACCATTGATCTGAGTTGAAAGGTCAAACACACGAATCAGAAGTAGGATCATTGATTGATTAGGATAGGTATCTACAAATCATCAGCTCCAGGAGGTTGAAGTACGGAGGAAAGTGAGGTTTGAGATTTCAAATGTCCAAAGTCCAGAATCGTGAAGAGATCTCGATTGTTGATAAAAAAGAGGCAGATTTGGTCCGTAGATTTGAAAAGCGTAGATCTGAACCATCAGTTCAGACAATATCATCAAGATAGAAAGATTGACAATCCCATGGAATTGCGGAGACAGAAGTTGCGAGGGCTTTAAAAAATTGAGGGCAGGCCGCAATCCATACCATGGTTTTTCTAAGAGGACATGTGGAGGTTCGAGGAGAATTTTGGGTCAAAAAGCATTTTGATCCCAAACTGCTATTGGTCGTGACCGCAATCGAGTGGTCACAAGAAGGCACCTCCCAAGGTCATATCAAGAGGGGGCTTATCAGAAAAAGAGTTAACGCTCAATACTCTGAGATTTAACAACAGAGAGAAAGGGAAGGTCGCAAGTGCTATCAGAGATGCACCAAGGAGCTGGAAGGGACTGTGTTTAGATACAGAAGGGAACCATTTAAGGTTCTAGAGAGTCCCTTGACTCAAGAATCAAAGATCCTTGAGTGGGAGATCGTGTAGCCCTACGGGGGAGTAGGGGGTTTGCATTAGGTGGTATCAGAGTTGATATTGAGTTTGTTTGCATGCAGAAGACAAAAGGATAAATGAGGTAAGTTGGTATCAATTGTGGTATCAAGAACTTGATTTTTGTTTGTAGGTGACGCAGTGAAATCATGCCACCCAGAAGGCGTAGAGAGAATGCCGAAATGGAAGAAAAAATGAGGCAATTTCGATTGAGACTAGATGCCATGGAAATAATGCAGAGAAGAGCACTAGACGTTGGATATATCAGTGAAGCTAAGAGTGAAGAGATATAATTCGAAGAAAATGTAGCAAAGGATACTACACAATATTGCTTAATAAAACTTGTTTCAAAGATAGGAGCCAAAGCGAAGATAGAGGTACCAAGTATGAAGGAAATTTGGAAGTTGAAGAATTGTTGGATCGGGTACATGCTATGGAAAAGTACTTCGATTACGAAGATGTCGAAGAAGACAAGATAGTGAATCATGCAGTGAAGAGACTTAAAGGTCATGCAACATTATGGTGGGATTAACTGCAAGTCAAACGCACGAGAAATGGTAAGTAGAAAATTAAAAGTTGGGATACGATGGTAGCCAAGATGAAAGACAAATTTATCCCAAAGTATTACCAAATTAATATGTTCAAAATATTGCAAAACCCGAGAAAAAAAAAATATTAGTGAAGGAGTACACTGAGGAATTTTACAGACTAAACATCAGGGCTGGACAGAAAGAGAATGAAGATGAAAAAACAACCAGATATATCAATGGGTTGAGATATGAAATACAAGAGGAGATCAACATGATTTCTCTTAGTAAAGTCGAGGAGGCTTATCAAACAACCTTGAAATATGAAGAGAAATTGGCCAGGAAACAAAGCTAATGAAGCAAAGGAGGAAACTCAAGTAGAGGTAAGGGAACTAGTAGAGAGAAGTCACAGAAGCCGAACCATGAAGATGACAAACAACATAGTCACCATGAGAAAGGTGGAATTTATAGAGAAGGACAACATGGAGGAAGAATCTTTTTTTCCAGAGGAAGAGGAAAAGAAAGAGCCAGAGGAGGTTTATTTAAATGTTATACCTGTGGAAAGCAAGGGCACAATTCTTGGGAATGTCCCGAGAGAAAGAATGAAGGAGGAGGTGAAGCACACGTTGTTGAAGCATAGAAGCATGTGGAAGAAAAAGCAGCAGAAGGAGGAAAGAACCTCATGACGAGGAAGATTCTTCTTAAACTAGAGAAGGAGATGGAGGAATCAGTTCAACGAACAAGTCTATTTAGAACTGCTTGCAAGATGAAGGACAAAGTTTGCAAGGTGATCATAGAAAGTGGGAGCATTGATAATATAGTATCCACATATATGGTGGAGAAACTAGAGTTGAAGACAACTGCACATCCAAACCCATACAAGGTATCATGGTTCCAGAAAGGACATCAAGTAATTGTAAGTCAACAATGTGAAGTTGAATTTAAAATAGGAGGTTATAGGGCTGAAATATTATGTGACGTAATTCCTATGGATTTATGTCATATTTTATTGGGGATACCATGGTAGTTTGACATAAAAGTTATTCATGATGGATGAAATAATACTTATACCCTAGAAAAGAATTGTA
Source organism: Picea glauca (assembly GCA_000966675.3). Lineage (NCBI taxonomy): Eukaryota > Viridiplantae > Streptophyta > Pinopsida > Pinales > Pinaceae > Picea > Picea glauca. Next base: position 330,008 of record JZKD02S1606221.1, read on the forward strand.
GGACACATATGTTGTTACCGATAGAAGACAAAGAGAAAAAGAGGGAATCTAGTTCAAATACACTTCTCATGAGTGGGAAGGAACTCCTGACTGAAGTCAAGAAGGAAAAATAAATGCAGTTTGTTGTAGTGAGGAAGCCTAGAGTTATCCTTACAAATAATTATGTAGAATATTTTTCTGAAGAAATACATGAACTGTTAGAAAACTTTGCTAACATAGTAGTGGATGAGTTACCACACTCATTGCCACCCATTAGGAGTATAATCCATCATATTGACCTTATTCCAGGAGCTAGTTTACCAAACAAAGCTACTTATAGGTTGCCACCTAGAGAGAATGAGGAATTCAAAAATCAAGTCCAAGAGTTGTTGGATAAAGGTTTAGTCAGGGAAAGCCTAAGCCCATGCGCACTACCGATTGTGTTAAGTTGAAAGAAGGGAGGATGGAGAATGTGTACAGATTCTAGAGCCATCAACAAGATAACCATTAGGTATAGATTTCCTTTACAAAGAATGGATGATTTGATGCATTGTTTGAGTGGAACAAGCTATTTTTCCAAGATAGACTTGAAGAGTGGATATCATCAAATAAGAATGAGAGAGGGAGATGAATGGAAAACAACATTAAAGACAAATGAAGGACTGTTTGAATGGATGGTCATGCCATTTGGGTTGACAAATGCACCAAGAACATTTATGATATTGATGAATGAAGTATTTAAAGACTTCAGAGGAAAATTTGTCATAGTATATATGGATGACATACTAATCTTCAGTAAGACAAAGGGAGAACACTTAATATATTTGACATCAGTGATGGAAAAGTTGGAGAAAGAAAAATTGTTGATAAATATAAAGAAAATATCTTTTATGAAGAAGGAACTCATATACTTGGGTTTCGTAATCTCTTCAAATGAATTGAAGATGGATATAGAAAAGGTGATAGCAATCAGAGAATGGCCATCGCCAAGCAACATATTTGAGGTAAGAATATTTCATGGTAGGAAGTTTTTATAGAAATTTTATCAGAAATTTAGTGGTATATGTGCACCCCTGCTAGACACTGTGAAGAACAAATACAAGTCTTTTAAATGGACAGAGGAATATGAAACAAATTTCAATGTGTTGAAAGAGAAAATCACAGAACAACCAATTCTGGTCTTCCCATATTTTGGAAAAACATTTAAGGTGAGATGTGATGCAAGTGGATTAGCTATTGTAGCAATCTTGAGTTAGGATAATAGGCCAACTGTGTATTTCAGTGAGAAGTTGAATGACACCAAGAAGGATTATTAGATAGATGACAAAGAATTTTATGCAGTGATTCAATCTTTGAAGAAGTGGAGACACTATCTAATTCCTAAAGAAATTTTCTTGTACAATAATAACCAAGCTTTGCAGTTTATTACTAGGAAAGAAAAGTTGAATCAAACATGCTAAATGGGTAGAATTTATGCAAAATTTTACTTTTATTATTAAACATATTGTTGGAACTGCTAACAAAGTTGCGGATGCTTTGAGAAGGAGGAGTTTGATTGTACACGAATTCCAATTGGAGACCTTAGAGTTCGAACACCTCAAGGAGATGTATAAATAAGATGCAAATTTGAAGGAAGCTTATGAGGCATGCAAGAATCCTTTGTTTGGAGACAAAAACCCATGGACTAAATATTTGATCCAGGATGGATTACTATTCAAGGGAAGCCAACTGTGCATACAGAAATGCTCAATGATAGATAATTTGTTGAAAGAGAAACACATTGGAGGTTTAGCTGGACATTTTGGTCATGATAAGACATTTTCACAACTGAGAAATTCATATTATTGGCCGAGCACGAGGGAAAACATCAAACAATTTGTGAACAAATGCAAAATTTGTTAGTATGCAAAATGAAGACAACATAACACTATTTTGTATCAACCATTACCAATTCCAGAGAGGTCATGGGATGCAATCAACACCAATTTTGTTTTGGGATTGCCTATAACTCAGAAAGGGAGAGATTATGTATTTGTTGTGGTGGACATATTTTCAAAAATGGAACATTTCATACCATACCAGAAAACAAACGATGCTACACACATAGTGGATTTTTTTTCCAGAGAAGTGGTGAGACTACATGGATTTCCTAAGAGCGTAGTCTCAGATAGGGACACAAAATTTGTGGGACACTTTTGGAGGACTCTATGGAAGAGGCTCGGCACAAAATTTTCCTTTAGTTCATCATATCACCCTCAGACAGATGGACATACTGAAGTAGAAAATAGGTGTCCGAGAAACTTTTTGAGAAGTTTAGTCACTAAGAAAAGTCGTCAATGTGATCAGAGTCTGGCATAAGCAGAATTTTCATTGAACAATTCAGTGAACAAGAGCACAGGGAAAAGTCCATTTGAAATTGTGTATGGTATACAACCAAGAGGGATTACAAAGTTGAGAGATTTGAATCAAGATGAGTTCAAAAGTGCTGGAGACGAGGATTTTGAAACAGAAATGCCGAAACTCCATGACAGAGTTAGAGAACAACTATAGGACAACAGACTGAAATAAAAGAGAAGAGATTATCAAAAGAGGAGAGAATTTCAATTCAAGGTTTGAGATGAAGTTTTAGCTCATTTGAGAAAAGAGAGGTTTCGAGCGGGAAGGCATAACAAGTTGAATATGAAGAAGATATGACCATGCAGGATTCTCAGAAAATTCACAGGCAATGTTTATGAAATTGAGTTGTCAGACAATGTTGGGATATCACTGATATTCAATGTTGCAGAATTGTATCCTTACAGGAGATATGAAGAAGGAGAATCAGATGATCAGAAAGAAGTTCAGTGGGAAGAACAATTTCCCACAACAGAAAAACCTCACATGGAGAAAAACATTGAACAAAGAGATGGAAATAGGGCAAGGAGAAAGACATATCTTGAGTACTTAGTGAAGTGGAAAGCTCATCCAATGGAATATGCAATTTGGGTCACAAAACCTGATATTTTGAAGCATGGACAGACGGTGCAGGAGCTCATGGACAGGAGTCCATGAAAATTTTAACCAGAGGAGTATGATGCAGGAGCATCGCCTTCAAAGTCAAAATGCAAGTGTGGAGGCAAAGGAACGACATCTCAACATGAAAGAGTTCACATCAACATTTAACTCATAATTAAATCGAGTTGTTGAGATATTTTTGAAAGATTTTTTTTTTAAATATGTCATGTTTGTAAATTTTGAAGGACTGTAAGGGGTTGCAAATATAAATTGTTGACTCTTATCTGGAGATAATTGTTAGTTATTGTAATAGGACAGAGTAGGTAACCACTAAGATTTTGATAGGATAGGTTACAGACAATATGATGAGAGCTCATGGATCCAGTCCTTAGATAGTTTATTGTTGCATTGTAAAAGTATTATGAAATTAGGATATCATGAGATAGAGATCAAAGAGATCAGTAGAACCAAGTAGAGTAGAATAAATATATATAAATTTTTTTCATGAATGAATAGAATAGATACAATTGTCCCAAATCCTTGGACTGTGTTCATTTGATGTATGAATGAATGTTATATTCTATGTATGTGATTTATTTCATTTTCATTCATGTATGATCATTCGAGAAGTTGATATTATGAAGTCCTGACGAGACTGGATAAGCTTCAATTTTTTCGCTTCTGAAACTTGTATGCAAGCTGTACATCTCAAACGCAAGGAGTGCATCGATTAAGTCTCGAATTGAATCAGAGGAGTTTAAAGAGAACAAATGAAAATTAGACCAAGTACAAGGAGTGAACAACGTCAAGAAGCGACCAAGCATCGAAGAACTAGGATAGAGGAACGCCAGGTGGGAGAGAATAATTTATTTTCAAGAAATCCTTCGATCTGAATTATCGAAATCCTGTGAATGCAAGTAGTGCATGGGAAGTAAGAATCCTTTAAGGATCAATCTCATAAGATATAACACTTTTCAGAAGTGTTGACGAGATCCAAGCATCGGACATGTAGGAAGAGAAAAGGTCGAAACCTTTGAAGACTAATAAATATTCAAGTTGGAAGAAATCAAAAGCTCGGGAGGAGAAGCAACAGTGGTAATTGGATCACTGTGTAAAATATAAACAGTTGTTTGATCATATTAAAGTGCATGAGACTTAGAGTGTCGCACATTTGGAAGGGAGAGCTCATCAAGGTTTGAGGATTTCATATTTTTGAAGGTCGGAGAGCTGAAGTAGAATCTCAGTGATCTGATCAATAGGAATATATCTGATTCGTCAGATTCTTTGAAGTAATATTCAAGCATCGAATCACCCAAGGAGAATCCGAGTCATTAGATATCGTGGGTCCAGGAGGAGGCAAGTTTAAAACTTGATATTTCTAAAGTGTGGAGAGTTGAAGGGCCATAGAAAAACTGAACCATTAGATCTAGGAGGATATGTGTCGGGGATTCGTGAGATCCAAAGGAAGGAAAAAGGTGAAATGTTAAAACAACTGAATCTCGAATAGATGAATATCCGAGAGTCGTTGATATGCACGGGGACACTTGTCAATAGATCATGAGATCTGGGTAAAATGTAGGGGGTTTTAGTTGATATATGAGATGGCTGAAATCCAAATATATGAAGTGAATATGGACCGACAGATCTTAGGGAGATGTGGCATGAATCCATGAACTTCGGGTAAAGTCCTGAAGTGATTAAGAGCCATGGGATTTAAGAGAGACATGGCATAAATCCATGTACTTCAGGTAAAGACCCAAAGTAATCCTTACCTGTCAGATTAAGTGGGCACATGGTAGTGGATTATAGCCTTCAGATAAAATGCATTGGGAAAAATACTGAAGTTTAAGATTTGAAATCTCAGAAGCCCAAAGACTCGAAGGAGATCTTGACCCTCGATCGAGAAGGGGGTCACAGGACCATTGATCTAAGTTGAAAGTTCAAACACCGAAAGTGGAAGTAGGACCATTGATTGATTAGGATAGGTGTCTACAGATCATCATCTTTGGGAGGTTGAAGTATGGAGGAAAGGGAGGTTTGAGATTTCAAACGTCCGAAGTCCAGAATCACGAAGAGATCCTGACCGTTGATAAAAAAGGGGCAAATCTGGTCCGTAGAATTGAAAAGCATAGATCTGAATTGTCAGTTCGGAAAGTATCTTCAATATTGCGAGATCGACGATCCCATAGCATTGCGGGCACATAAGTTTTTAGGAATTTAAAACATTGAGGGAGGGCCACAATTCATACTGTGGTTTTTCCAAGAGGACACATGGAGGTTCGAGGAGAATTGCGTGTTGAAAATCAGTTTGATCCCAAACCTCTATTAGTCACGCCAGCAATCGCATGGTCACAAGAAGGCACTGCCCAAGGTCATATCAAGAGGAGGCTTATTAGAAAAAGAGATAACGCTCAATACTCTAAGATTTCACATCATAGTGAAAGGGAAGGTCGCGGGTGCTATCAGACCTACACCAAGGAGCCGAAAGGGCCCATGTTTAGATACATAAGGGAACCATTTAAGGTTCCAAAGAGTCGCTTGACTCAATAATCAGAGATCCTTGACTGGGTGGTTGTGTAGCCCTATGAGGGAGTAGGGGGGTTGCATCATAAAGTCATTCTAGTACAATATGATTGTGATGATATACCAAGGAATGGTTATGTTGTTTTTTGGAATCCATTTTTTAATCTAAAACATTTAAATAAATTTTTGAAGATCTTGAAGGGTGCTTTTGATGCTAGAAACATAGTGATTGTATAATTCAAAAGAAAAACATGTTTGTAATGATGTATACACCTATGTAATTGCAAAAGGATATAATCACAATGATGTGAATAAGGATATAATAAAAATGATGTGAATGACACACATTTGTTAGATAGATTGTGGTGTTCCTTCACCTAAATGGAGTTAATGATGTGAGTTGTATTTTAAAAAACATGAAACTAGTTTCTTAAATAATGTTCTCAATTATTTTTCTTAAGATTTTCTATGTGTGAAAATGTATTTTCTATGTAACATACCACCCTTGCGCACACATGATATGACTTATTCTTTGAGGACACTTGTGTGCAAGTGATCTGATTCATTATATGATTGTCTGCTTCGCTTATGGATTCTGATGATGATGCTTATGTATTATGATGTTATGTTATTTGATTATCTATGTATAGACAAGTGCTATTGACGGATTCTCTTAAGTGTGCAAGACACTTGGTAGATTGGTGATGTCGATGGCATCAGTGGACCTCCTTGGACTCTAGATCAAGTTGGGGAGTGGACTGTATATGGTTTTTGTATTTAGGTTCCTTCATATGTGACATATGAGAAGGTATATTATGATGTGATTATGGATTATTGATGTTTTTCATTGATGGATGCAGGCTCATGATTTTCTACTAATCAGACTCACATTAGGATAAAGGGGCCATGCACAACATGTTGGATTACTGAGAGGGGGGGGGTGAATCAGTAATAGAGCAATTTAGTCCCTTTTAACCATATAATCCAAGTGCTATATCAATGAAGCATTATTATCCAATAATTTTAGAGTAAATAAGCAATGGAAAAATGAACAATCATACACATACACAGTACACCAGTGTTTTACGTGGAAACCCAAATCGGGAGAAAACCACAGAATGCTTTTTATTATATGT
>JZKD02S1606221.1:337498-358408 GCA_000966675.3 Picea glauca
AACTCTCAAACCGTGAGGAGTTATGTGACGTTCTACATACCACTAAAAATGGCATGACATGTACTATCTATATAGAATAGTATTATCTGAAAATATATCATAACTCATACCATTACCCATCAAACAAACTTGCATCCATTACCCAAACCTAGGGTCTCCAACTTCTCATGGCCATAACTCTCTAACTGTGAGGAATTATGTGACATTCCACATACCACCGGAAATGACATGACAAGAACTATCCATATAGGATATTTTCCCTAACAAATTCACTTTTCTTGATCTCATTATTCCAAAATTAATCACGGGTTCTCTTACTCCACAAAGCGTCTTCCCGTGAGGGCTTTCACCATAAGGGGACCACTTTGGATTTCATCCATATTTACTTCTTATCAACCATGAGAAAACAATAATGAGTCATATTTACATCAAACACTATTGGGTCCATTACCCAAACCTTTGTGCTATGGGTCTTTCTTCAAGCGTTGACATCAATGATAACCAACCTTAATCAACACAACAACCATATATTGAGGGAGAGATGTGAAAGAATCCCTACAACAACCTACTAGCACTCCCTACGTGGCTCTAATTGTAGGTTAACGATTACCTAGTTTGAGATATCCATAATTTCATGAGGCTAGTCTGAGACAGTTGCACACAAATATTCTAAGGGGTGAGCAATAAGGCAGGGTTGTTATTCCTTAGAGGCCCTTAGTCTCTCACAAGGTCCCCTGATGGAGTATTGAATCCAGTGGTTGACAACTACCAAAATCAGTCAAAGGCGTGTGGCACCCTTGGAGCATGTAGTGCACCTTGAAGGGCACATCGCATCAATAAAACATGAATAAAGGCACATGGCACCCTTGGAGCACTTATTGTGTCTTGGAGGGCACATCATGATTTTTAATAAAGGTAATTCAATGAACATAGGTGCCTAGAAAACAATATTTTCTTTTGACATGGTCAACCTTAAAATAAATGTTAAATGAGTAAATTTTTATTAATTATAAAATTTGCTTATAAAAAATTAATAATTTCGAGGGCTAGTTAAAAATTAATCTTAGGTCTCAATATGGTAATAGCCGACAAAAAAACAAAAAAACAAAATGATCAATTAATAAAAGAGGGATAAATAAAAATCAAGTTAATAATTTAGAAGAGAAATATTCATCTAAATATTTAATTATTCATTATGTGTTAGACATGCTAAATCAGAACTTAGACAGAAAGGGGAAATGAATGTAAAAAGGAATGTGGAAACATAGAAAAGAACCTACTCTATTCTAACTAAAGAACTTTCCTAAATAAAACACAACTATGTTTTAGAAAAACCTCACTCATTAAAAGGAAATACAGTGAATAAAGGGACAACAAGGAGCTCTTTTAGGATGGGTGAGGAAAATTGACATTTAAATAAATTAAATAAATGAATTTCTGGTGCAACTAAGGGATCGAGTGACAAGTGAACGAGGAAGAGTATTTCCTAATTAAATTTTAATAAAATGAATTAATTGTGTAAATAGAAAGTGGTCACTAAGAAGATATCTATAAAAGTAATGGCTGAGAAGAGTAATGGATCATGACTGGCATGCATAAGGTTATGATGTCGGAATTTCCTTGATTTATTTGTATTGTGAGAGTTGGGATACCGAGTGTGAAAAGAGAGTGGTAGATTGAACTTGCGAGGCAAGATGGGAGCTAGAGTTTCTGGTTGTGTTTTGCATGGCCCCTTTGCAATTTGTGGGAAGAGGAGTATCACTTGCGTGGGTTGGGAGGTACCGTTGAGGTATTCATGGTTAGAAAGTGGGAGAAAGGAGGATCACTAGCAGCCAAAGAACATAACAAACTCCATCAGCCGATTATGGTACACATGTTTAAAATTTGTAGTTGTAAACTAGTTAAACGTTTGTGTATATGGATTTATATGTTGATGGAATTTGTAATGGATTTATGATTTTAGTTGGACACATTTTATTGATGTAGTTATATTGGAATAAATTTAGATGGATTGTCGTCCTTGATTATTATAATTTCCAATCGTTGTGTCCCTTCCCCAACCACTGCTATTAATTTAAAGGATTTCTTCTCTGACCCCTTTTTCCAATTCTTTGTGTTGATTAAAGGGGCATGGATTTGCACCCTCTTGCTTGCTCAAATTTTAAATCTCGTTTTATCTCTGCGCTTTCGTGTTTTTATATTTTTTCTTGGGTGTTTATATCTCTCTGCTTTTATTAGCTTCTAAATCTCATTTTTATCTCTGCGATGTGGTGTTTTTATCTCTGCCTGTGGGTGCTTTTATCTCGGTGTTTTTATTATCTTTTTAATATCATTTTTATCGCCGAACTTTGTTTTTTTATATATGTGCTTGGATGTTTTTATATATCCCTTTTGCTCATCTTGTAAATATCTTTTTATCTCTTCTCTTTGGTGTTTTTATCTCTGCGCTTTGCTCAACATTTAAATCTATTTTTTATCTCTACGATTGGGGTGTCACTTCTAGTTGTCTAATACATTTCATTTTATCCAACAAGATTCACTTTTGTCTACTTAACAAATACACTCCTTGTACAATGGAAATACCCCCTCAGTGCTCTATGTTCTTTTCTTATTTTACCCAACAAATTTCATTTTAGTTTCTCAACCAATTCACTGCTTCGTACAATGAATTCACCCTTGATACGTCTGCATTTTCCTTGAAAAAATTGTGCCCATACCATGGGGGAAGAAAGCCTAAATTTTCACCTTTATTCTCTATAGTTTTTCTTGAGAAAATCGTGTCCAAATATAGGGGAAAGAAAGCCTACATTTTCACTTTTATTCTCTGTGTTTTCTTGAGAAAATCGTGCTTAGCCTGTGGGGGAAGCAAGCCTGCATTTTCACCTTTATTCTATGGTTTTTTTCTTGAGAAAATTGTTCTTAATCTGAGGTGAAAGAAAGCCTATGTTTTCACCTTTATTCTCTGCATTTTTTCTTTAGAAAATCATGCCTAGCCTGTGGGGGAAGCAAGACTTAATTTTCTTGTGAAAATCATGCCTACCTCGTGGGGAAATCAAGCCTACGTTTTCACCTTTATTTCTCTGTGTTTTTAATGAGTAAATCGTGCCCAACCTTTGGGGCAAGCTAGCATGGGTCTTCAACTTTTTATGTCTGTGTGGGCCAGAGTCCTCCAACTTGATGTAGTTCTAGTTACATAATAAGATAGTTGATTATTGTGAATTATGAAGTGGAGTAAAATTTATATTTAGCTCTTTACATTCAGAGGCCCTTACTACTATATGCTCTCCTTATTGCTATCATTAATGTTATTTACTATTTTATTCTCTTACTTAATGTTGTACACTCTCGTTAATGCGATAATCAATAATCTTATTTACTGATTATGATTTTATTTAATGCTTCTTCCTCTCCTTAATCCTATATTCACTCATGTTATATTATAGTATTTGAATGCTTATGCTCTTAATGATTATATATTCCCTCCTCGATGTTATATTCACTAATTTTATATTCATAGTCTTTTAATGATTAATCTATTATTTATCCTATATGATCTACTCGATGCTATATTCATTAAGTCTATACTCAAAGTCCTTTAATGTGATATGATCATATTTAAGGATATTGTAAACTATTTTATCAATGCACCTTAAGACTAATGTGGATGGATAAATTATTTAATCAGTACTTTACTTGTGCCTTTGAATTTAATAGTGAATGATGGATTAAAAAATTTACTTGCTCCATTAAATGTATCTCTAGATGATGGATTAACAACCTTTACTTGCGCCATTAAAATGTTAATGTATGATGGATTGACAACTATATTACCATTACGCCACTGATTATTGATGTTGTTGATTGAATTAGAATTGGCTACCATTTCTCCTTTAATTATTGTTTAAGTGTGACTGATTTTTAGCGATATTCTCAAGCGCCTTGCGGAACAAATTTGATATCTCATGTGCCATTTAATTGTTGATGAGTACCTGATTAAGTGATTAGGATTTGTGCCTCAAATATAACTGATACTTTTTTTTGTTCCTTGGTTTTATTGTGGTGTAGTATGTGTTATACGAATTATTACCCTTGCGCCTTGATTAATTGATATTTAGGATTGATGGATTGATGACATCGATGATCATAGACTCTATTGATTTAGCTAGTTTCTTGGATTTATTGTGTTAGTGGGATGTAGACACCTCCTTGTTTCTTAGAATAGTCATCATCCCCGAGTAGTTAAATGGTTTAAATCAATTGGAACCTGGGCTTGAGCATTTCTTATGTGTCCTGGAGGTCGTAACCTTGCAGGGTAGGTTGGGCGGGTAGTATCTTATGTCATTATTATGATTATATTTATGATCCTTAAGTTAGTGTTATGTTATATCTTATGTCATTATTATGATTATGTTTATGATCCTTAAGTTAGTGTTATGTTATCTCATGTTATCACGGTGTTACTTGATGATTATCTTGATGAGAGGAGTTGAGAACTTTGTGATTCATACTGTTTAGGTGTCCTTATTTATTTGTATGAATTAAATGAATATGGGCCTCTATTTATTGTGTTAATGTATCAATATGTGTATCTTTATGCATGGAAATGATTTGTCGACTTTATGTCGTGAATGATTGATAATGTGTTAATATTGCTTCGCTAATATATTGGATGATGTATCAATGATGTTGTTATTAATTGTAATGGATAATTCCTAACGCAAAAAAAAAATATTACCTTTCATATGGAGGTTTTTTTGTCGTAACAACGGGGATGTTACATATGGTATCAGAGCGGGTTCAACCATGCAACTTGGGATCATTACACCTTCCATTGTATAAACCATTGATTAATAATTTATCACTATTTAATTTTATTTGTATTCGTGCAGGTAATTATGGTTAGAGGACGTTGCGGAGGCAGACGACGTGGTGCTAGAGGAGGAGGAATGATGCCCCCAGTAGCATCCATGCCAGAGGGGCAAACCCCCAAGGAGAATAACAAGTTATTGGACAGGAACAAATTGTTGTGGGGGATGTGGTTGGGTTGATGAGGTCCTTTCAAAGGATTTTATAGGCCTTGATTATTCATCTAGATAGAGATGAGGATAGGTTGTTGGTACCCCCTAATGGTACACTGCACATCCCAGTCAATATTGGTAGCATTCATTGAGAACTCGAGAAGGTAAAGTTTCCCAAGTTATTGGGTGCCACGGACGACGCAATAACCAATGCATGGTTGGAGAAAACGAACATGTGCTTTTCACTTCACGACTACACCTCCAACATAAAGGTTTGCATGGCAGTCTTTGAGTTGAAGGGGAGAGCCTTTTTTGTGTTGGAAGACACGCCTACCACAACTGAACATGGTATTTTAAGACGTGTCATGGGAACCATTCGAGGAGCAGTTCTGAAAGAGTTATTTATATAAGGAATTCATTGAGCATCAACTCAATGAGTTGAATTCCTTACGACATGGAAATCGTATGGTGTCTGAGTATGAGGCTCGTTTCATGAAGTTTCTTAGGTATGATCGACATCTGAACACTAAGAAGCTCAAAGTCAACAAATTTGTGTCCAACCTTAACATCAACATTCATGTGAATGTTAGGATCCTAATGACTTAGATGTTGTCTAGGAGGCCCTCATAGCTAAGGAAGAGCTCATCAATGGGGGTCAAAGAAGGACTCTTGTGAGACTAACGGGACATGTGACATATGGTGCACAACAACATCAGACACCAGCTAGAAATCCATCACGGTATCAAGGTGCTCTGAAAGGACCCACATTCACGACACCACAATGGTTGATGCCTCAACAAAAAACTCCCTACATAGGACCACAACACCAATAGCAGTGTTGACCGCAATAATAACAGTTCAGTCTTGTTTAGCAGAACAGACTAGGGTTCCAGGCTAGTGGGCCATCAACTTCTACTTCAGGAACCAGGATTATTGGGCCAAAGATTGGATTTTCAACATGTGGAGAGCCACATTACCAACATGACTACCCAACTAAGAGGGCTAGAGCAGTCGAGTCAGCCAGACACACTACAGTAGGAGATTTGGACAAGGCCCACCAGATTCATGTAGTGGTGAATAACTGTTAGGCTGAGCACCAGTCTACTATGCTTGCTGGTGTAACACCCCTAACTCAGTAGGTTTTTCTTGACCTCTTGGTCTAAGGATCGTTATTAATCTCTCCTTTGATTTGAAATGACCCTTTGACTCCCTGGAGGAATCTTTAACATGCAAGTGTTTCCACATATGCTTCTTAAGAGTTACACCTGTGCGAACAAGCACTAAACGCAAACTCTTAGCCACGTGACCAACTGATATGACCACATCCTTTTCCCGAAAAGATATTTTGGGTTTCGTGACTTCGTGATTTCTGATGTGAGTCCCTCTGTCTCCTCCAATCCCCAAAACCTGAAATGGGTTGACGGCTCACTAGATCCTCCCTTAACTCTTCAACTATATGACCTCAGTCATGTCCTGGGGTCCACCTTTGAGCACATCCGGATTTTGTGAATCGTGAGTTCACGATACAACTCTCCTTCGTTTCCTTGAAGTCCGAACTCATGACTTTTTTGTTGCGGATTGACGGTCCAGATCCTCTTATGATATGACGGTCCAGATCCTTTCGATATTTCACGAATCATAATTTTTTGACTCTTGACTTCTCATCATGATGTTCACCCACTCCCGAATTTCGAAATGCTGAAATTCAAAGTGCTATATCAACGGCTCCTGTTGATATAGATCTGACAGACACTACTCCTCCTGAGCTTGTGAGTATTGAAAGACACTCATCCTTAACCCTTCCAGTGATCTGCAACATCCAACGCTCCACAAAACTTTGGTGATTCTCCCTTTGAGAATTTCAACCATTCGTTCGTACTTCTCAAAGAATTTTGCAAGGTGAGGCGAAGAAATATTAACCTCTAAACTTAACTTTCGGAAAGGCGACTCTAGACCTCGTCCTCCCTTCGAGCTCCTTCCAAGTCTCTATCCTTTCTGAGCTTGTACTTGTTGCAAACTCAAGGATTTATAAATGATTATTGCGAGCACTCCTTGTGGCATTCACACTAACCTCTGGTTATTTAACACTTCAACTCTACGTGCTCCTTGCGACAAAAATTATTCAACCTCTCCCCTTGGTTGGATAAGCCTAAGAATTCAACAAGCCTATGCACACCTTCCATGGATTTGTTTTGTACCTGCGCTTCAGTTGGTATGAGAAAAATGATATCTCTCCTGAACTTTTCTAAGATGAAACTCATAACTCATCAACGCACTCCTTGCGGACCTTTACTGCACTCATTCCAGGAATTCTCAGGAAGAGAAATAATCGAAACTCATACTTCCTCTCTCATAGACTTCATACATTCATCATGAAATCAAGATCATACATACACATAGAATTGAAACAAAATGCATAACAGAGAATATCAACCAACTGTAAACATACCATTCAATAGATGCAAACAGTGACCATGATACACCATAAAATGGAATCAAAGGATTCTTATATTAACTACAATGTCTCTGTACATGGGTTTGATAGAAACAACTATCTTCTTATACCACTTCTACAATCTCAATTCTCCTCTGCTCTCTTTCTCTACAACTTCTAGCTTACAATGAGAATTATCTATCTTTTCAATACATACGAGGGGTATTTTTTTTTATTTTTCCTTCCTACATCTCTAACTATCTAATTGAAATTAAAGACAACAACTACTCTACATTTATTACACTAAATTTCTATAGCCAAAACATGAGAACTACTCTCAAGATCTGCATTACAATCTCCATATCATAAAAACAAAAATATCCTCCCATATATTGCATTAATGATTTATATTTTAATGGTTTGCAACACATTAATGGTTTGCAACACATTTTTATGCAAATTTACTTGAACACGGGACAAAGGCATTGGTCATAATTGCTTAGTGAGTATGACTTTTAGATTACCTACATAAAAGGAACAGTGAACAGAGTGCCATATGCATTGAGTCAGAGATCGCACATATTTTCATTGATACCTCTTTGGATGAATCTTCGTGAGAATATTCTAACTCTACAGTGCGACAATGACTGGTATAAAGAAGTCAGGGAAAATATCGAACAAGAAACCATGTTGGTACCAAAATTTGAGGGATTTACTACGGATTACGACATATTAATGAGGTATAATCACCGGATTTACATACCGCCTAAAAACAAATTGAGAAGGTTGATATTAAATGGAGCTGATAGAGAAGTACACATGGATCATACAGGAGCCACGAAGATGAGGGAAAACCTTAAAACCTTATTCTTATGGAAAGGAATGAAGGTGGACATAGTCAACTACGTGGTGAGATGTCTATGATGTTAGCAAGTGAATATTGAACATAGACATCTAGCAGGATTACTACAACCACACGCTATTCTAGAATCGAAATGGGAGGTCATTTCGATGGACTTCATTGTTGGATTTGTATTGACGGTAAGGAGGCATGACTCAATTTTCATGGTAGTTGACACTCTAACAGAGAGTGCACATTTTATTCCTATGCATAAAATATATCAGATACCATACATAGCTATATTTTTTATCAGCGAGATAGTGATATTGCATGGCATGACTAAGATGATCATATCTGATTGAGGATCAATGTTTACAGGACGATTTTGGACTAGTTTCCAAGGGGCCTTAGGAACCCAACTTAAATTTAGTACCACATATTACCTGGAGGTAGATGCGCAAATAGAAAGAACGAACCAAGTCTTGAAAGAAATGTTGCGTATGTATGTGATGGACCAAAAAAATTGTTGGGAGCAGTTCTTTCCATTGGTAGAGTTTTCATACAACACCAGCTACCAAAGGACCATTAAGATGGTGTTGTTTGATTTTCTTTATGAGATATCATGTAAGACACCTTTGAGTTGGGATTGGCTTGAGGATAGGGTCTTGGTAGGACCAGAAGTGATCCAAGAAATGGAAGAACAAATTCAAACGATAATACAAAATATTAAGCAAGCACATGATTGACATAAGAGTTATGTCGATGAACATCACATTGACTATAGGTCTGAAGTTGGTGATCGAGTTTTCTTGCGAATGAAATCAAACAAGAGTTTGATCAAGTTTTGGAAGTGTGCTAAACTCTCTCCTAGGGGCTTGTGGCCTTTTGACTAGACTTTCTTGATTATTTGAGGAGTATGCATGATGTTTTTCATGTATCTGTTTTGAGACATTATGTTAGCGATCCTATACATGTGATTAACATGAGTTCCTCTTAGGTATCGGTTGAGGGTGCACTGATGGAGGAACCAATATGCATTTTGGACGATTGCATTTGACAACTACGGTGTCGAACAGTCGATCAGGTTAAGGTCCAATGGGAAAATTATATCTTGCACTCGACTACGTGAGAGGACGCATATGATATGAGCCATAATTATCCATTTTTGTTTGATAGTTAGACATTCATATCTTGTCATATACTTTATTTACTGCACATTATGCTGTGAAACTTCGGAACAAAGTTTAAAACAAGAGGGGGTGCATGTAACATCCTACTCTTGCGTGCACATGATTTGACTTATTCTTTTAGGAAACTTGCGTACAAGTGATCTGGTACATTATATGATTGTTTGTTTCGCTTATGGATTTTGATGATGATGCTTATGGATTATGATGTTATGTTATTTGATTATATGTGTATAGACATGTGCTATTGATGGGTTCTCCTGAGTGTGAAGGAAACTTGGAATATTGGGGATGTCGATGGCATCAGTGGACCTCCTTGGACTCCTGATTGAGTTGGGGAGTGGAGTGTATAAGGTTTGGGTATTTTAAGTTTTTTTATATGTGACATATGAACAGGTATATTATGATGTTGTTATGGATCGTTGACATGTTTTTTTGATGGATTCTTGTTGACGATTTATTTCTAATCAGACTCACATGAGAAGTAAAGGGTCCATGCACAACAACCAGATATTGAGGGAGAGGTGTGGAAACAACCCTTCAACAACCTACTAGTACTCCTATCGTGGCTGAAATTGTAGATTAATGATTACCTAATTCAAGAGATCCATGACGCCATGAGGGTAGAATCAGAGGGTCGATCGCGAAGATTATAAGGGTGCATAATAAGGCAGGGTCCTTATTCCTTAGAGGCCCTTAGTCTCTCACAAAGTCACCTGATGGAGTATTGGCTCCAAAGATTGAAAAAATACCAAAATCAATCAAGGGTGTGTGGCACATTTGGAGCACGTAGTGTGTCTTGAAGGGCACGCCGCATCAATAAGACATGAATAAATATGAGTGGCACCCTTGGAGCATGTAGTGCCTATTGAAGGGAACATCGTGATTTTTAATTAATGTGAGCTAATGAACCTAGGACCCTAGAAAACAATATTTTGTTTTGACATGGTCATCCTTAAATTAAATGTTAAATGAGTGAATTTTTATTAATCATAAAATTCCCATAATGATAATAATAATAATAATAATAATAATAATAATAATAATAATAATTTCTAGGCATAGTTAAAAATTAAGCCTAGGCCTAAATAGGGTAAGAAGACAAAAAAATAAGAAAAAGTAAATGATCAATTAATTAAAGGGGGATGAAGAAAAATCAAGTTAAGAATTTAAAAGAGAAATATTGATTTAAAGATCTAATTATTGATTATGTGACATTCTAAATCATAACTCAGACACAAAGGGGAAATGAATGTAAAAAGGAATGTGGAAACATATAAAAGAATCTAGTCTATTCTAACTAAAGAAATTTCCTATATAGAACAAAACTATGTTTTAGAAATGAGTAGTCATTAAAAGGAAATAGAGGGAATAAAGGGACAACAATGAGCATTTTTAGGAGCACTTTTAAGATGGGTGAGGGAAATTGAAATTAAATTAAATTAAATAAATGAATTTTTGGTGCAACTAAGGGATCAGGTTACAAGTGTACGGGGGAGAGTATTTCCTAATTAAATTTTAATAAAACAAATTAATTTTGCAAATGGAAAGTGGTCACTAAGAATAACCCTATAAAAGTAATAGTTGAGAAGACGATTGGATCATGACTGGCATGCATAAGGTTATGCTGCAAGAATTTCCTTGACTGATTTTTCTTGTGAGAGTTGGGATACCGAGCTCGAACATAGAGTGGTAGCTCGACCTTGCTAGGGGAGTTGTGAGATAGGGTTTCTGGTTGCATTGTGTGTGGTCCCTTTCCAACTTGGGGGGATAAGGGGGAAGATGAGTACCCCTAGCATTGACTGAGAGATACTAGTTAGGTATTTATGGTTAGAAAGAGGGAGCAAGAAGGATTTCCAACAACCGAAGAACATCAACAAGTCCATAAGTCGGTTACGGTACACATGTTTAAATTTGCAGTTGTAAATTAGTTAAAAGTTTGTGTATATGGATTTATATATTGATTGAATTTGTAATGGATTTATGATATTAGTTGAGAAATTTTGTGTGATGTGATTAGCTTGGAATGAATTTAGATGGATTGATGTCCTTGATTATTAGAATTTTCAATCTGCTCTTAATTTAAAGGATTGGTTTTCTAACCCCTTTTTCCAATTCTCTATGTTGATGAAAGGGGCATGGCTTTGCTCTCTTTTGCTTGCTCATATTTTAAATCTCATTTTTATCTCTGCGCTTTGGTGCTTTTATCTCTGTGGTTGGGTGTTTTTATCTATGCGCTTTGCTCAACTTTTAAATCTCATTTTTATCTTTGCACCGTGGTTTTTTTTATCTCTGCACTTGGGTGTTTTTATCTTTGTTCTTTTCTCATATTTTAATTCTCATTTTTATCTCTGCAATTGGGTGTTTTTATCTCTGCGCTTGGGTGTTTTAATCTCTTCTCTTTCCTCATCTTGTAAATCTCGTTTTATCTCTTCGCCTTGGTGGTTTATCTCTACGCTTTGGTGTTTTTATCTCTGCGCCTTGCTCAACTTTTAAATCTAATTTTTATCTCTGTGCTTGGGGTGTCATTGCCAGTTTTCCAATACGTTTCATTTTATCCAACAAGATTCTCTTTTGTCTGCTCAACAAATAAACTCCTTGTACAACGAAAATACCCCTTCAGTGATTTGAATTATTTTCTTAATTTACCCAGCAAATTTTGATTGAGTTTCTTAGCGAATTCACTGCTTGGTACAACTAATTCACGCTTGATACCTCTTCGTTTTCCATGAGAAAATCGTACCCATCCCGTGGGGAAAGCAAGCCTTCATTTTCACCTTTATTCTCTGCATTTTTTCTTGAGAAAATTGTGCCCAGCCCGAGGAGAAATAAATCCTACGTTTTCACCTTTATTCTCTGCATTTTTTCTCAAGAAAATCATGCCCATCCCATGGGGGAATGAAGCCTCCATTCTCACCTTTATTCTCTACATTTTTTCTTTTTTCTTGATAAAATCGTTCCCAACCCAAGGGTAAATAAATCCTTCGTTTTCGCCTTTATTCTCAGCGTTTTTGCTTGATAAAAACATGCCCTTCCTATGGGGTAAGCAATCCTTCATTTTCACCTTTATTCTCTGCATTTTTTCTTGAGAAAATCATGCCTAGCCCATGCGGAAAGAAATCCTGCATTTTCACCTTTATTTCTTTGCTTTTTTGATGACTAAATTGTGTCGAGCCTGTGGGTATTTACCTTTATATCTCTGTGTGGGTGGGAATCCTCTAGCTCGGCGTAGTTCCAGTTACATAATGAGACAGTTTATTCTTATGAATTATGAAGTGGAGTAAAATTTGTATTTAGCGTTTTACATTACCTTACTGCTATACATTCTCCTTAATTCTATCATTAATGTTATTTACTACTTTATTCTTTTACTTACTTTTGTACGCTCTCCTTAGTGCCGTAATCATTAATGTTATTTATTGTTTATGATTTTATTTAATGCTTATTTCTCTCCTTAATGCCATATTCACTCATTCTATATTCACAGTGTTTTAATGCTTATGCTCTTAACGATGCGATATGCTCTCCTGGATTTTATATTCACTAATGCTATATTCATAGTATTTTAATTCTTAGGCTCATATTGATGCTATATTATCTCCTAGATGCTATATTCATTAATGCTATACTCAGATTCCTTTAATGTGATATGATCATCTTTAAGGATATTGTAAACTATTATATCGATGCGCCTTAAGACTAATGTGGATGGATAAATTATTTAATCATTACTTTACTTGCACCTATGAATTTATTAATGAATGATGGATTAACAACTTTACTTGTGCCATTAAATGTATTTTTTGATGATGGATTTACAACTTTTACTTGTGCCATTAAAATGTTAATGTATGATGGATTGAAAACTAGATTACCGTTATGCCATTGATTATTGATTATTGATTATTGATTAAGTGATTGGGATTAGTGTCTCGAATATAACTCACAACTTCTTTTGTGCCTTGATTTTACTGTTGTCTAGTATGTGTTATGTGAATGATTACCCTTGCACCTTGATTAATTGATATTTAGGATTAATGGATTGATGACATCGATGATTGTAGACTATGTTGATTTAGCTAGTTGTTTGGATTGATTTTGTTAGTGGGATTTGGACACCTCCTTGTTTCTCTGAATAGTCACCAGCTTCGAGTCCTTAAATGGTTAAAATCAATTGGAACCTGGGCTTGAGCGTTGCTTATGTGTCTTGAAGGTCCTAACCTTGCAAGTTAGGTTGGGCGGGTAGTATCTTATTTCATTATTATGATTATATTTATGATCCTTAAGTTAGCGGTATGTTATCTCATGTTATCATGGTGTTATCTGATGATTATCCCAATGAAAGGAGTTGAGCACTTTGTGATTTATGTTGTTTATGCATCCTTATTTATTTGTATGAATGAAATGATTATGGGCCTCTATTTATCGTGTATGTGTCTATATTTGTATCTTTATTCATGACAATGATGTATCGTCTTTATGTCCTCAATGATTGATAATGTGTTAATATTGTTTCTCTTATATATTGGATGATGTGTCAATGATGTTGTTATTAATTGTAATGGATAATTCCTAACGCAAAAAAAAATTACCTATCGTATGTTGTTTGTGTTGTTGTAACAATGGGGCTATTACAGTTTATGGACATCTACACAACTAAACAATGTTAATGAGTTTTTGGAATTTGTATTTGACAAAAAATATTGAAAATGGGGTAATTTAAAGTCATTCTAGTACACTATGATTGTAATAATATACCGAGGAATGGTTATGTTGATTTTTTGAATCCATTTTTTAATCTAAAACATTTAAATAAATTTTGGAAGATCTTGAAGGGTGCTTTTGATGCTAGAAAATTAGTGATTGTATATAATTCAAAAGAAAAACATGTTTGTAATGATGCAGAAACCTGTGTAATTGCAAAAGGATATAATCACAATGATGTGCATGGCACACATTTTTTAGATAGATTGTGGCGTTCCTTCACCTCAAATGGAGTAAATGATGTGAGATCTATTTTAGAAAACATGAAACTAGTTTGTTAAATAATGTACTAAATTATTTTTTTTAAAATTTTCAATGTGTGAAAATGTATTTGATGGTTAATAAGGTATTTATTTATTTATTTATTCAATATTGTGATTAATTTAGTAGGATTCAAAAAACGAAAAATCTAGTTCAAAAAATGTTAATATTGAACACAAAAATTCAATTTTGAAACACAATAATGCACTTTTGAAACTCGATTTTGCACTTTAAGAACCTCATTTTTGGACATTAAAAATACTATTTTTCACAGATTAAACTAGAATTAATTTATCTTTAATGAAATAAAGTTATAGAAACTAAACATATTGAACAACCCATTTTCTACTTTAAGTAAACCCTTTATACTCATTTTTAACTTTTGACCTATTAATTAGTGAACACTTTTAATTAACTTAACATTAACATTAAAAGTACCATTTTATATCTTTTTATAATGTAACACTTTACAATTAGAAGAAACATTGTTTTTTCTTCTCTTATACCCTTCTACTCTTTTTTCAATATAAAATTTTAGTAAGGATCAACTTATTATAGTTACACTTTATATATTTCCATCAACGGACTATTGACCTTAATGTTTAGTGGGTGACTCTCTCTTTTTTACTTACTATTCAAAAATTTTATTTCCCTCACAAAAAGTTTGGATTTGATTTTATAGTTTCTCCTTCAACTATCATGGTGGTTGAAATATATTATGACTATGTTTTAAGAGATTGGATTTGGTTTTATAGCTTCTCCTTCAACTATCATGGTGGTTGAAATATATTATGAATATGTTGTAAGAGATTTGGAATGGTGGTTTTTTTTTGTTTTTTTTTTCTCTATTCGCATGAATTATGTATTGGGTTTTAGATCGAACACAAATATTTTGAGGGACTTGTGGTAATTGATAGATCTATACCGGCTAAATTTGGATAAACACCTTAATTTTTTTTTTTTTAATGATCTCTAGAGTCTTCTGATATGTTATTTCCTTCAAAGTTCTCTTCACAAATGTTGTTACAAAGATGCGGTTCTCAAAAATGTAGAGTGAACTTATAATTGGAAGAATCCCTCTCTGTTATTTTAATATTTTGAAATTTTCATCATCATTGCATATACGTATTCCACAAAGAGATTTCATATAACTCTTGGACATTTACAACAAGTCCATACTAGTTTGTCATTGTCATCAATTATATGGTTTTTTTTTTAATTCGATATCTCTTTAATTGATAGTAGAATGGTTTATTTCTTCAATGAAAAATTCGTGTTTTTAAATGATCAAATGATTAAATGTGGAAATTGATCTAGAAAATAAAAGAAACTTTGAAAAAATAGAAAAAAAAATATTATGGTCAATGGACTTATGAATTCAAAAAAATAATTGGGTGTGGTAAAGACTCATATTATAATGTAGTTTTGATATCAAATCATTAAAGGATTTTGATGTCAAAAATGTGTATGAAAAAAAATGTGCTATCAACATCAACGTTAAAATAACCAAAGGATTAAAAGTGGTTATTGATTTAGAAAATAAAAAAAAAATTAAAAAAAATGGTGGAAGGAAAAATAGATATTATAGTCAAGGATTTAAGGATGAAAAATAAAATAAAAAACGTATCCGGTTTGGTAGTACATTTGACACCAAACAATTAAATGATTTTGATGTCAAAAATGGTTCTAAAAAAATAAGTGCTATCAACATCAACTTTAAAATAACTAATAAGATTCAATATTATGATGTCAAGCATAAGTGTAAATAGTGTTGGAAAGAAAGAAAAAAAAAAACAATATTTTAGACTTATATCATTGTAGGTTTACTCAAATTTCATGTGTGAGCACTTGTTTGATGCAAAATTAATTTTTGCATGAAATGACTACCCACTCTACATAATTTTAATAGATCAAAACTGTGATTTATGAAATACATTTTTTTACATTATCTCAATGTGGATCTCTAAAAAAAATAGGTTGAGAAGATACTTCTTCGATTCAAAATTTATTTCTACATGGAATGAGTGTCCACACTTAACTTGTTGAAAATACGATAAATAAAACTAATTTATTTTTTTCCCTTTGAAAATTCATATCTTATTTTATTGTATTTATTATTATTTTATTATTTTCTTCAATAAACCTATTTTAAGATTCCAAATTTATTTATTAAAAGGAGAAAAATGTATTTAAACAAAAACTCAAATTTAAAGATACAAAAATTCTAAGTTTTTGTTTGTAAATGTTTCATTTGCGAAAGGATGCAAGTAGTTAAAAAAAACACTATTTTTAAATCTTGAATATGTAACATAGTGAAACATATCTACTAATATCATACCATGTTTTATTTATTTATTTATTCATTTATTTGTATACATAATGTTAGTTAAGTTATAGGATATTTCATTTGGCGAAGGATGAAAGTGATTTAAAAAAATACTATTTTTAAATCTTGAATAATAATAATAATGATTTGACTGGTAAAGTCTATTGAGGTATACATACTCTACCTCCCTCATGGCCTTGTTAAAATCCCAATCCCGATGTGAATACATTCCTTATAATTTCAATTATACAAAGAAGTAGTTGTTAAATTTAATTAATAATGAAATTGTTTTAGGTCATACCATTAATCATACAATAGATGGAAATGAAATAGGTGAAGAAACAAAATAAAGTTCGCACACACAATAGTAATTTAGACCTTAAACATAGCTTTTTATTCATTAATCATACAATAGATGGAAATGAAATAGGTGAAGAAACAAAATAAAGTTCAAACATACAAAAGTAATTACTCCTTTAAACTTAGCTTTTTATTCATTAAAAAAAATTACAAGGAAACCTCTACAAGTGGCTTAAACCAACATTTTCAAAATATTGAAATCACTCTGAACTAAGGTGGTATTTCCTGACTAATATTCACAACCCACTCAAAAAATTTAGAAAAAATAGAAAATTATTGTATGGCCTTCACGATAGATTGTATGGCTTACAAATCCATAAGGTGTTGTATGTATGAATGTACAAACTTTTGTAGGACTATACATAACTATCATCTTGAAATGTGTGCTACACCTCTTCCCTAGCTTCTTTCACTCTCTCAATATCTCAACCTACTCAATTGTTCATGTGTCCTACGTGTGAACCCTATCTCGTCCTATATTTATCTTTTTATCCGAGATGAAAATCGTAATATATTTTCACTACTACATATGGAAAAATTTGCGACTAATTACTTGCTACAAAAGTGGCTTTTGTCGCAAAAATGAAGATAAAGATTTAAATTTATCATTCTTCTTTTAATCATCCTGCATTCGTCGCCTGGGCGACGACCTCTATGTTTTTTCGGAAAATGACAAAGATTATTGTTTCCCTATTCTAAGTCACCCAACTATTTGACAAACTCAATCTTGACTTGGTCAATTCTCCTTGCAGAGTTCATCCCATGAGCAATGAGACAAAGATTATTGTTTCCCTGTTCAAACAGTCACCCAACTATTTGACAAACTCAATATTGACTTGGTCAATGTTCGTCGAAATGGTGACGAAATAAAATATATAAATATTTAGCAAATTATTGATGTTGTGACAATTTTTCTATAACAACGACGATTGATAAAAGGTATTTTTGTATGTAAGAATAATGGTGGAAAATATTAGAGGTGGAAAAAAAAATAAAGAGGGTGAGAAGGGTGACGGTAGATGTTATTGGCCCTGCAAAAGATGTAGTTTTACACATCCTGTAAGAATTTTAATAGAAACAACTGAAAAACATTGTAGGAAATATGGGCACACTGATGGGGGGGTCAAATGAATATTGACCCGTGGTAATTAGCTATATATTAATTATCTATTTTTATATTGATTTTTTTTATAAAATTGTGTGTGTGTGTGTGTGTGTGTATTGTTTAAATATTTGTTATACACACTAATTTTTCATGATTGTTTGTAACTATAAAGTTACGGTTTCCCCCAAAATTTTTGCACAATGTTGCACCAAGTAGTAGTCAAAATGATGTTGTACAAGTTGAGGAACATGAATCAAATGAGGATCTCATGGAAGAACATGATGGGAAAAATCAAGTTAATGATCCCATGGAAGAAGATGATGGGACAAGTCAAATGATCCAAGATTTTTTTCTCAGTTAGATGAGGAGGGGGACAATGATGGTATTTATGATGGAACTCTATTAGAAAAGGAAAATAAATGACGTAACAAAGGTTTAAAAGAAAATATTCTCTCCACTACATTATTGTTGGTGAACTTAAAGGTTGTGAACAACTTGCCAAACACTTGTATAACACATATCCTAAGGTATGCAATATGTTTTTTTTAGGGACCTAACCTACCTAACCCCTCAAGTGGGTATAATAATATATTTCCATGTAATAAAGGTCAATATTAATAATTCCTAGCAATACGGGGGAATAAGTCAAATGTAAGAAGACCTAATAGAAGCTTCTGCTTCTAGAAGGATCTTCCTCTAGATTGTTCTTTTGGATAGATAGATTTAGTATAATAGGAATAAAGGGGATCATAAGTTTTGTCTTGGATATTATTGTAATAGAGCTCTGCTTAGTTGGAGGTTTCCCCCTCGAAGAAGTAAGTGGACATTTCTCTCAGTAATCAAAGTGTTTTTTTTGGTGTTATTCTGGTATTATTTTGGTATTATTGTGGTATTATTGTGGTGTTTTTCTGGTTATATCATTGTTTATTTTCCATTTCTAGATAATTATTTATGTTTTGCATACTATTTGATATCCAGAGTATTAGAAGTGGTATCAGAGCACCTTCCTCAACAAAAAATTGTGGGTTAAATGTTTTTCAGGGTAAAGACATATTATGGCGTCTTTAAGTTACAGAGATCTGTTAATTACAGTTTCATCTCATATACATAAATTTTAAATTTTAAATATTTTTTCTAGTGTTAATTAATGTGTAAAATAAGATGCAATATTTACGATTAATATTATTTACATTAACTAGTAATTATTTGTTATTTTCTAGATTGTTAGGTGAATTTTTGTTACCATCATCAAATATTTTACATTGCACATATAAATGTTTGCTTGTCATTAGGAAATACATTGGTATGAGGTATCAAGCTATAGATGCATGTCCTAATTATCATATTATATATTATGGACAATATGCATAAAACATGGAATTTCCACAACTTATTATCACTAGATATTGAATCGATCAAGTAAAAAAAAGGTGCCTCGAAATGTTCTTTGTCACATTCCTCTAATTCCATGTTTGCAACGACTGTTCAAGTTTGAAAGCATATCCCAATTTATGGATTATCATGCACAAAACAAAAGTGGATATTCTTTCCTTTGAATGCCTGCAAATGGTTATGTATTTAGGGAAATTGAGGAAAAATGGGAAGATTTCAAAGATGAACTTCATAATGTTAGGCTTTCATTGGCAGCAGACGATGTTAATCCATTCAGAGAGATTAGGTCTATTTACTCAATGTGGCAATTCTTTTATCACCAATAACATTCCTCCTTGGATTTCATTAAAGAGGGAGCACATAATGTTGAAAACTATTGTTCCAGGTGTTATCACTCCAAGAAACCCTCTGTGGTTGCAGACCAGAGGTGCTTGGTAACTTAAGAAATGAATGTTTTTGTATTTTGTGAATGTGTATCAATGGGACAATCTCAATATAGCTTATGGCATTCAAACATGAATATGATAAACAAATAGACAGTGCTTTCAAGGATTGATTAATCAGCAGGTAACTTAAAGGTGGATGGAGAACAAATTGTAACTAAACCAATGCATAGCAGGGTCTAAGAGACAATTAATAGACTAATTATCAGGTTATGAGCTAAACAATGGGATAATATCCATTCAAAGCTTAACAACACAGATAAAAATGCAGAAGGAAAATGGAAAGATGACAATCAAAACTAAAAGAAACCTGTCATCTGTATTAGCATAATAAGTCTGAGCACAAAAAGAGTCTCTCTCTGTCCAGAATCGAACCCTTGTTTGATTTCAAAATAGGCATTTATAGCCTTTGCAATATGGTTACACAAATCCTAAAAACATGGATCTGTTATTTAATAGAAACAGTCCTATTTTACTTAAACAGCTATGAAAATAAAGTCTTCAATAACAGAAAAGAGTATTTGAATTGTCTTCATCATGCAAAAAACCCTCATCTTCTTTCTCCAGCTTCCAACATCTGCGATGTAGTGGGGCAGTGTGACACCTGTGTGTAACTATTTCATTTTCCCAATAGTCATGGCTGAATTTTAGGATATGGTATTGAAAGCGTACCCAAAAATTCCTCGAATATCTGAGACCCTTTTGCATGCGATTTAATGATGCATGATACACTGGCATGTCTACAAAACAAGTTGGAAACAAAATGTAGTGATCTCGTC
>JZKD02S1606221.1:393229-408281 GCA_000966675.3 Picea glauca
ATTAGGTCTTCTTGCATCCGCCTAATTCTCTTTTATTGAAAGGTCTTATTAATATTGACCTTTATTACATCCGAATACATTAATCTACCCATGTGCGGGTTAGGACCTTAACATTTGAGGTGCCAAAAGCACATTTAGAATGTTTCAGGAAAAGTTGGTGTTGAGAGAGTAGATGGAGAACTCGATCCACATGAGAAATATGGCCTGTCCAAGTTTTGATATAGATGAGGATATCATCAAAGAAAACTGATACAAAATGGTGGAGAAAGGGACAGAAGACATGATTCATGAGGCTTTGGCAGGTGGAGGGGGCATTACACAATCCAAAGGGCATGACCAAAAAATCATACTATCCCTCATGAGTTCTAAAGGTATTCTTGGGAATGTCTGCCTCTTTCATATGTATCTAGTGGTAGCCTGAATGAAGATCAAGTTTAGAAAATAATTGGGCACCACTTAATTCATCCAGGAGGTCATTAATGATAGGAATGGGAAATTTGTCTTTAATGGTAAGTTTGTTGAGGGCACAGAAGTCAAGGAACATTCTCCAAGAACCTTGTTTCTTTAGGAACATGACCATAGGATAAGAGTAGGGGCTCGTACTAGGGT
This sequence comes from Picea glauca, assembly GCA_000966675.3. Taxonomy (NCBI): domain Eukaryota; kingdom Viridiplantae; phylum Streptophyta; class Pinopsida; order Pinales; family Pinaceae; genus Picea; species Picea glauca. The sequence continues at coordinate 393,839 of JZKD02S1606221.1, forward strand.
GGATAATTCTTGCATTAAAGAGTTCCTGTACCATTTTCTCAATTTCATATTTTTGGGAAAAGGGGTGACGATACGAATGTATATTGGGAGGAAGGCTTCTGTGTACAAAGGGAATGGAATGATCATGAACACCATGTGAATAAGGGAGTCCTTGGGGAGTGGAAAAGACCAATTGATGTTTATAAAGGATGGCTTGGAGGTCTTGCGGCACCGAGGGTGTCTTTGTTGCTTGTATGGCATGGAGTTGGGCAATAATGCCAAAATGTTGTTTTTTGAGCATATTTTCCATGCGATGGGAACTAATGATCTCAAGTGAACCAATGATGATTCCTTGGAACTTATATTGGTGGCCCTCTTGGTCGAATTGCATGGTTAAGTCCTTAAAATCCATGAGAATGGGACCCAAAGTCTTTAGCGAGTCTGTACCCAACACAATGTGACAACCTCCCATGTCAATAGAAAACATATGGGATTTTAGGTGGTAATCACCAATTTGGAGACGCACATTTTCACAATGCCCTCCACATTTCATGGAACCTCCATTTTCAATCATGATTTGGAAATTATTGATGGCATGGATGTAGCAAAGAGTTTCTTGGGAAATGCAGTGATGAATAAAATTATGGGTGATGCCACTATCAACTAGAATGATGACCTTCCGATGCTTTATGTAACTGATTAACTTGAGGTTTTGGGGAGTGGAGAAGCCAATGAGAGCATTGATGGAAATTATCGGTTCTACTTTGGGAGGGTCTAAGGGAGGGGTTGTGTTAGTGGAATCAGGTGACTCAGACACAAGGGGAGTTTCTACATCCTCTTTCGAAATATCCTCGAAGATGGCCATAAAAGTCTTTTGTTCCTTACACTTGTGTACCGGGAAATATTTTTCATCACAATTATAACAAAGGCCTTTGAGTTGGTGTTCAACCATTTCAGCCCTGGTCAATTTTTGGATCTTTAGTGGAGCAGAGGGAGTAGTGGGATTTAATGGTTTAGGGTGAGGGATAAAGGAGGGTTTTTGGTTTTGATAAGATACAACTTGTTGTGCTTCTTTATCTCTTTTAGTAGCCTCCACCCAACTCTGAGGCCGAGCCATGAGGACATGGGCTCGAATCTCATCCTTGAGGCCACTGATAAAACACTCTTTGAAAAAGGCATCATACATGCCCTCTTTTTGAAAATCCAGGCGCTCAAAGGGATCTATAAAGTCTTCCATTGTTCCTAATTGTTTCAAATTTTTCAAATGGCCCAAATGGTTGGTGTCAGTGTCAAAGTGTTAAGAAAGCTCTGCCATAAAGTGGGTCCAAGAAATATACCCTTGATGGGAAGTTTTTCTCCATTTCCATCATTACCAACGTTCTTGATCTATATGGAAAACACCATACTGGATTTTGTCCAAGTCATCTGTAATACTGTATAAAGAGAAATAATGTTCCATTTGGGTTACCCAACCAATAGGGTCCGAGCCATCAAATTTGGTCACATCCACCTGCAGAAGGCGTAGGTCATGTTGAATGTGATGGTTCTAAAAGTTATGGGAATGAGAGGAATGTTCACCATTAGTATTTGGAGGTGAGTCAGAGGAAGGGTTATCCGTAGGTATATGAAGCTTGGTGCAGAGTGACGAAAAGACAGATTCAAGATGGATGGTCAGGTCTTGTTTGATTGCCTCCACTGAGGACTGCATGGTTATATTGATGGTGACAACATTGGAACTGAGGTGTTTCACTTCTTGTTGGGTCTCGATGAGACTATATTTCAAGGTATTGAAGTGAGCTTCCAAGTCTTGGCTATGGGTATGGGCCATGAGGACGAGGGAACTGAAAAGAGGCGGGTGGGGTCGGAAATTTTGCTGAAAAATAATATGTATGAATGTGATACGGGTGAAGATATGAAGACAATGGAATAGTTATACTCCAGTCTGAAGAATATTGCAATGATAAAAATCCCAAATGCTTAACCAGGAAGAACTGTGTAGTGATTTGGCAACCCAAACACAGTTGCGCGGCAATAGATCTTGTATTTTTTAATTTGTTTATGTTTCTGTCCCCAAGGGTTATGTATTAAAGGGTTCTACAAACAAGGTTTTTCCATGTGTTATAGCTCTCTGATATACGTGCGGGTTCCAATAGTAGTACTCGACCCAATATCTCAGGGCACTAACTAAGGAGGATAGACCATACTACCCGACTACCCAGGTACTAGAGAGTATCTTCCCAAGTGTTGTTCTCGGTGACACTATAGCAGTCAGGTGGATAATCGATTTATCTAAATAGGGATTTAGGTAATCTAGGTCGATCTATACACAGGTGTTGTCTTATGCACTACCACTCGAAGGGGTACCAACATGGGTTAAATGGGTGGCCAATAGATGTGCGCTTAAGTACCACTTGTATTTATTGCGTGTATGAATCCCTCAACCGCGGGTTTATGCATGTAATGACATATCTCTGTGGCTTAAAGATGCTAGAATATGTCTCTACCCTGAAAAAAATTTAACCCATACTTTCTACCGAGGAAAGTGCTCTGATACAACTTGTAATATACCAGATATAAAAGTATGCAAAACAGAAATAAAATGCTAGAAATGGTAGAATAACAACAATATAACCAAAACAATCGCCACAATAGCATTTAAATGATATAATAATAACAACATAAATAACACTTTGATTATGAAAGCAATGTTCACGGGCCTCTTCAAGGGGGCAACCTCCTTTTGAGCAGAGCTCTATTACAATAATATCTAAGCTAGGGTTCTCATACCCTCAACTCCTATTTATACTAAATGTGTCTATCAAAAGAAGCATCTAGAGGAAGATCCTTCTTGAAGAAGAAGCTTCTATTAGGTCTTCTTACATTCGACTTATTCTATTTTATTGCAAGGCCTTATTAATATTGACCTTTATTATGTTCTAATATATTTTTCTACCTATGTGCGGGTTAGGACCCTAACAAGTTGAATGGGGAAAGTACAGGTAGTTGTAGCAACCTTTCGGTTATATCCATAGAATATAGGGGGTTGTAGCCTCCTTCTGGTTGTAGCCAGAGAATTGGGGAGTTGGAGATTCCCTTAGGTTGTATCCTTAGAAACAAGGGGGTTGGATCCTCCTTCCAATTGCAGCTAGAAAACAAAGGAAGTTGGTGCTTCCAATGAATGTAATTCTTCAAGACATATAATAAAAAACATTGTGTAGTTTTCTCCCACTTTGGGTCTTCACGTAAAAACACTGGTGTACTTTGTATGTGTGTGATTTTTCATTTGTTCATTGTTTATTTACTCAGAAAATATTGGATGATAATGATACATTGATATAACACTTGTGTTATATGTTTAAAAAGGATTGTATTTCTCTATTACTGATTCACCCCCCCTCTCAGTAATCCAACAACTGGTATCAGAGTGGGTTCCTTTAGGAAACAGTTTAACCACTGGAAGGATATCATGGATTATTATGAGAATGGAGTAACAATGTTTAATGGTCAGACTAGTTTAAAGTATGATATGTGGAGTATAAGGAATAAAGTATTTTTACAGGCAGAGGGAATTATATTTGGCTATCAGTTGTTACAGGATATGATAGTTCAAAAAGGGAAAAGACTGCATCAGGAATAATTGAAGAAGAATAGAAAAATAACAATGGATTTCATCCGGGAATGATTACCTAATATAGGAAGAGAAAAGGTTGGTAAATGTTTATCGACCAAAGAACTTTGGGATAAGTTACATAATGTATATTCTTCACCCATCACAAAATCAGAAAGTGCCAAAGAAGATGCAGGTACAGAGCAAGAAGAAAGATGTTCATCATGTCAGACGGATTCAAAAGAGGAAGAGTATGAAGAAGAAGAAGTTGATCACAAAGAACAATTGATCAATGCAATTGAATATCTAAAGAAATAAAGACAAGAAAAAAACTCATCCAAGAAAGAATTGATGAAGAAAAAGGAAAGTGTTCAAGGTTTCGAAAAATCTCAACAGGTCATCAAGAATTTAAGAACTCACCTAGAAGAGGCTAGAGGAATTGAATAAACTCTATAATATCAAAATAAATGTTTAGAATCCAACATAACAACAAAAAAGGAAGAAACATAAAAGAGAGAAAAGATTCTAACGAATCATCTCAAGGAAAGAACCGATGACTTAAACCAACTTGAGAAAGAGTTTGGTCAAGAAGAGAGAAGACTCGAAGAAGAAATAATTACATTGAAAATCCAACTTGAAGAAGCAAAGAGAACATAAGAGGTCATGAACTCTCAAATAATGGAGAAAGAAGAAGAGGTTGAGAATCTTGAAGAATAAGTTGTTACATTAATATTCAAAGTCGTCAAACTCAACAAGAATGTTGAAGAGACAGAAACATCCACATCAGTTATAGAGAATGAAGATAAGCACTCAAGGTTGCTAGAAAAGAAGAATGAGGAAAAAAGAAAGAGTTATGCAGAAGTACTCAAAGGAAGTAATCATGGTCAACCAAAATCTAAGAAAACTATTGAAGATACATATTCAAGAATACCATTCATGTTCAAGCCACAAAGAAGCTTCTATCATGATCATGATCAGTCAAGGAAGAAATTCATAAGGACTACATAGCAAAGAACATAATTCACTCCCATGTATCTAAATTTCTTTTATGGTCATTGTTTTTATTGTACTAATTTTGGACATAAGGTTGCAGATTGTAGGGATTATAAAAGAAATGTTCAATCAAGAAGTGCATAAGTGGCCCCATGTAGCATTGAATGTTACAAATGTCATAACTATGGACACATAGCTAGTGATTGTACAAGCATGATCGATACTTCTATGAAAGAGAACATTGATATAATATATAAGAAAGTATGGATAAGAAAACACAAAGAAAAGGTGAACAAAGACCAAATCCCATAGATCGCAATATTGACAATAAAATGAGATGAAGAAAATTCTACTGAGAAAAAGAAAGATGTTAGATATAGAAAGGTTTGGAAAATAACTGAAAGAAAAGAAGGATAGGTAAATAAAGAATAGGTTCAAGAGACTGTACTTTCATCCATTGTAGTGAAAGATGAATCCACAGACAGAAAGAAAGAAGTCATATATCAGAGAGATGATGAATCTACCAATAAAGATGATGATGAATATAGCAATGAAGATGATGATGAATACACATCAGAGAACGAATTATTCTGATCGATATGTGTTAGAGACTCCCAGGTCACATGAATATTAGACAAGGGGAGTCTATGAAATAGTTTTGATAAACCAAAGATCCATGCTTCGAGCAGCTTGCAAAGTTTGAGAATACAGATCCAGAGGAGTCAATTAGCAAAAACACAATTTTATGGATTAATCAAGACTTCATGATAGTATAGTGATAAATGGGTCAACATTATGTACAGTTTCCTAAGTAGATTCTTGGACAGTATGTACGAGAGAATGGATTCATAGATTGGTTCAAAGGGTGGTTCAGAAACAAAGGAACATTATCATAATGGATGATAATTACACAAGAAATGGCTTGAACAATGCTAATGGATTCCAAATTGACAAATAATTTTTGGACACATGTAGTGCATACAACAATTCAAATTAAAAACAAAGTGATGCTTAGAAAAAACAATGAAAAAACTCCCTACGAGCTATGGAAAGGAAGCACAGACAACAAACCCTACATCAAGGTAACTCAAGGTAGTATTTTATTAATTGAAATTTATGTTGATGATATTTTTTTTGGAATTACTAATGACAGGTTAAGCGAGAAATTTGGAAAGGATATGTAGAATCAATTTGAAATGTCATTACATGGATAAATATCCTTCTTTATGGGTCTTCAAATACGTCAAAGCAACCAAGGAATTTTTATTTCTCAAACCAAGTATATCAGAGAAATGCTAAAGATGTTTGAAATGGAAGATTGCAAACCCATTATCACTCCCATGCAAACCAGTTGTAAGTTGAGAAAATATGATAATTCAAAGTCTATAGATGAGAGAAAATATTGGTTAATGATTGGTAGCCTACTATGTGTGACAACATATAGACCATATGTAATGTAGGCAGTTGAACATGTGGAATGATTTCAAGTAGCACCAAAGGAATCACATGTATTAGCAGTGAAGAGGATTTTTAGATATCTCAAAGGAACATAAGAGTTTGGATTATGGTATCCAAAAGGAAAGGATCTATCACTTAATTTCGACACATATGCAGATTGGGAAGGTTGCATTGATGACCGACGAAGCACCAGTGGAGCAACATTCTACTTGGGTGAATGTTTATTATCATTGATAAGAAAGAAACAATAATCAATATATTTATCTACACCCAAGGTAGAGTATATTGCAGCAACAACATGTTGTACACAGGTTTTGTGGATGAAACAAACTCTGACAGATATACAGGTTGAGTATGATGATCCCATTCCAATTTATTGTAATAATAAAAGCACCATCAATATCGCAAATAACCCGATGATGCACTCCAAGATGAAGCACATTCCAATCAAGTATCACTTTCTACGAGAACATGTTTCATAAAAGAACATCAGAGTTGAATACGTGGACACAAAAGAACAAGTGACAACCATATTTACAAAATCGCTTCCACCTGAAGCCTTTGAGTATACTCTCCAGAGACTTATAGTTATTTCTACTCCAAAATGAATGCTTTTGAATACTTATCTTATATGTCTTATATGTACACGAGGAAGCACCATAAAGAGGATAGTTCAGGTTGGGAGATAAGACGAGTCAGTTAGGGGGAGCAACCCCGAACGGAAAGATACATTTTCCATTGATGAAAAAGGGGGAGATAATTATTAGATGTAGAGGACAAAGACATGGTTCTAGGTGAAGCATTGGTCACATATATGTAGGCATGATTCTAAGAGAATCATGAGTGATATGATTTCAATATTGCATCAAAGTGTTTCCATCAATGCCAAAGGGGGAGATTGTTGATTAATTGGGTTGGTTTTCATTGATTTCAACCCTTGAAGAAAGTCTAGTAGCAAATTTTGGTAGCACAAAGGTTTGGGTAATGGACCCAAGTTCATTTGATGTATAATGGTATGAGTTTTGATATATTTGCAAGTAAGACTATTACATATGGATAGTACATGTCATTCCATTTTTGGTGGTATGTGGAACGTCGCATAAATCCTCGCGGTTAAAGTGTTATGGACATGTGAAGTTGGATAACCCTCATGAGTCATCTAGAAGCCCCAAAAGGTCAAAGTAGTCAAAATTCTTGCAAAGAAGATATTATTTAAATAACAAAGTCAAGTTACAAAGTCAAAAAAGATTATTTAAATAATAAAGTGAAGTGACACAGTAAAAAATGATTATTTAAATAATAAAGTGAAGTGACAAAGTCAAAGAGGATTATTTAAATAATAAAGTGAAGTGACAAAGTCAAAGAGGATTATTTAAATGATAAAGTGAAGTGAGAAAGACAAGTAGGATTATTTAAATAATAAAGTAAATGGAGAACTTTCTAATTATGGAAAGTGGTTATATGAAGGTTATCCCTAAAATGAGGAAAATGGGTTAAGTGGTCAAGTGGTTATTGGATACATGGACAAATGGAAAATTGGGCAAAGTTGGACATAGGTGACTATGTGGAAAAAGTGGCTATGTGGGCAAAGTGACCTATAATATGCTTCTAAGGAAGCTACTTGGAGAGTATAAATAAGAGGCAAGGCTCACTCATTTTGATCACACTTGATAATATTGAATATATATAGGTGAATGAGGTAACCAAAGGATATCGAAGCTGAATTTCAAAGTGAAGGTGAAGTAAAGAAGGCCAAAATTCAAGGGAGTATAAATTATTTTGATGATGCTTTCTAAGGTATGTTATTTATAGGTCATCTCACCATTTTCACAATAATGTTTTTTACAAGATGAGTCAGACCATGAAATTTTGAGGCCATTGAGGAAACATATCCAGGTAGATGTGCTACAAATTTCAACTTTTCGGTCATTGTATTTTTGTATTTACACTCCGTTGAAAATAGGGTTTGTGGTTAGTCATGAAAATAGTCTAAAACAAGTGTTTCGGGTAAAAACGTCATAACTTCTTCATAATAGATCCAAATTCATTAAGACCAAATGTGTTGGTTAGAGTATAGTCTATTGTTTTTTGTGTACAATTTTCAAATTCATACAACAAATATTCTGTGTGGGGCACGCTCTACAAGTTTTCTCTCTAGAATAAGCCAGAATTCAACAAGGTATGCCATTTTTTCTATAAATTCTTTTCTAAGAGGTTCCCAGTAGTGAAACCTGGAGGAATTTCACAAAACACACTAAATAAAATTGTGTACTATTTTTAGATCTGTATTCATTACAGGTACGTAGTGATAATTATTTCAATTTAGGGTTGTTGACTAATCCAAAACTAGTCATGTGAGACTAAAGTAAAGTTTGATGAAAATGCTAGTCTCTTGTTGTTAAAGTTAAGGAAGGTTTGTAGGTATGTGATCATATACACTAGGTCTATTACAGATTTAAAAATCAGATTTGGATCATGAAATTGATGAGGGATTTTGGTTGAGGTACATATTGGGTACATGGTTGAGACAAGTAGTTGATGAGTTGACACATACATGAGGTCTATAGTTAATGATGTTGATACATATTGATGAGCCATAGTTGACAAGTAGTTTATACATGATTGGTACATACTTTGTACATGGTTGGGGGCACTTGTTAGTAGTATTGTTGACACATGGTTTATGGATGATGTAGCATTATTGTACTGGTATATTATTAGAAGCACATATTGATCTTGGTGATGATTATGATTTGTTGTGTTATGCTTGGTTGATGCACATCTTTGTGAGTTTTCTTGGTGGTTGATCTTGTTGAGTAGATCTGATTTGGTTGATAAGATTAATGAGACAGGTTCTTGTGATAGGTTGTTGTGATAGGTTATTTGTACAGGTTTGTTGCATGGTTGATGAACTTGTTCATGGTAGATGTTTTTTACAGGTTGGTGCATGGTTGATGCACTTATTTATGGTACATGTTGATTACGGGTTAAGTTACAGGTTGGTGCATGGTTGATGCACTTGTTTATGGTACAGGTTGATTACAGGTTTACAACAGTATATCTCACAGTGATAGTGTGACCGTGGTTCCATTATTCTACTTATATTTCAGGGTGATTGGACGGGGCAAGGAAAGGTGGTTGTAGCCACCTTTCAGTTGTAGCCGGAGAACATAGGGGATTGTAGCCTCTTTCTGGGTGTAGCCAGAGAATTGGGGAGTTTGATCTTCCCTCAGGTTGTAGCCTGAGAAACTAGGGCGTTGGAGCCTCCTTCCAGCTACAACTGGAAAACAAAGGAAGTTGGTGCATCCAATGAATGTAATTCTTCAAGACATATAGGAAACAAAATTATGTGTTTTTATCCCGCTTTGGGTTTCCACATAAAAACACTGGTGTACTATGTATGTGTATGATTGTTCATTTGTTCATTGTTTATTTACTCTGCAAATATTGGATGATAATGCTACATTGATATAACACCTGCATTATATGGTTAAAAATGATTAGATTTTTATATTACTCATTCACCCACCTATCAGTAATCTAACAAGGCGTCCTATAAATTATATTTTCCTATTCATGTTTCCTTCTTAAAGAAGGTGATTGGAACTAAGTGCAAAAACTAAAACCAATCTTCCCGAGTTGGATGAATAAGGCTCAATTTGTCTACAACCACAAGTAGTTTTGGACCTGCGTGACCATCTTCTACGTCAGAAAACCATCAAGGAAGTGTTATTCCAGTGGAAAGATACAACTCTATTAGGTGCCACTAGGGAAACAACTACCATTCTGTAGCAATTTCCTCATCTTAGCCTTGAGGATAAGGCTGTTTTTAAGGGGAGGACATGTTAGTGACCTAAACCCTCACATAGGTAGAATAATATATTTCCATGTAATAAAGGTCAATGTTAATAAGGCCTAACAATAAGGAAGAATACGTCAAATGTAAGAAAACATGATAGAATCTTCCGCTTCTAGGAGGATCTTCCTCTAGATTGTGGTTTTGAGAGACATATTTACTATAAATAGGAGTAGAAGGTATGAGAAATTTTCTCTTGGATATTATTTTAATAGAGCTCTGCTCTGTTGGAGGTTTCCTCCTCGAAGAGGTAAGTGAACATTGCTCTTAGTAATCAAAGTTCTCTTTCTGGTGTTATTCAGGTATTATTTTGGTATTAGTGTTGTGTTTTTCTGGTTATATTGTTGTTTATCTTCCATTTCTAGCTATTTATTTAAGTTTTGCATACTATTTTATATCTGTAATATTACTGAAGTATCATCATTCAAAAAATTTAGGAAAGGTGGTGTTTGATGAGTATAGGCACCTCCTCCCTAAAAACCATAGGTATCATACTAGTGAATATCATCTTTTCAATGGGAAAGAAGAGACCGAATTAAAACCACAAATAATGAAACCTCACCTATGGAGGTTGGAATATAATAGGAATCATTAAGGCAAGTAATTTCTTTATGTATCGTATATGTGTTTTGAATTTCTATTTTAATATTATTGAATTTATTTTACCATATTTTAATTGTTGTGATTTATTTTATGCTTTGTGATGAAGGCTGCCATCATGAAGGTGTTAATAATGGGCTTCCACGAGGAACAAAATGTTATTCCACTGAATTTATGAGGTTTCCCTACTATGAGGAGATAAAAATAGCTCATTTGTTTGATATAATGCATATCAGGAAGAATGAGACATAAACATTATGGTGAATCATAGATGCTAGGAGGGATAAAAAAAAGTTGTCAAAATTTGTAATGACATTCAAGAAGTGAATCATGCAATGTGAAGTGTGATCTAATAAAATAGATATGTAGACCTAAATAATTACCTTTCATGATTATTAACATAGCAACAAACCAATTATGTAAAATATTTCATTCAGAGAATTAAATTTCCCACAGGTTTTGCTTCAAACATAAATAATATCTTAATGAAGGAAGGTGAATTTGGTGGGCTAAAAACACATGATTGGAATACCTTCATTAAGGTAATAATTTTGGGATACACATTTATATATTAGCCATATACATATTTTAATAAAAACAAAAATTCAACTTTGGTCAAAACAAATAACAATTCAATTTTTTTTATATAGTATGTTATATCGCTATCTCTCTCGAACGACTTTGACAACAATGTTAAAAACGTTATATATGATCTTGGAAAATACATGAGTTAAGTAGTTTTGATTTATAATATGAAAAATGTTCTTTAAATTTGTTGTTGTACTTAATGACATATGTTATACTTGTAATGTAATATATTATATTATATTATAATGTTGAAACATGTTATTTTATTGTGTGATGATCTATATATGGTTATAATTGAAAGAAATTCATTAATATGGTATAAAGTATTGGAAGAGAGAAATTCCTCAACTAATGTGTGAAATGCAAAATTATCTACCTCCAACATTTTTCAACCAACAATAACACTACATTACACACCAAGTTAAGGATATTGAAATGTATGGAGTTGTACACACAAGGTCAATGTGGATGGTTGAGAGGCTCTTGAAATCATTGAAGGCTTTGGTTAGATAAAGACCATGTCCTGAGGGTTCTATGGTGGAGGGATATATGGTATATCAATCCATGGTTTATTTTAGTCAGTATCTTCTTAAATTAGAATTTCCAGCTATGAATGCAGTGGATATCATTTGGGATGTGAACTCCAAAAACAAACTTGAAGTTCAGGAGCACCTGTTGGGGAAAGGAAGAATGGAAAAACTGAGAGGTAATATATTAATAATTGTGGATATTTATATTAATACATATAAAACAAATTGTGTGTATATGATCATAGTCATTAATATAAATTAATATGTGTTATTTCATCAATTATTAATATTTACCATGGTTATAACTAATATTCAATATTTGTGAATTATGATTTTTTGATTTAGTTGCTCAATATTGGGATGCACTGCATTTATACATTGCAAACAATATTGATTGGATGAATGTATGGATTCAAATATGTAAACAACATCATGGAGGTAGGTTATCATTGAAACAACTATTTGTATTGGTTAGATAAGCTCATTGTAATAGTGATGCCAATGTTACAAAGAGGGAAATTTATTTAGCATACGGATTTAAAGATGGACAAGAAAGCAAATTCACCCATTTTATGCAGTTATTTTATATTATATTAACGTGATTGTAGGTTTTTTTTTTTCATAGATACTTTCCAAGTTATACAAATATGTTTATTAATTGAAAATTTGTATTTTACATGTCTATTGTTGGCATGTTTACAAGTAGAGCATGCTTTTCATTGATGGAAAGAACAACAACAACGATGGAATGTCTATAGTCAAGAACAAAAACAACAATAGCATGCTTACAGTTATTGATGGAAAGAACAACAATGACGAAGGAATGGTTACAAGAAAGAATAGTAGTGACGTTGGCAGGTTTACAATTGGGAGACAACAATGGAAAGAAGGCAGGCACGGAAGATCAACAACGATGATGGGATGGAAATATCAGAAGCTAGTGGACTTAATCTCCATTTCGGAGTTTCAGATACCAGGAGTTGGAGGAGTCAAGAGTTGAGACTCTTCATCATAGGAGTCCCGAAGTTGCGAAATGTGAAATGTCGAAATCCCAAAACAGACACATCAAACCACGACTTAATCTCCATTTCAGAGTTTCGGATACTGGGAGTTGGAGGAGTCAAGAGTCGAGACTCTTCATCATAGGAGTCCCGAAGTTGCAAAATGGGAAAAACACCTTTTGGTGCAGGTTTCGAATACCGGGGGTTGGAATTGTCGAAACACTTCACCACAGGAATGTCGAAATGTCGGAATGCCAAAATGCGAGAAACACCTTTTGGTGAAAGTTTCGGATACCAGGAGTTGGAAGTGTCGAAATACTTCACCACAGGAATGTAGAAATGAGAAATCGCCAAAGCACTTTATGGATAAACACTTGGTCACTACTATGGGCATGTGAAGGAACGAGCTTGCAAGTTTCAAGGCTCAATTTCATGATCGAGAGTTGGAAGAGTCAGAATGACTTGCAACAAATTCGCGAAACGTGAAATTTCAAAATGCAGTTTCGAATAAGGCTGTGGTCACAGCGAGTGGTCACATCTGCAGAAGATGGAGGAAGGAGCTAGTGCAACCAAGCTCCATTTTGGAGATCGGGACTTGGAGAGTCGAGATGCCTCGCAACAATAATTCACGGCTTGCAAAATGTCGAAATGCAAAAACACCTTTTGGTGTAGGTTGTGGCCACCGCCTGAGGCCCCATGTGAAAGGAAAGGTGAAAGGTGCCAAATGCACAAGGGTCAATAGGTTCATAGTGTAACTGCTAGAAATGACTGATGGTTTCTGTCATAGGACTCGAAGAGACTTTAGGGTCATCACCAGAGAATATGAAGAGTCTCAAGGCATCTGCTAGTGGAATGAAGATTGTTGATAGAGGCGATTGACAGATGGAAGAGTGTTGAAGCTTGTAACTACAGAAAAGAGGATGAGCTCGACTATGATAGATAAGATGAAGAGTCTCAACTTCTAGAGAGGCTAAGGAATCTTAGCATAACACCCAGTGGTGATGAACAAATGGGTATAACTGCCAGAAAAGCTGAGGAATTTCCATGATGATCAGGAAGAGGACTTGACATGAGAAAAACATGCAGAATTGAGAGAGTCTGTTGATGCTCGGGGGGGTGAAGCGGTGGCAATGGGGAGTGGATTGAAAATCCTGATGTGAAAAACAATGGCAGTGTGTAGAGCATGAAGAAGGATTGCGCATATAGGATGCACAAGGTGCACAGAGACTAGGGGAGGTAGAACAAAGAAGATATGGTTGTTGCTGCTGAGAGTGATTAAGGTGTGTATAAGGAGGCAAAGTGTAGGAGGTGAAATGGACAGAAGAGGAATGGTGCATAGAAGGGACATGGCACGCAAAGCATAAAGTGCAGTAGAAGCAAAGAACATATATGCATAGCTGAGACAGTAAAATAAGGCTGAGGTGCACTTGTAGAGAAAAGAAGAAGATTAGATAGCGCAAGAAGATGCAGGAAGAGAGACACTGATACAATAGAGCAGAGAGCATAGTAGAACAATGATAAGCCTGGTAATCCAATGACAACTATTGAATCACTGTAATAAGTTTTAGTAGAAAATATTTATATTTCGGGGTGGTTGGGAGGTGCTAGGGAGGACTGTTGTCCTCAGAGGTTCAAGTGGGTGCCTGAACACGGGGAGTTGTAGCTTCCATCCAGTTGTAGCTAGAAAAACTGGGGTGGTAGGGTGGTGCAAGGGAGAATGTTAAAGTCCTAACCCGCACATAGGTAGATCAATGTATTCGGATGTAATAAAGGTCAATATTAATAAGGCCTTTCAATAAAATAGAATAAGGCGGATGTAAGAAGACCTAAT
>JZKD02S1606221.1:408331-418543 GCA_000966675.3 Picea glauca
ATCTTCCTCTAGATGCTTCTCTTAATAGACATATTTAGTATAAATAAGGGTCGAGGGTATGAAAACCCTAGCTGGGAGATTATTGTAATAGAGCGTTGCTCGACTGGAGGTTGCCTCCTCGAAGAGGCCTGTGAGCATTGCTTTCTGAATCAAAGTTCTATTTCATTTGTTGTTCTCATATTATTTCTGTGATATTGTGGAGACTATGTTGGTTATATTACTGTTATTCTACCATTTCTAGCATTTTATTTTTGTTTTGCGTATTTATTATATCTGGTATCTTGCAAGTGGTATCAGAGCACTTTCCTTGGCAGAAATTGTGCGTATTTTGTTTTTAGGGTAGAGACGTATTCTGGCATCTTTAAGCCACATATATTTGTCATTACGCACATAAACCCATGGTTGAGGGATTCATACACATAGGAAATACAAGTGGTTCTTAAGCGCACATATGTTGGCCACCCTTGTAACCCATGTTGGTACCCCTTCGAGTGGTAGCGCATCAGACAACACTTGTGTATGGATCGGCCTAGATTTCCTAAATGCCTCTTTATATAAACCTATCATCCACCGGACTGTTATAGTGTCACCGAGAACAACACTCAGGAAGATACTCTCTAGTACCTGGGTAGTTAGGTAGTATGGTTAAGGGTACGGTCTATCCTCCTTAGTTAATTCCCTGAGATATTGGGCTGAGTACTACTGTTGGACCCTACACGTATATCAGAGAGGTATAGCACAGGGAAAACCCTTGTCTGTAGAACCCTTGAATACCTAACCGTTGAGGAACATAATCATAAACAAATTAAACTGGCCAGATCTATTGCCACGCAACTGTGTTTGGGTTGCCAAGTAAATACACATTTCTTTCTGGTTAAGAATTTGGGGATTTCAACACTGCAACATTCTTCAGACTGAAGGATAATCCCACAGCTGTAAAAAAAATATATATATATTGGAATTGTTTTCACCATTATTTGAGACCTATTCCATTAGATTCATCTCTTCTCCCTTATCACATTCATCCATATCATTTTTCTGCAAAAAAATCTGACCTGGCCCGCTCCCTTTTTAGTTCACCCATCCTCATGGCCCATACCTGTAGACAAGAATTGGAGTCTCACTTCAATACCTTGCAATCTAGTTTCCTCGAGACCCAAAAATAAGTGCAACAACTCAGTGCTACTATTTCCTCCTATGATACATCCATCAATACCACCATTAATGCATCTGTGCAGCTCGCAATGGAGGAATTCAAATAAGAACTGACCACCCAGCTTGAATTTGTCTTTGCATCACTCTGCACAAAACTAAAGATCCCTACCGATGACCCTTTTCCTAACGCATATACAAAGACTGAAGGTGAAAATTATTCCCATTCCCATAACTTTCAACCCCATCACTTTCAATGGGACATAAGCCTTCCACAGGTGGATGTAACCAAATTTGATGGCTCGGACCCCACTGGTTGGGTCACCCAAATGGAACATTATTTCTCTCTCTACAATATTACAAATGACTTGGCCAAACTCTGGTATGGTGTTCTCCATCTAGACCAAGAATGTTGGCAATGGTGGCAATGGAGAAAAACTTCCCGTCAAGGGTATATTGCTTGGACCCAATTTGTGACTGAGATTTATTAACGCTTTGACATTGAAACCAACCATTTGGGCCATTTGAGAAAATTGAAACAATCAGGAGTAGTAGAAGACTTCATAGCTACATTTGAGTGCTTGGATTTTTGAACAGAGGGCATGACTGATGCTTTCTTTTGAGAGTGTTTTATCAGTGGCCTCAAGGAGGAGATTTGGGCCCATGTCTTCATGGCTAGACCTGTGAGTTGATTGGAGGCTACTAAAAAAGCTAAAGAAGAACAAAAAATTGTTTCCTCTCAAAGTCGTAAGCCTTCCTTAATCCCTCCACATTCAAAAGCCTCATGAACCATGTCTTCCATCCTTTTCTCCATCATTTTGTCTTAGTTTTCTTTGATGATATACTCATCTATAGAAAAACCTTGACAGACCATCTTACTCATGTGGATCAAGTTCTCTGCCTACTCTCTCAGCACCAACTTTTTCTGAAACAATCTAAATGTTCTTTTGGTGCCTCAGAAGTAGAATATTTGGGTCATATGGTGGGAAAGGATGGTGTTAGGGTGGACTCGAAAAATATTGAAGCTATGCAAGACTGGATGCACCCAAAGACTCTCAAAATATTGCTTGGATTTTTGGGCCTAACAGGGTATTATCGCAAGTTTGTTAAGAACTACGGAAAGATTGCAGCACCTTTCATGACTCTCCTAAAAAATAACTCTTTCACTTGGACTCCAACAACTGCTCAAGCTTTTCAAACCTTGAAGACGACCATGTGCACCACTCTGGTTCTGGCCCTTCCAGATTTCACAAAGACCTTTGTGTTGGAATGTGATGCCTCAAGGAAAGGAATCAACAATGTCCTTATGCAAGAGGGTCGACCTTTCGCCTTCACCAGCAAGCAACTGTCTTAAAGCAATCTGGGAAAACACTGTCTGAAAGCAATCTGGGAAAACACATTGAGCTGTGGCATCCTTATCTCTTGGGGAAATGCTTCCAAATTAAGACCGACCATCAAAGCCTGAAGTACTTTATGGAACGACACATTTCCTCCTAGGAGCAACAAAAATGGGTGACTAAGCTCTTTAGATATGATTATGAGATCATTTACAAGAAGGTCAAAGACAATGTCGTGGTGGATGCACTGTCTTGGAAATATGAAGACGGACGATCCCTTTTTTCTCTTTCCTTCATTGTACTCGATTGGCTCCAAGCTGTGCGCTAGGAATGGCTTCAAGATCCCAAAAGTTCACATCTGATCCAGCAATTGCAAACCAAGTCTCAAGATCCCCCAGGGTACTCCTATATCTAGGATGAGTTGCGATACAAAGGCAGATTGTATTTAAGTAAACAATCCAGGCTCAAATCCACGGTACTTTCTGAGCTTCATGCTACACCCACAGGGGGGCACTCAGGGTTCACCAAAACATATGACAGGGTCAAATGTTCTTTTTTCTGGGATGGTATGAAACAGGACATCCGTAAGTTTGTCGTTGAATGTGAGGTGTGTCAGTGTAACAAGGGAGAAATATTCAAGTCTCCGGGCACCCTCCAACCGCTTTCGATTCACCCTATTATTTGGAAGGATATCTCTATGGAATTTAGTATAGGATTACCCAAATCCGGGAATAAATCAGTCATAATGGTGGTGGTGGATCGCCTTTCCAAGTATGCTCATTTTTGCGCTCTTCATCGACCATTTACTGCATCCACGGTGGCTCAAATTTTCATGGACCAGGTCTTCAAGCTTCATGGCATGCCGCACTCTATTGTTTTTTATCGTGCCCCAAATTTCACAAGAAATTTTTGGCAAGAACTATTTAAGCTACAAGGCACACAATTGCATCTCAGCTAAGCTTATCATCCCCAGACGGATGATCAAACGGAAGTTGTCAACAAGTGTTTCGAAACATATCTGAGGTTCTTTGCCTATGAAAAACAACACCAGTGGGCTCAATGGTTACCCCTAGCCGAATGGTGGTACAACACTACATACCATACAACCACTCACATGACTCCTTTTGAAGCGGTATATGGACAGAATCCACCTTCAGTTCTCTCATACTTACCAGGTACCTCGAAGGTCCAGGCGGTTGACCAAACAATTACAGTCTGAGAGGATATTCTTCGTACCCTTAAAGAGAACTTGGTCATGGCACAAAATCGCATGAAGCAGGAAGCAAATCAAGGTTGCTTGGAACATCAATTTGCAGAAGGGGATCAAGTGTTTCTGTGACTGCAACCATATAAGAAAACTTCCCTCAAGGTCGAGCATTATCAGAAGCTAGCGCCCAAATTCTATGGTCCTTACACAATTCTCAAGCGTGTGGGACAAGTTGCATATCAGTTAGCTCTACCCAGTCAGTTGAAGCTACATCTTGTTTTTCATGTTTCCTGCTTAAAGAAGGTGATTGGAACCAGGTGCCAAATTCAAACCAACCTTCCAGAGTTAGCTGAAGAAGGATCCATTTGGCTACAACCAGAAGCCATTTTGGACTAGCATGAGCATCGCTTGCATCAGAGAACCATCAGGGAAGTGCTCATATAGTGGAAAGATATGACTCCAACAGATGTCACTTGGGAACCAACTACCATTCTGCAGCATTTTCCACATCTCAAGCCTTGAGGACAAGGCTATTTTTAAAGGGGCAGACATGTTAAGGTCTTAACTCGCACATGGGTAGATCAATGTATTCAAATGTAATAAAGGTCAATATTAATAAGGCCTTTCAATAAAATAGAATAAGGCGGATGTAAGAAGACCTAATAGAAGCTTCCACTTCTAGAAGGATCTTCCTCTAGATGCTTCTCTTAATAGACCTATTTAGTATAAATAAGGGTCGAGGGTTTGAAAACCCTAGCTGGGAGATTATTGTAATAGAGCGTTGCTCGACTGGAGTTTGCCCCCTCGAAGAGGCCTGTGAAAATTTCTTTCTGAATCAAAGTGTTATTTCAGTTGTTGTTCTCATATTATTTTTGTGTTATTGTGGAGATTATGCTAGTTATATTATTGTTATTCTTCCATTTCTAGCATTTTATTTTTGTTCTGCATATTTATTATATCTGGTATCTTGCAAAGAACATTGGTTCTCTGATATACAGGTCAGTGCCTGTGTAACTGGAAGTTGGTGCTTCTATCTAGTTTGTAATGGAACTCTTAGGGAGTTGGTGCTTCCTTCTATTGGGTGCTAGAGAATCCAAGGAGTCGGTCTTTCCTTCTAGTGGGTGCTAGAGAATCTAGAGAGTTGGTGTTCTCAGCAAGTAGCATCTTGAAAAACATAGGTTGTAGCCTCATTATGAGTTGGTGCTCATAAGTATGATAATGTAAAGAATGTAAATATTACTTATCATATAAAGAAGAAGAGGGTTTTACCCTTTATGGGTTTCCTCAGGAAATATCTGTCTCTATATATTTCATATGCGTGAATGATGTTGAATGTTCTATTGATTACTTCCATTCATTATTGTTATTGTCATTCAGTTCTCTGCAAATAGGTTAAAATAAGCATAATTGTTTAAGCTCGGTAACAACTGATTCACCCCCCCTCTCAGCTGTCCAACATCTATAATATTGCAGTTGAAACACCAGTGGGCTATGCGATGCAATGGCTGTAAATTTCATATCAAACAGTTTGATGAAACTAGGAAAATTTTTGATAGTGGAATAGCTGGAGTATCATAGGTCACTAATGATTCCTCTAGGAGTGACAGACAATCCCGGTAATATGAAAATATATACTATGCATATTTGAATGATATAATTGAGTGTGGCTTTAATTCATTCAAATTAGTTCTATTCGATGTCAAATGTTATAGGTTATGAATGCATGAACGCGATGAGAAAATACTTGTTATTCAAAATTCCAACGTATTTTCGATTATTAAAACAATGATGTTTGAAAGAGGACATGATCTCTATGTTTTACCAAGCCAATGTGAACATGTCTTTTACTCAAAGGTTACATGTGAGAGGGATTGGTCATTTTCTGGTAGATATGATCCAAGAGGAAGGCCACTTAGGTATACTCATGTACAAGAAGAAGATGATATTTAAGAAGAAGATTATGCACCAGATTAGACAGATCAAGAAGATCATAGGTTGAGAGACAAATAAGATGAAGAAGATGAAGCAGGTGTAGAAGACACTAATGTAGTTCTTAATGATGATGTCATTGAAAATATGTTTCAAAATGAAATTGATGATGATGTCATTGAAAATATGTTTCAAAATGAAATTGATGATGATGATGATGATATCACCAATCCTTTCATTACCATTTCTGAACTAGATGATGATACATATGTCGATTTGATGAAGAAGAAGATTCAAAAGAAGGATGATACATATGTTGAGTTAGATTAGGTATCTAACTATATATTTTAATTTGTATGAATTATTCTCTTAAAATTATTTACTTATGTCATGGGTTAGTTACATGTTTTTAAGTTTTATGTGACTTTTTTGTATCATGTATTTTTACATGTTGTTTAATTATTATGTGAAACTTCATACTAGTCGACATACTAGCTGAGTATGTGGTAAACTAAAAATATCATTTACAAAAAAAAAATCATTCACCTTCATTGATTTTTTTTTTTGGTGGTTTCTATGCATGAATCTTACTATGTTTCTTTCGATTATTTTCTATTTTATAGATTGGATATTGGGGAATTGATAGTGATATGAGGGGAAGGGGAGGGGCTATATGTGATTCCACCTTCACATGGTTGGCCTTCTTAAGTAGAGGATGAATTATTATTGAAACCAAGAGAAGCTCATTCTTTTTTGTACCATCATGATCATATATTTCATCATTGTTGTCATAGTATTGCATCAAAGAAGTTTCGATCAACATTGTTTTCATCTATATAGATTATTTCTTGAAAGTATTTGAAAACATGGGATTAATTTTCTTCTTGGACCTCCAAACAATATACCCATCGTCATGGTCATGCTCTTTATTTTCATCATCTATGTTGTACAAAACCAAGATCATGCCAATTAGGACCATGTGTTTTGTGGTAAGAAGAAGGCGTTAGAGGGAATTTCATATTTAAATAATGATTTCGTACTAATTGATGCAGGAGCATCGCAAGAAGCCAACCAAGTGACCATGAAGGAAGAAGACAGCTGGAAAGTGCAACATACATTTTACATGTTTTGTAAATGTTTTTGAAGCATTAATGTAATGGTCAAAAGGAAGTGTACTTGCGTATTTTAAACAGATAATGAGCGATTCACTCTCATCTATAGAATGTAGAGGCATTTATGCATAGTTAATGAAAGTAGGTAGGTTTGAATTAGAGATTAGACGATTTAGAAGAATAGGAGGGAAAAATGGATATAGACACCCTTGTCTTTGTATCATGGGATTTATTATATCATTGTAGCATTAGCATAGAGAAAGAGAAGAGAGAGTTGTAGCAGAGAGTTGAGAATAAGAACTCATGTATAGGAGCTTTGAATTAATATATGAAGCTTCAATTCAGATTCATGGTGTTATGATATTTTATGTTTGTACATGTTGAATGGTATGCTTATAGTTGTTTTATTCTCTCTTTCATGAATTTGTTGTGATGCTATGTTGTGTATGTATGATGTCATGTTGAATGTTTGAAGTCTAAGAGAGAGAGAGAATGAGTTTCAATTGTTTCTCTTCCTGAGTGAGAGAATTTCCTACAAGGAGTGCAGTGAAACGTCTGCAAGGTGTGTGTTGACGAAGGTTCAGAGTTCATCTTTGAAAGCTTAGGAGGCATACCATTGTTCTCATTCCAGCAGAAGTACAAGCGAAGAACATGAGCCATGCAAGGGGTGCTCAGGCTAGCTGAGTCCTTAGAAATTTGTTAACTAAGGTGAAAAAGAGAGAGAGACTGCTTTTACATAAGGTGCACAGAGTCGAGAGTTCAAATACGTAGAAGTATTTGAAGGTCTGCCGTAAGGAGTGCGAGCATAGGATTCTTTTTTCGAGACTTGAATTTATCAGAGAAGCTCAGAAGAGGTAGTGCTTTGAAGTATTCAAAGGGAGGCGAAGTGAAGTTTCTTTGCAGAAGGAAGGTCACGGCGAGAGGACATTAGTTCATTTCATAGAGGTTCTTAAGGGAAGAATAAGACGGTCGCAATTATCTGTGGAGAATCCTTGAAATCACGTAGGCCGTCAGATTAGGAGGGTGATGGTAGTCCATTGATTCTGTATAGCTTCTATTTTGGAGTTTGAAACTTCAAAAAGACAGAGGAAATAGAAACAAGAGGATAGCTCAACTTCCGAAAGATGGGAAAGGTGATAGGTGACAGGAATCCACATCAGAGACCGAGGATAGTTGAGAGGATACGTGGCGAGTTTTCATCAATAGTCGAAGTCAGATTCCATTGACTGTTTCAAGGTTCGAGGGTTGGAGAGTCAGGAAACCTCACTACAGGATTCGCAAAATCGCTAAGTCTGAAACCCCAAAAAGGTGAAAAACTCGTTGAGGAGCCAAATATGTATGAACGTGTCGGGATTCAAAAATTCAACACTTTAAGAGACAAGAGATCAGGGTTCCTTTCTCTAGAATTCCCAAAGTTGTGAAACCCAGTACAGGAGTAGAGGAGGACATGGTCAAATATTTCGGCGTTTCGGCATTTCGGGTTTCAGCAAGTGGAAGAGTCGAGAATATCGACATCAGGGATCGCGAAACCATGAAACCCGAAGTCCTTTGTGGCTTAAACAAAGGGGTTGGTTAACCCTCGATGTGGTTGTAGTGAAGATCCTGAGTGGATCTTGGCCTGAGGGCAGGGGGTTTGCGTCACTAATAGTCTTTAATTTATTGAGAAAAAAATTACTTAGATGAGAGAAAAAAACAATGACAAGAAATAACTGATGAAGATTGTGAAATTTATATGAACTAGTACTAGTTGTTTATTGATTTTATTACATTTCATTGCAGTAATATATTCAGGAACGTGTGTATCAAATGAGTTTTAAAAGGAACAATGAAAATACATTGTACTAGGACTACTCATGGGCAACAGTGACCTGTGAATATGGCCAATGTTGCAATTTTTTGAAACTATTTTTGTATGCACTAAAATTTGACATGGATAGACTATTCACATGCCTTAAAAATATGGGAGGTTTTCTTGACACAAATTTGACTCACACGTCCACTTGTTTCCATCATAAATTGATCATGTAAACCATAAACCATATTTTTATTTCAAACTACACAAATTGGTTGACACAAGTTTTAAGTTTGCATCAAATTTTCTTCATTTATCTTTCACGTTCTTATACATTATATATACAATGTATGTTTGTCATAGTTGTGATGAAAAATCACTCTTTTTGTTCATTGTTTAATCAACACCATAAAAGTATGCATGTAGAAATGGTGTTGGATCAATGCCGCTAAGTATTCCATACATCGATGGCATCATTATGGTGTCATGGTAGTGTCATATTTAAATATGCATGCATTGGCAATATGGGAGGGTTTACAAACTCAAATATGACTCACAGACCCACTCTATATATCTTATCCCGACCTCATTTCCCTTGAAATTTCTCGAATAGATGTTGTGGTGCATGGAAATCCCAACAATATACCCATCTTCATGGTCGTGCTCTTTATTTTCATAGCCTATGTTGTATAAAACCAACATCAAGCCAATTAGGCCCATTCGTTTGGTGGAAATAAGAAGCCGCTAGAGGGAATTTTGTATTTAAATAATGATTTTGTACTAATAGTCTTTAATTTATGGAGAAAATAAGTACTTAGATGAGAGAAAAAAACAAAGACAAGAAATAAATGATGAATCTTGTGCAATTTATATCAACTAGTACTTGTTTATCAATGTTATTAGATTTCCTTGCAGTACTAGATGTGGGAACATGTGTTTCAAATGAATTTTAAAAGGAACAATGAAAATACATTGTACTAGGACTAGACATGGGAAAAATGACCTCTGAATGGGGCCAACATTGAAATGTTTTCAAACGGTTTATGTATGCGCTAAAATTTGACATGGATAGACTATTTACATGCCTTAATTATATGGGAGAGTTTTGGGACTCAAATTTGACTCACACACCCACTTGTTTCCATCATAAATTCATCAGGTAAACCATAAACGTTATTTTTCTTTCAAAGTACAAAAATTGGTTGACACAATTTTTAAGTTTTCATCAACCTTTCTTCATTTTTATTTCAAGTTCTTATACATTGTATATACAATGTATGTGTGTCATATTTGTGATGAAAAGTGCCTCTTTTCTCTCATTGATTAATCAACACCATAAAAATATGCATGTTGAGATGTCGTTGTATCAATGTTGCTAAGTATTCCATGAGGAATCCATTCAATAGGGGGTTATGGGTCTAGTAAACAAGGGAACACACACCAAGAGCATGACTAGGCCTCCCTAGTCATATAGAAAATATAAGAAAGAGGGTAGTTAGCTAGAAATGACCACTTGTGAATATTATTGTGTTTCCAACACCCCCCCAATATTAGCATGGTGACATGCAGGTTTATAAAGTACAAGGGTGGGCATACTCACCTCAATAGAGATACAATGATATTGGAAAATGTAAAGGAGAGTGGGAGCATATGTAATGCCCCCTTCGTTACGTCTATGAATAG
>JZKD02S1606221.1:426433-436901 GCA_000966675.3 Picea glauca
ATGTTACAAAAGGAGAGTGGGTATGAGATGACCCAACTCAAATAAAAACATGGATGGGTATATGAAGAACCAACCATCATGATAAAATTTCTCAATCCTAGAGTAAATTCCACCATTGAATTTATTATCATTAAGAGACACATGATACTAATAAGGCTATCTGATAAGGAAATGTTGAAAAGATATGTAAGTACACGAAAGAAGTGAATGGACACCCCCAACTCAATGTAAATTAAATTGTAGTTGGAAGAAATAAGAGTGGATTTTTGATGATCCAACTCAATACAAAAGTGGACCTAACAATTTGAAATAATGTTTCCACAAAACTACTCTTCCACAGGAGAAAATTATCGTTTACTTGCTCATCCAATGGAGGAGGAAAATAAGACATATCCTTGTGATATTGTGCACCCACTGGTAGAGTAGTACTATTAAATGTATCATTTGGTGAAGGAGTACTGGAAGAAACAAAATGAATATAAATGGAGAATATACTCATTGATATGCTCAACCATTGGAAAACAATGTCACTGACTTGGTAATCCAATAGAGAAGGCTTGGAAGAAATATTGTTTCCATAATACATATTACTGGGAAACTGGTACTACTAAATTGTACATTTGAATAAGTGACTAAAGAGACAACATGTATAGGAATTATGAATTCGATTATTGATTTACTCATTTCATAGAAACAATTGTCATTGACCTATGCATCCAATGGAGGGTGGGAAGGTATATCTCTGGAATATTGTGCATTTACCAGGATAGTGGTACTGAACTATCCATCTGAGGAGATGTTTGAGAAACATCCTATAATAGAGAGGAGATATGATTACCCACCTTAAATAATATCAATTGTAATTGAAGTGAGAGTAAGAATATCCAACTCCATATATCCAAAAGAGCTTGAATATGACCAATCACGCTCAAATACAATAAGTTTGTGGGTTTATGCATACCTAACATAGGTGCACTTGAGAGAGAGAATATTAGATTACAGATCAAATATAATATGAAAGTGGGTTTATAAATACCCAAATCATCACAATGAGTGGTCATTTCCAAAATATAGAATATAGGTGATTCAAATACAAGTGAGAGTTTGTGTTTGGATAATCAACTCAAGAATATGGTCCAATGTAGTCAAAATAAAGAAATGAGAAGGTTAATGAATACTCATCTCAACATAGGGATAACCCTATACACATCCTCTTTGAAGATGGATAGGGGACTAGGAAGAGAAATCATTAGATATCATGTTCCCCTTGTAATGTTGAATCCATGACATTTTAAGATATAACCTCCCTAAAACACCATATTACAAAAACCAATATGGTTCCACAATGGGGAAAAGGGGTCTTTGGTGGAGATTTCAAAGGATCCATTGAAGTTGTGTTGTGTATAAGGTGTTATATAAGGACAAATATCACCACACACTCAAACTAATCAACTAAAAAAAGTTGAGAATACTTTGTGGGATGATTATTAAAGTAGAGAGGGGTAGATCCTATGGACCTGAGAGTGTACATTGCATCAAAGGAGTTGAGAGGGGTCTCTCTTAAAAAGGAAATGGATGGAGGTTTCTTAGAGTCCCAATGAATCATTGGTGGATGCTAAGTATGCCTTTTTCATCAACTGCAATATCTAATCTAAAAGTACTAATCCATGGAATATGAAGAAATATCCAAATAAGGTGGATTCAATACCAAGAGTATAATCCTATGAATTTGGTACAACTTGATTTGAAAAATCTCTGTGAGGACCTCAATGGAACTTTCTAAGCACAAGGAGAAAAACACCAAGAATAAAAAAGTTGAATAAATAAGAGGAAGTTCATACCCACTTTGGTACCACGTTGAGGTAATAAGAGAGTGTAAATGATCGAATGGAGTCACCAACAAAGCCTAAATGTATATGAAATGTAATGGAAGATAATATGAACCAAAAACAAGAGAAACACAAGATATGATGCTTGTGGGTTAAGTAATCAATCACTGTGATCAATATGAGAAGATGATACAAATGATAGCTTGGGTGGTGTATTTATACACAACTAAAGTGAGGTGTCCCTTAAAGAGGGTGTTATGGGCCACCAAAACAAGGGAACACGTCTAAAGATAGTGACTAGGATGATCTAGTCAAATATATAAAAAAAAAACTTAGCAATAAATGACGACATCTGAAGATTACCATCACTCCAACAACTTGAACCTCCTCATTTACAAAAATAAATTGTTTCATTGTTGCACTTCTAGCTAATGTTTTCCACCCTTGTTGTGCCTGCACCTAGTTGCACTCATGCAACATTAATATTGTTCAAGTTGATCAGCTAGACAATTTCTTGAACCAAGCTAGATATTGTATTAAGTCATAAGGACTACCATATATTCATTTATCATGGATATTTAAATATGATTATTTAAATCATCACATACAAAGTGTTTGACTAATATAGCTAAAACCAGACTAACGATATTGTTATTAAATGGTCAAGAGACCAAAAATACTTTCATTAAATGATTAAGAGACCATGAAGACTATTTCATTAAATGATAAATAATCTATTTTTTTCTTCGTTTCTTAGGGATATTATTCCCTACACCATTCAATTATTTTGCAAACATCCCTTTGGTTAATGACATGACACAAGGGAGGGTTGGTGGTTGTGAAATTTAAATTATCAAATAAACTAATTATAAAAAAGGGTTCAATGTCAAGTTTGGAAACCCTTATAAAAAAAAAGATTGATGGCCCACCATAGTTTACCTATTTGATTCTAAGAGAATTTTCCAAAAGGGATCAATGTTCCACCATTGTTTTCCTATTTTCCTTTCATATAATTTCCTATTGTTTTCCTATTTTCTTCACTTTATCATAATTTAATTTAGATGTTTCATTTCTTGTTGAAGCTACTCAATTTAGTTTGTAGGAAACTTGATCAATTGTATGAGAGTCAAGTGGTTTGACCGACTTGCATTGCAAGTTAAAGAAAATAACATTTTGAATCCTCCATATATATGAGTTACCCTTATAAGGTATACCTTAAATTATACACAATTGAGAGTTCCATCCCTCCCTATTGCTAGTTTGTTGTCCTTCTTGATAGTGAATAATTAATGCGTGTGAGGCACGATCTCTTATGCAAATATAGCAGAATTAATTTTCTTTGCAAGATTATTTTTTTTAGATAGGACACATGATAAGTAATGAATGTTCCTTCCTTTTCACACACAATATAAGAGGTTTTTTTCCTCAGTAACTATGTTGCAGAGAAAGGGGACTCCTTTTTTGGTGTTGTGGAGGATGGAAGGGAAGAGTTATTTTATAATAATTGTGGGATGGGATATGTGTGTGAACTAGAAACAATAGCTATATATGTTTCGTTGTGGTCTCACAACCTTGGCTTGGTGGTGGAATCTACAATAAATGCCTATGGCTAGGCAAAAATCGCTTGTTTGTAGCCAGTTGGTTAAATTTCCAAAAAATATTATTTAATATTAATACATGTTGATTTTTATGTTATGTAATCTACTCATGGTAAAATGAATGCAATTGTAATTTATATGTATGTGAAAGTTTTGCATGTGACATGGGTTGGGCCAAAAAATAATGATTTTTCTTATTATCAATGTTTTTTGGGCTAAGAAGCCATATACAAGGCCATAAACTATAAGACATGATTGTAGAAAGGACGTTTTTTCCCAAGCGTGGAATACAATCCAAATTTGAAGGAGTAAGTGTAAAAATGATGGTCATTATGTCCCAATCCCTATTTTAAGGCTATAAACCATGGAGTGTTCCCTTAATCCATATATTTAGGGCCTAATTGTGGATCTACATGGCCTATTTTTGGATTTACAAGGATTGATTGTATCTTTAGGGCCTAACAGGTATCCATATTTCCTAATTAAGGATATTAGTGGAATAATTGTATTGGATCTACAACACATGATTAGGTATATATAAAGCATAATTAGGGAATTAAAGGGCCTTTCTTGTTTTCCTCCTAGTTTTCTTTGGTATTATTTGTTCTTGTACTTCATCCTCCTCTTATTGTTGGTGTGCCTTGTGAGGGTCATTTTATTCCCTGTAGGCTCGATCCCAACTCTCTTGATAACTTAAGAATTATCCCTTGTGGTTGTCCATAAGAAAATGTAAATATGGTGAGAAAATAGTGAGGAATGTATGAGTGGAAGAAACTTTTCTTGAACTCTCTAATGGAATTCTAGAAGCTTAAGTTTACTCTTTTTGTGAATTTTTTAAATGCATCCACATGGTCTCTTTTTATAGGAGAAGAATAGAATATAAACCTTGAATTAGATTCCATGTGAACTCCCTTCATGTATTAATGAGATTTCATAAACTTAGTGTGCATTATGAAAGACATGTAGTCATTGGAATTTATGAAGACCAAGGTCTAAACAAGTCAGCACATAGCCACTACATTTCCTAAAGAAGAATGCAAACATTTATGAGTTGTGATATAACAAAATTTTGAATTAAAGAGGGCCATGCAATTTTCTAGGATTTTACCATGCAACACATGTATAAAATATAAGATAAATTCCATCATCCATAAAATGGTCAAGTAGTGGTTTTGACTAGATTTGGTGAGGTGCAAAAATCCCAAAACATTATGTGATGGCGTGCATGATGTAGAGAATACATGAATTGATGATGTTTCCAAGTATGACTAATTAAATTTAATAGGTGAGGAAAATTAAGATGATAATGATTTCCCCTTGATGTGTGAGGTTAGGAGAAAATCATATAGTCTAAATAAATCATATTTCAGTCACCCAAATGTCCTAAAAACACAATGATGAGAGTGAGGAGCATCTGAGTAGAAATGATTGTCTAAAAATTAGTATTGGATAACACTTGCAAAACAAAAAAACACAATGTGGGGTGTCAATGAGGTGGGCATACCCATGCTCATGAATACATCTCAACATATTTCAATATAGGATCATGGGAATATGGGGATAGATCAAATATTAAATATCAATAATGAATTCTACATCATGTATAAACACATGTGAAGGAACAATGGAACCAATGGTAGTGAAAAACTAGAACAATTGAAGCCTGATTATAATAGAGAAGGCTTGATATATGAAAAGAGTTGACCAAAGGAGAGCTTAAATTAGTGGATAAAATAACTATTGAATAGAGCTAATCAAATTAAAATAATTTCGACTAGAGTTGGATGACTATAAAAAAAACTAAGTGGAACATGTAAAAATATACCTAAAATGTTACTCCCACTTGGGGGCTCAATAAATACTTGAAAGAGCCATACATGTTTATTGATATTCAAGCAAAACTAGGAAACATGAACCATCAATGTGTATGAATTTCAATCGTGTGATGATGAGTTGGCATTGAGCATGTGAGAAAATACCAAGTGAAGGAGAAATGATGACTCTCCTTTCTTATTTCAAGGTTAGCTATCAATGATATAAATGGGTATGAAATACATAAGACCTCTAAAGAAATCCCTTAGAATAATAGTGTTGAAGTTTGTAGGTAGAGGTACACTAGAGGAAATAAATGATAGACC
The DNA here is from genome assembly GCA_000966675.3 of Picea glauca. Lineage (NCBI taxonomy): Eukaryota > Viridiplantae > Streptophyta > Pinopsida > Pinales > Pinaceae > Picea > Picea glauca. The sequence continues at coordinate 431,999 of JZKD02S1606221.1, forward strand.
CTATAGAAAATAACATGAGGTGCAACATATCATGAATCAAATGTATCTAAGTAAGAGGGACAATAATGGATGATGAGGTCACCGAGAAAGGGACTCAAGGATTTCCTTGGGAAAATAATAAAAAGCAAGTATGACTTGGGTAGTGACTATGAAACATTAAGAGATATGGTCAACAATAAGAAATGGAATTTTGGTTATAACTTCAAGTGTAAATAGGATTGAATACCATAAAATAAAAATCAAGATTACTATGGTCTAATATAGGTGCAAGAAAATAATGGATGAATATGGATGCATTGCAAGAAAAGAGATAGGTGCCATGAATGAGTGCAACCAAGTGGTTTGAGCCTAGATGAGTGGAATGAATGATGGTAAATGGAAGTTGTGACCATGGGTGGGGAAATAATGGAAATATCCATGGGGGAATATTGAATGGATGTATAAAATAAAAATGGTCTTCAATCTATGGAGGAGGCGAAGGGAAAATGACATGTGATGAATCAAACCCTGTCATATACCAATTTGGTAGAAATCGCATGTGAGTCCTTAGAAAAAACTAGCAAAATGAGAAGGAAGCATAAGGATATCTTTGGTATGTAAACTATATGGACTCCTAATCCTAATGGGGAAACAATGGCATGTATTCCAACATGCAATAGGGTGCTAACTTGGGGAAACCCATGTAGATGGCATACTTCCCCTCAGAAAGGGAGAAATGCAATATGGATGGCATAAACACTTTTATCGAGTAGAGTGGGTCGTAGTGACATATTTAGAGAATGGAAAAAAATAAAAAATTGAACATATACATGGGGATTAATATTAATATACATATACGAGTTCTAATATAAATTATATATATATATATATATATATATAGGTGGCATACTTCCCCCGAGAAAGGGAGAAATGAAATATGGATGGCATAAACACTTTTATCGAGTACAGTGGGTCGTAACGACATATTTAGAGAATGGAAAAAAATAAAAAATGAAACATACACATGGGGATTAATATTAATATTAATATATACATATATATATATTAAATAATATATATCAATTATATATTAATTATATTAAAAACGTTAAAAGAAATAAAAATAAAAAATCAAACAAGTAATCGCCCGTGCCCATTCACGACAACAAATAGAGAAACAAGGGTCATATTGTTCCCATATAACAAAGACAAAACCCTCCATTACAATACTAGGCGCCCATCTAGTAGAGAAAAACTCCACCCATTCCAATACTAGGCACATGAGACAAGCTCCAATTTGTTCAACAACAATGCAACTTCGATTTGGGCATCGATGGAGGCATAGGATCCCTATCTGGCCAAACCCGTGAAAGAGTGGATATATTCAGGGGTCGAAGCTTCCATTTGGACAATGAAAGAGGCATATGATCCCTATATAATCAAACCCATGGAGTGGAGATATTTAGGAGTTGACAACATGTCGTAGAAATCGGTAATGGGTCTCCAAGATCTAAGTTTTTTACTAATTAGTTAATGGATATGATTCATATTCTTTGTTATTTACCAGGATTTCCAAGAATATTAGGGGATAGAAACCCTATTCTTCTCAAACTTCATCTGACTGAGACTCATCAAACACACTCCACAAATACACCTAAGACTCTTCATCGACTAAGTCTCATCATTTTGACAATGAATTTCTCCCTCATTGTTTTCACTACCCATAATGGCATTCCTGCATTTGTGGCTGCTCCAACAACAAGCCTAAAAATTATTTTTTTATTCATACTTTCCCTAGGAACTGACATACAAGACCTGCCAAAATGCTCACCAATTATTTTTCCACTTTTTGTAATTTTTTGAAAAATGTGTGTTCATGCAATGTTTTGGTTGGTAGGTCAAACTTAAACTAGGCACATGCTATAATATGTTCTGTGACTTTTTCCATCACCAAAAATCATGTATTCATTTGGGTTTTTTTTCCTATTGAAACGTTGTAAACTAAGAGGGAAACAAATGTCCTTATAACCAACTATTCAAGGTAAATTGAAACTATAAATTGATCTAAAAAACAAATAAATAATACCTACTTAACGTAATTGGTGGAAATGGACTAACTAGGTAACGTTCTACTAGAAGTGTAACCATGTAAGGACTTTATTGGTCAACTGTATCTCATGCATGTATTTGATTGACAAGGGATGCATGGCTATGGATATCAATGGAAGTAGGGCTATGGATGACTATGACACAAAATCAAAAGGAAGCATATACTTGCAATCTATAAATAATTCCCTTGAGAGGCAAAGGATATTTAAGGCCTTAACTAGAATAGACTTTGACCAAGACCACGAAAAGGATAAATATGGACTACAATAAGAAGTGAACACACTAATTTTGTATTTTCTCTCCATTGTGTTTCCTTTTGGAATGCATCCCCCATCTAATCTTCAATAGTATTAACATATTTTTGGGCATTTGAATACAACGTCAAATGCAAAAAAAGAATCAAATCGTTGCTTTGATACCAAATTTCCCAATTCCTCTAACTAATTGGAAGTAACATCAACAAACTCATTACTATCATAATCATTATTATTGATGTCAGAGTATTCAAAATTTTCATATTTTTATAAATGAAAATGACTAATATATTGTAAATCTTAACTTGAGGACTACACTCTTTTTCTTCTTTCTCAATATTGCTTGGAAAATTGAAATTCCAAAACTAAAACTTTGTATCTCTTTCATGATGATTTTTAAATACCAAGTCAATAAGATTCATAGGAATATTTGCATTTTGATATGAAGGGATAACCAACAAAGAATCTTCCTTGTGAATTAAGAGATGGTTTTCTCATTCTTCATGTCAAAATCATGGCTCAATTAATTCTAAAAAGGCATTATGATTGGTAGCACCATCATCCATATGAAGAGTAATCCCAACAAATTATTCATGAATATCATAACCTATGTGTTAAATATAAACATCTATTTGATCTCCATTCTCTTGTTACCAATCATATAAAACATTACAAGAAGAAAATGGTTCATGGATGGAATTGTTTTTGTCACATTGTTTTGTCAAGTGATGAACTTGGGATAATTTTTCAACCATATCATTATCATCATAGTTGATACATATATGTTTGTGGCTAGAAAAATTTGCAAATGAAGATTTCATAAAAAATCCATGAAACAAAAATATGGAATGATGTGGTTGGGAAACCAGAAGTGGGGAGGCATAGTGTATGGTATGGGTTATTGAATCTAATTCAAAACACTTTTATGTGTGTTAATTATGTTTTATTAAGGAGGATCACTAGGTTTTGGGATCTTGATGAGGAGTGTTTTCATATTTTCGGAAAATGTCTAGAGTTGACACTACTGGACATTTATTTCACGATTGGTTTTACTTTCCATGAAGAGGTGGGAGATAGTTGGCCCCAAATAGGAAGGGGAAGGACCTTGGAGGAATTGATTAAGGATCACTGTGAGTGAGGGATGAATAAGTTTGATGGTTCCATCCCTATTGGTGTGATATAGTCTAAGGATATGTGAGCTATTGTGACTATGGTAGTGAAAATATTGGGATCTTATGGCCCATATGTTGTCTTGGGTGGCCATATGTTGTCTTGGATAGTGTAAAAAATTCCTATACTCCATATTATGATCCCCTTATCCAGGTGGTGTCCTCTTAACACATCATGCTTCTGAAACAATCATTCCAAAGTAGTCCAGATCTCATTGGGTGAACTACAAGATTTAATGTGGAAAAGAAGATCAAGAGAGATGGAGAGACACAATAAACCATAAACTTCATCACATCCATTAAAATACTTAATATTTTCATCATCTAGAATAGGTTCAAATTTAATCCCCATCATGATTCTAAATAGGCATGTACTCCTAAACAAATATCATATTTGATTTCCACTCATGATAATTAAATGGTGTAAGAATGGGAAATTGAATTCAATCCATTACTGTAGGATTCATGCTACTACAAAATGTATTTTTGTAGTTGAGGGAAGGAAGCTTCATAAAAATGACCCTACTATTGAACTATGGTTTCTATAGTATAAATATAGTTTCTTTAAGGACATTAAATAAACTATCGTATAGAGCCTTTTGTAGATTAATAAAAGAGTGTTTACAACACCATGAAGTGACTATAGAATAGATAATATAGTAGTTTAATAGAAGGATTCCTTCAAATATGTGAAAGACACTACAAAATAGAGAGTTCAATAGCATAAAGAAAGATTGGTTTCATGTAACATCCCGCTCTTGCGGACATTGAACGAACTTATTCTTTGAGGACACTTGCTTGCAAGTGATCTAGATTATTATACTGTTGGGTGTTTGATTATGATTATGAGGCATTATTGATATGATGACATGATTATTTTTCTATATTGACATAGACAGGTTCTATTGACTCGGTTCTCCTGAGTGTGCAGGAATTTGGACCTTGTGGATGTAGAGGCATCGGTGAAACCCTTGGACTCTGGATCGAGTCAACGAATGGACTATTTGGGTTTGATTGTTGTATATATGATATATGTGCATCTGATTAGATGTCATGATTATGGATTTTATTTCTGACATGATTCGTTGATGATGCAGGCTGACGATAGCTTGCCGAACGGAGTCGCATGTAGAGTAGAGGGGTCATCCATGACTACCAGAGATGTTGAGGGAGAGGTGTGGGCAGCAGCCCTACCACAACCTACTAGCACTCTCATCATGGCTCGAAATTTAGGTTAACTATTACCTAGTTCTAGAAAACCCATAATGTCATGAGGGCAGACTGTGACAGTCTCTCACGATGATTCTAAGGGGCACACAGAAATCCAGGGGCCTTATTCCTTAGAGGCCCTTAGTATCTCACAAGATCACCTAACGGAGTATTGACTCCAGG
>JZKD02S1606221.1:465393-495805 GCA_000966675.3 Picea glauca
TTTCACCTGTTGACACTCTAGGCACTTGGCGATGAAATGGACTATATCATGCTTCATGCTTACCCAGAAGAAGAGATTCCTCATGTCTGAGTACATCTTCTTCACACTCGAATGTGCATAATAAAGTGCTCTATGGTATTCCTTCAGTAGGATGCTTTGAATATCCCCATTTTCAGGGATGTACATCCTTCCTCGATATCTTAACAATTTGTCTGCTTCCATACTATATCCTTCATACTTTGGATCTAACTATCTCCCACTCTGGAGTCTTGGAGTAACCTTTAAATACCAACTGTCTCCTTGGAGTTGGGTCATCACACTTTCCCTCAGATTGAACTTTAAGGGTACCAAGGAGAAGACATGTGGCCTCCTACTCAAGGAATCTGTGACCACATTTTCCATCCCCTTGATGTACGAAATACCAAAATCGTACTCACTCATAAAATCACTCCATCGCCTTTTCCTGGCATTCATATCCATTTGATTGAAGAGATGTTTTAAACTTTGATGGTCCATTTTGAGCTCAAAGTTTCACCCCACAAGTTAGTGCCTCCAAATTTTTAGAGCTAGCATTACAGCTGCCAACTCTGAATCATGAGTCACGTATAGATCTTCATTTTTCTTCAACTTCCTTGATGCATAAGATATCACTCCTCCATACTGCATTAGCACGACCCCCAACCCTTGCTTCGAGGCATCCGTTCATACTGTGAAGTCTTTTCCATATATGGCACTTGTAGAATTGGCGCACTAGTTAGTAACCTCTTAAGCTCAATGAATGAACTATCACATTCTTTTGTCCATTCATACCTGACCCCCTTGCACTACAAAGTGGTGATGGGTTTCGCTATTTTGGATAACCCCTCCACAAATCTCCGATAATAACCTGCTAGCCCCATGAAGCTTCTCACCTCATGGGCATTTTTCGGCACTGGCCACTCCATAATGGCCTTTACCTTTTCTGGGTCCACAGAGATTCCTTCACTGGAAATGATATGACCTAAATAGTGGATCTATTTCTGGAAGAAGGAACACTTCGACAACTTCCCATACAATGTTTTCTCTCTAAGGCAGGACAACACTACTCGTAAGTGTTCCTCATGTTCTCTTTCGTTCTTGGAATAGGTGAGGATTTCATCTAGGAAGACTTGTACAAAACGGTCTAAGTACTTCCAGAATATGACATTCATGAGGCTCATGAATATTGTTGGTGCATTGGTCAATCCGAATAGTAATATGACAAACTCGTAATGCCCAAACCGAGTTCGAAAGGCAGTTTTTGGGATATCGCCTTCCTTAATCCTTAACTAATGATACCCTGATCACAAATCAATCTTTGAGAATACCGTTGTTCCTTTAATCTGATCGAAGAGGTCATCTATTCGCGGCATTGGGTACCTATTTTTCACTGTAGCACGGTTCAAGTCCCTGTAATATATACACAGTCTTAAGGATCCATCCTTCTTCTTTACAAAAATTACTGGTGCACCCCAAGGTAAGACACTTGGCCTTATTAGCCCTAAGTCCAGTAATTCTTTCAACTACATTTCCAACTCACAAAGTTTCGGCGCTGTCATTCGATACAAAGTCTTGGAAATTGGTTCTGCACCATGTTTTAGCTCAATAGTAAAATTGAGCTCCCTCTCAGGCGGTAACCCTGGTAACTCGTTCAGAAAAACATCCTTAAATTCTTACAATACTGAGTATTGATCCAATGAGGGTCCCTTCTTTTCATTCACTGCTTCCACTACATATAGTCGACACCCTTGCCTCAAGCATCGCTTAACCTTCATAGTTGAGATAAAGCATAATGACACCCTTCTCTGTACACCCTGGATCTCCACTAGCCTTCCTTCGTCGTCTACACAGAGCACCCTTTTTGCGAAGCAATCTACCAAAGCTTGATGAGCTTCTAACCAATCCATTCCAATGATTAGGTCATACGCCCCGAGAGCAGTGACGTATACATTCAACCTGGTAGTACACACTCCCAGGTCTACTGTAAATTATCGACGCTAGGTCCTACCGGTTGTTTTTCCCTCAAATCCATCTCAACTTGTTTAAAGTCATTGTGCTCGTAGGTTGCCAGCCCACACTTTTATAATGCAGATGGTGAAATGAAACTATCTGTAGCACCAGAATCAAATAAAATCTTAACGTTGATATGATTTAGCGTACCTGGTGACTCCACCACCGTGGATTGATGTTCGGCCTGGCGATTATTAACTGTTGCATAAATCTGGTGGCTGCTACTTGCTCTTCCCATCGGGGCCTTTCCTTCTCTATGCACAAATCCTGATTACAACTCCGGGCAGTCATGCTAGTAATGGGGTCCTCCACATCCCCAATAGGTAACATGGGATTAAACCTGCAAACTATTATGTGACTATCTCTGAAATGAGTTCCTTCCCTTGGAACCCCTACCCCTACTATCTATTCCATGAGATGGTCATGGACCTGTCTGCGCCATTGGTGATGAAAGAGATGTTGCACTCGCTGCCATTGAAATCCCTGTGGCTACTGTCCTTGGTGTGACTATGTTACCATATAGAGGTGGCCTTGAGCCCCCTCCCCTAAGAAATTTCCTAGGGGCCTTCCCTACGAATCCCAGACAATGCGGAAAGGTCGGTCTCGTGCCTCTAGTTAAGTTCATGTGTTCCTCTGGATAATGCACATTTTCCACAGCTTCCGCTACTAAAGACAGTTTCCACATCCGCACCATAGCTTTGATCTTAGGGTTTAACCCATAGACAAAGCGTTTTTCCTGTCGTTGGTCATTATCCATATATGAAACATATTTGACCAATTCCATAAACCTAATCTCATATTCCTCTATGGTCCTATTTCCCTGTACTAGAGCATGAAACACTGCTACCTGTTGTTCCTCATAGTAAGCTGGCAGATATTTCCTTCAGAACCACTCCTCGAAAAGTTCCCAAGATACGGTGTCCGGGGTAAGATGTAGTTATCTTTCTAGGTTGCCCCACTAGTTCAAGTTGTTGTCTCTTAACTGAAAAATTGATATTTTTGCCTTTGAGGTGGACGCATAGTCCGTTAAGGAAAAAACACTTGTCATGCCTTCCAACCATGCTTCTGCGCATTCATTGGCGCGACCCCCAACAAACTCCGGAAGTTTGATTTTCTGCAATTCTTGAGTGATGTCTTCGGGTGGAGGTCCTCCCCATGAATCCATCAATGCTTCTAGATTACCCATTCCAGATGGTGGGGGATCCACTTCGATCCCTGTTGGTTGTCACCCCTTTAGAGTCTCATTTATGGCCTCTAAAGAGTGCAATATGAGAGCTATTTTCGGCGATGGTGGTGGCGGAACTGGTGGTGTTGGCAGTGTTTGCGACAATGCTCCTCTACCTCGATTCCCTAGAGTCCTAACCATCCTATATGATTTAACCTTCATCAACCAAAGTTGTCAGGGTGAGTTCAAGGATGTTTCTCATTACGAAACTTAACTAGAAAACAGGGTTAGGCATAAGTTTCTTTTTACTTGTCTGTAAACAAATGTTACTCTCTTTAGGGGATTGGCTAGGTTAGGGTAAGTGTCTAAGTTTTATTTCTTCGCCTGAGAAAAATATTAACTCCTTCACTTGGTAGCTATGCTAGAACTGTACCCCAATCGTTGATTCTCTAACTTACCTGCCTAGTGAGCACGAAGCCCACCCCCCGCTCGTCTTGGTCTAAGTCCTTATACTTTGCGTTTACAACTAATTAAGGTGACTTCCAACCTAATGTTGCTGAAATGAGTCTAAGGCTATCCTTCGATGCTTGGTTCATGGGATTTCCTTGGCGTGTTGTACATATGCATTAAATTGTGTGTCTCAGTGGCTGCAGGTGCGAGTCTTGAGGATTGTAGAGTGGTTTTCGGGCATTGGAGCTTAACACTTTTGCGATGTGGTTATGTATTGTTTCTGGACTTGTGGTCACATGATGTAGTGAGCCTGAGGCGATGCACCGAAGCTTGGTGCTTGGCTTTGACTAGTAGAATGGAATGGGGGGACTTGGCGCTTGGCTCGATGGTTGAGGGCTTGGAACTCAGTGTTTGGTTAACATGGATAATTGGAGATTATACTTAGGGATAGTATTTTATGATTATTAATTTATTTATGTATAAGAATTTATTTTATAACGACTCATGTGTGGTGTGTTGGTGTTTGGTTGTTTTCCAAGGCTTGGACTATGGTGAGTAGTTGTGGGTTCAAAACTCATCTGCTACAAAACAAATTTAATCTAACCCAAATTTAATCTAATCCCTAAAATCATTAATTAACTTTTAATGTAGATTAACTTTACACTAAATAAAAAAATTAATTTAATTTTTTTTTTTTTTAAAGTTAATTACACTAATAATTTTAAAGTTAATTAATTATCTTTAAAATTATTTTTACACTAAATTAACTTTAAATTAATTTAAACTAAATTAACCTAAATTATTTTTACACTAAAATAAAAAAAAATTAAATGAACACACAAAAAATTATTAAAAATTTTAATAAATAAAAAAAAATCAAAATAATTTAAAAACAAGTCCGGGCATGCATGGATTCCACATTCTTTCCTTGCTTCCTCCAGCGCCCTCCTATCTAAACAATAACCTCTATCATCGTAACCCTAATTCCTCTTTTCCTCATTATCTCTTCTTGCGAGGTTTTCGGTTATGCGGTCGGCCGTCATGGCCTTCTCTCATGGCTTCTCCTCCTCGTTTGTAGGGTATTTTATTTATGGCATTGGTCGTTGGCTTGTATTGTGTCTGGCATTGGCAGAGGAAGAGAAGCGTGAAGAGTGTGGGTAGAAGAGGCACCATCCATGCCAGACGAGTAGGCATATTCATTCCTTCAGTTTATCTTTTGTCTCGGTTCAGTTAGACCGCATTTTTCATGCCCATACTTTTGTTTTGTTTTGTTTGTAGGTTTATTTAATGGTGGCCCAAGAATTTGCAAGAAATATTGTTTTAGGATACTCTTGCCACATTTCGTCTTCTATCTGAAGTGGGTTCAAGCCAAGGGATCTCAACTGCAAACCTGTTACTTCAAGCAGTGGAAGCTTCTCTACCAAATCAAAACAATCATTAGTTGTTACTGAGTTCAAACATGTTTCAGTTGCATTGTAGTGGCACTCTAAAATTCAACAGGGAGAAACAGATTCAATACAGTTGTCTAAGGATATTCTAATCCATATATTTGGTTTTTTTGGATGTGTGGTCCTTAGTTGTTGCAGGTCTTGTGTATAGCAGTGACGCTTGGGCATTTGGCTTGTATGTTGTATGATGTTTCACACGTCATGTGGGATTGGTGTTGGTATCTGTGTTGTGTAATATTGTGTGCGTCTTGTGGCTTGTCTAGCGGGCTTTGACAAAAAAAAAAATTGTTTAATAAAATTTTTTTTTTTTTTGTGGGTGTGTGGAGCATGCGGCTCCCTAGCTAGCTAGCTAGGTTGTAGGGTTTGCAATAATTTTTTTTTTGTTTTTCCTTTGCGTTTAATTTACACTTGGAGCTATCGAAAAGCCAAATTTGGATCCCTCGATTTTGTTTTTCAAGGGACTATTTGGATCTCTGTAACCCTATTTTTTTTAATATAAGAGTTTGGGATCTGGATGGATTTATCCAATAGAAAAGACTACCCAACTACCAATCAAATGGAATTGATAGGTTGTACTAAGATCAGGAATATCCATATGTATCTAAAGTAGGATGCTTCTTTTCTATAGATATTTGGGTTGAAGGAATGAAGCGAGAGAAGTTAGCAGGGAAGCAGCTGGGACAGACATCTGTAACAACAACATATTTTGTAGAAGACCATCCTATTCCTTGTGGGATACTCCTCCATGTGGTTTGGTTTAGCGCTAGGCACTTGGATTTGGTTTGGTATTAGCTTCACAGTTTGAATAATTGGAGATAAGGCGCGTAGAGCACTCCAACTTTACCCTGCGGGCTCCTCCTATATGTGGCTTTGCACTTAGGCGCTAAGCTTTGATTTGTGTTTTTTTCACAGTTTGAATAATTAGAGATAAGGCCATGAAAATGTTTTTTGTTTTCTTTTGTGTTTCCATCGGTGGTCGATCTTTAGGTTTTAGTTCTAGCCCAATTTGAATATTTGGTTTATAATTGTCAAGTCTTACTTTGGATGTTACCTAATATCTAGCTAAAAACTGGACTGATCTTTGTTCTAAAGGCGCTATTTATTTGGGTTCATCATCGATCCTATAAATCTCTACAGGTATGTGTGGTGAACGAACTTATATGATTTAGTTCAAAGGGTTTGTATTATTACTACCTTTACTCTATTTTCACTACACCTTATTTTTTATATATGTTTTACATTATTTTATAATAGATGATGGATTGGCTTGCAGGTTAGGCAGAGCTGGAGCTTTTGGATTTTTTTGGAGCTTGGCCCTCTGGCCCAGACTCATATATGCACTTATATATATATATATATATATATATATATATATATATATATATATAATTTCATTTTTTTTCTATATACAGATTATTTAGGGTTCCAGGGCCTCTTTTCTAAATTGTTTTAAAGAGTTTCAATGTAACTATTTAGGGATTGTTTAAATTTATGGGTTAATGTTGGAACAATTCAATTCCTAAGTTGGGTAGGCAGGTAGGTAGGACCTTAAGGATCCAGTGCTTCAAACTGAAGCTTTAATACCATGTGTGGGGACCAAATTTAATTAAGTCTAATAAAATCCATAAATTGAAATAGATCAGATTACTTCTACCCAGAAAGGCTAAGTAATTTCTTTCATTCAGCATATAAGCAAGTTAAATTAATTAATGAACTGCAATCTAGTGAATTACATAATAGAATAAGAATTACATAACAGAATCAAAATACCTCTGCCTGATGCTAATTCCCATTGATCTGGTTGTCCTTTCCTTGTTGCTTTGCCTAGCCTGATGCATTGACCAAACCCTGCCCAAAAACTGACTAACCAACCAGCCATCTAGGAGCAGTCTGTTAGGCTCCCTAGCTCCAGGATACCGTAAGGAATCCTGGCCCCCATGCCCAAAACCCCTAGCAACCCGGTGCCCCCTACAATGGTTCACCAAAACTCCAGAACCCAACTCCTCAAAAACCAGAAGATGTCCAACAAAAATACAGACCTCCTGCCAATAATGCTCCTTCCCCCAATTTTCATAATGCCCCTACCATAAGACTCTTCCTCGTCATATCTCCCCCTTCACCGACTCTCCTCCCCTCCATTAATTACCTTATCCCCTCCTTTATTACCTTATCCCTTCCTTTATTATCTTATCTTTAACCTATCATACATAAAGTTTCATAAGGATTAAATTAAAGTTATTAAGCCCCTTAATTTGTTACCCAAATCATTGAATGTGTTATGTAATTAATTAATTAATTAATYAATCAATCAACAGTTATAAACAATTAATTAATAAATAAATAAATAAATAATATTATTAATACTAATCATTGTTTAACTAAAACCATATTAGGACAATTAATTATCTAATTAATTTTACTTAATAATCCCTATGCATCTATTTAACCATGGTTGTTACAATTTAAAATACAAATGTCCCTCCAAAGGTGGAATCTTAATAGAATTTATTTACATTGGTAGGTAACACATTTGATAAGGGTAGAAGGTCCATAGTAGAACCCATTTTTGTTTTTAAAGTCGTTGTTTATTCCTACCAATTCCATTACCAAAACAAGTAATATGGGTATAGCTTAAAATCTTTAAGTTGTATCTTTATTAAGTTTTTTTTTACCTGTATATGGTAATTATGTGATTTTCAGATTAAAATGAACTTCTTTACTAGTTGGTATCTTAGTTCTCTCTTAAAACAAATGTTTAACTTGAGCGATTTTGAGATTAAAAAGAATATCTTGACTAGTAAGGGATACCCTCTCTAGTTGTTGGAATATTTCATTTTAGCCTAAAGAAAGGAGGCTATCAAACATCTAATGGACTCCTTACATAGTTCCTTCCATAGGAACACCTCAGGGAATAATAGGAGTATTGAAAAAAAAAAAAAAATTGCACTTTTTCTTCTCTTGTAGTCGTAACGATTCGGGGACGTTACATATGGTATAACAGTATATTCAACCTGTGACTTGGAAACACAACGAATTTTGCTGATATGATGTTTGATTATAATGTTTCTAATTAAGTTGAATTGTATTCATGCAGGTAATCATGGTTAGAGGATGTCGCGGAGGAATATGACGGGGTGCTAGGGGAGGAGGTGCAATGCCTATAGTAGCATCCACGCCTGAGGGGTCTAACCCCCAGGGAGATGAACAGGTTTTTAGGAAGGAGAAGATAGCGGTGTGTGACGTGGTTGGGCTGATGAGGTCCTTTCAGTGCATGTCTGAGGCACTGATCAGGCGTTTGGATAGAGAAGAGGCAGGGCGTCAGCACCCCCCGAGGCTCCACTGCGCGCTCTGTTTGGTAAAGGTAGTATTCACCGTGAACTCGAGAAGGTCAAATTTCATGAGTTCTTTGCTGCCCCGGATGGCATAGCCACCGATGCATGGTTGGAGAATATGGTGATGTTCTTTTCACTTCGTGGCTATACCTCCAACATGAAGGTCCACATGGCACTCTATTTTGGTGGAAGACACTCCTACCACATTTAAACATGACCGTCGAAGACGTGTCATGGTAACTGTTCTAGGAATGGTTCCAAGAGAGGTACCTATCAGAGGAATTTATTGAGCGTCATCTCAACAAGTTCAATGCCTTATGATAGGGCTATCGTACGGTACCCGAGTATGAGGCCCATTTTATGGATTTGCTTCGGTATGCTCTGCATATTAATATTGAGAAACTTAAGGTCAAAAGGTTCTTATTCGGCCTTAATCTTAGCATACGTGCAAAGGTTAGTATTTTGATGCCTCATACCTTGCATGATGTCATCGAAAAGGACCTCATAGTACAAGAGGAGCTTATCAGTGGGGGTAAGAGAAGGAATCCAACGAGGTTGGTAGGGAATGTGTCATCCGATGCATTGTAGAATAAGACATCAACTAGATAGACTCCAGGGTATCATGGCTTCCAAAGAGGATCCAATTTCACTACACCTCGGTGACCAGCGCCACAGCAACAGACTCCTTATCGAGGACCACAACATCAACCACAACGTCGACCGTAGCAGCAACAGTTTAGGCATGTTCAACAGAACAGACCAAGATTCTAGGCCAGTGGGCCATCAACTTCTACTCTAGGTACCAGGAGTACTGGACCGAAGAAGGGGTGTTGGACTTGTGGGGAGCCACACTACTAGGGCGATTTCCCAGTGGAGAGGACTAGAGAATGTGGATCAGTTGGAACCCCTATCATGGAAGATTTGGGGAAGGCCCATTGGATTCATGCAATGGTGAATAATTGCTAGGCAGAGCACCAGTCGACTGTGTTGAAGACTACATGTACCATCTCTGACCATACCCTTAGTATTTTGATATATCTCGATGCTATCGAGAGTCTCATTTCTGGTGCAACACTAAAAAGGATTAAGGTAAACACAGTCGAATAGGATGAGTTTAGCTTTGTAGAGATGTCTTCGGGAGCCAAACAGAAGGTTGGAGGAAAATTTATGGGTTGTACCCTTAACCTGGGAGATTTTGTCGCCAAGGTCAACTTGTACGTCATAATATTAGGATCTTACGGCGTCATGTTCGTTATGAACTGGTTAGAATCACATGAGGTGATACTCAATTGTAATATGAAACCCATGATTGTGGGTCAGAACCAAGGAGTTTCCTTGAGGTTCATCTCTTCCTTGCAGTTACGGAAGAACATGTGCAAGGGGTGTAATATTTATGTGATCCTTGCGTCAAACAAAAAAGGAGTAGTGGAAGGTCTAGAAAACCTTCTAGTGGTGAGAGTGTTTGTAGACATATTTTCGGAGGAGTTACCTAGGATGTCGTCGGAGAGGGAATTGGAGCTTACCATAGACCTAAAAACGGGGACTGAACAAATAGCGAGAACTCCTTATCGTATGTCAACCCCAGAGTTACAGAAGTTGAGAATGCAACTGAAGGAGTTTCTAGACCTAGGACTTATATGTCTGATTTTGTCACCGTGGGGTGCACTTGTTATTTTCATACGAAAGAAGGATGGCTCATGGAGACTCTGCATTGACTACCGTCAATTGAACAAGGCAATGATCAAGAATCAATATCCATTGCCAAGGATTTATGATCTTTTCAATCAGATGAACGGTGTGACCATGTTTTCCAAGATTGATTTGTGATCAGGGTATCACCAGTTACGGATTGAGGATGATGTCCCTAAGCTACCTTTAAGGTGAGGTTTTGTCATTACAAGTTTATTGTTTTACCGTTTGGACTAAAAAATACCCCAAGGGTATTTATGAGTTTGATGAACGAGGTGTTCCACAAGTACTTAGACAAGTTCATCCAAGTATTCATTGACGATATTTTGATTTACTCTCATATGATGGAGGAGCATGACGATCACATGTGCTTGGTACTACAGTGTCAAGAGCACAAATTGTTTGGGAAATTGTCCAAATGCTTGTTTTATTAGTCAAAGATTCGCTACTTAGGGTATGTCATCTCCGACGAAGGTATCGTCCTGGATCCAGTAAAGGTCAATGATATTATGGAATAGCCTGCTCCAACGAATGTCCCGGAAGTGCATAGTTTTATGGGTTTATCAGGATACTATCGATGGTTCGTCGAGGGATTTTTGAAGATAGAAAATCTGATCATGGAATTGCAGAAGAAGAACAAGAATATTGTTTGGACCGAGAAATGCACGGAAGCATTTCATAGGATCAAGGAGATGTTGACAACAACATCGATACTAAAGGTCCCTGACATGGACATGGACTTCTTGGTATGCACTGACGTATCCAAGGAAGGATTAGTTGGAGTCTTGATGAAAGATGGTCAGGTGATCACTTGCATCTCAAGGAATTTGAGAAGGCATGAGGAGATTTATGCAATGCATGCCTTGGAGTTGTTAGCCATTGTATATGCCTTGAAGGCTTGTAGACACTACCTTGTTGGATGAAAATTTGAACTAAAGATGAACCACTGTGGACTAAAACACATATTTACACAAAGCGACTTAAACGTGTGACAACGAAGTTGGTCGAAATTTCTTAGTGAGTATGAATTCTAGATTACTTACATAAAAAAAGCCGTGAACCAAGTGGAAGATGCATTGATTCAGAGATCACGCACATTTTCGGTGTTGCCTCTTAAGACAAATCTACGTAAAAATATTCTAAATTTACGGTGCGATGATGAATGGTACAAAGAGGTCAAGGATGTTATCGGACAAAACACGATGATGGTACCAATATTTGAAGGATTTACATTTGACAATGATGGATTATTGAGGTTTAAAAATTGGATTTACGTACCACCGAACTTCGAGTTGAGGAGTTTGATCCTAAAAGAGGCTCACAAAGTAGTACACATGGCCCACCTAGGAGTCACAAATATGAGGGTGGAACTTAAATTCTTATTATTCTTGAAGGGAATGAAGGCAGAGATAGTTAACTATGTTCCCAGATGTCTAGAATGTCAACAATTAAAGATTGAACATAGACATACCGTAGGATTACTATAGCCACACACTATTCTAGAATCGAAATGGGAGGTTATTTCGATGGATTTCATTGTTGGATTTTCACTGACAGAAAGGAGACACGACTCGATTTTTGTAGTAGTCGACACTCTAATGAAGAGTGGTCATTTTATTCCTGTGTGTATGACATATCAGGCACCTGACATAGCTAGAATTTTCGTCAATGAGATTGTGAGGATGCATGGCATGCCTAAGAGGATTATATTCGATCGATGATCGGTGTTTACCGGACAATTTTGGACTAGTTTCCAAGAGGCCTTGGGAATGCAACTTAACTTTAGTACTGCATATCACCTAGAGAATGACGGGCAGACCAAATGAACAAACCATATCTTGGAAGATATTTTGTGCATGTATGTGATCGACCAACAAAAGCGTTGGGAAGAAATCTTGCCACTAGTAGAATTCACTTATAACAACAGCTACCAAAGAACCATTAAGATGGAGCCTTTTGAGTCCCTTTATGGGTGACCATGTTGAACGCCTTTGAGTTGGGATCGGCTTGAGGATAGGATCCTGGTGGGACCAGAAGTGATCCAAGAAATGGAAGAGAAAATGAAAACATTAAGACAAAGGATCAAAGAAGCACAGGATTGACAAAAGAGTTATACCGATGCACATCGTGTCGACTGTAGTTAAAAAGTCGGTGATCGGGTCTTCTTGTGGGTAAAACCACATAAGGGTTCGATCAATTTTGGAAAGGGAGATAAACTCTCTCCTAGTTTTGTGGGACCTTTCGAGATTGTGGAGAGGAAGGGGCATGTGGCCTATCGACTAGCCTTGCCTAATTCTTTTAGGTGTATGCACGATATTTTTCACGTATCTTTTTTGAGACATTATATTAGTGATCCTACACATGTTATTGACATGAGTTCCTTGTAGGTATTGGATGAGGGGGTGCTCACGGCTGAGCCGATCCACATCCTAGATCATCACATTCGACAACTACGACGTTGAATAGTATATCATCTCAAGGTCTAGTGGGACAACTATAGTCCGCACTCGAAGACCTGGGAGGACACATATGATATGTGCCAACAGTTTCCATTTTTCTTTGATAGATAAACTTATGACACTATGATACACCTTATTTCGGCACTTATATAATGTAAAACTTTGGGTCAAAGTTTAGACCAAGAGGGGGTGTATGTAACATGCCTCTCTTGCATGCCCTGAGCGAACTTATTCTTTGAGGACACTTGCTTGCAAGTGATCTGGATTATTATACTATTGGACATTTGATTATGATTATGAGGCATTACAAATATGATGAAATGATTATTTTTCTATATTGACATAGACAGGTGTTATTGACTCGGTTCTCCTAAGTGTGCAAGAATGTGAACCTTGAGGATGAAGAGGCATCGGTGAAACCCTTGGACTCTCGATTGAGTCAAGGAGTGGACTATTGGGGTTTGAATGTTTTATATATGACATATGTGCATCTGATTAGATGTTATGATTATGGACTTTATTTTTGACATGATTCGTTGATGATGCAGGTTGATGATAGCTTGTCGATCGAACTCACATGTGGAGTACAGGGGTCACGTACGACTACCAGAGACGTTGAGGGAGAGGTGTGGAAAGCAGCTCTATCACAGCCTACTAGCACTCCTGTTATGGCTCGAACTATAGGTTAATGATTACCTAGTTTGAGAAAACCCATGATACCGTGAGGGAAGACTACGAAAGTCTCTCACGATGATTATAAGGGGTATGCAATAAGGCAGGGGCCTTATTCTTTCAAGGCCCTTAGGCTCCCATAAGACCACCTGACGAAGTATTGACTCCAGGGGTTTTTGATGTCTACCAAGTCATTCAAGAGGCGAGTCTCACCCTTAGATTACGTAGTGCATCCTGAAGGGCATGTCGCGCAAGGGAAACACAATGAGGTGAGTGGTACGCTTGGAGCACGTAGTGCGTCCTAAAGGGCATGTCATGCAAGGGAAACAGAATGAGGCGAGTGGCACCCTTGGAGAACCTAGTGCATTCTGAAGGGCACGTCGCGTTGTTATCTAATAAGTGAATAAACCTAGATGGCCTTAGAACGAATTATGTGATGAGAAAGTTTTAAAATCAATTTTTTTCCCTAATAGAAATATCACCGAGCCTAAAAATTAAATCCTAGGTCTAAGTGATGCTTGTGGAAAACAAAAATTAATAATAATAATAATAATAATCTTTAAACATGTGACGAGAAGGGGGTAAGCCATTCAATTAATTTATAAAAATCAAATTACTTTGGGGGATTACATTTTTAACATAAAAGGAAATAATTATTTTTTTACTTATGCTAATTAAAAATTTATTAACTAAAAGAAAAAGGGGAAAGGGGGCAATTTCCTACACTTGTTAATTTGAGTTTTAGATAAAAAGGGAAAGAGATAAATTTAAAAGAATTAGGAAACTAAGGGAAAAGGGGGGAAACATAAAGAGAAATGGAAACATAAGGAAAAAGCAGAATGACTAACTTAGCAAAAAATCTTTCCTTTAAGAATTTTCTAAATTGAACTCAACTAGTAAATTAGTAAGGGGGTAAGTCATTAAAATGTGTATCGGAATATGGGGACACCTAGGAGTGATTCTAGGAATGCTTTTAGGTGGGTGAGGGAAATAGGAGTAATTAAATAATTAATGAAATTAATTTCTGGTGCAATGAAGGGGATGGGTGACACATGTACGAGGTGGATTTTTCTTAATAAAATTTATGAAAAATAAATTAAATGGGAATGTGGGAAAAAAAATGTCTTATAAAATCTATATAAATGAGGGATGAGGAGGATGATGGATCTCTTAGGTTATGTGTAACATTACACTGTATAATTTTATACTTGACTGACTTACCTTGTGGGAGTTGGGATAACGAGCTTAGTGAGGAGTAGTAGCTCAACCTTGTGAGGTGAGCTTGGAGCTAGTTGATCTCTGGTTACTGTGCATGGCGCCTTTGTGGATCGAGGGGATAAGGGGGAAGAAGAGTACCCCTATCATTGGTAGGGAGGTACAAGTGAAGTCACAGTGGTCGACAAGCAGTAGATGCATGGATCGCATGGGACAATGACTCGGAGCGGGCGACTTGGGCTACGATACGCATGTTTTCATTCTTCATAGTAGATTACTATTGACCTTACACTTTCATTTATGTACTTTTTAACTATGTAAAGAAGGTGTTGACTTAGCAGTTTAATCAAGAACTTAAATTCCCCATAGCCTTAAGCTCGATGCTTGAATTGATTCCCTTGGCATTCGACCCCTAAATGTTGTGACTGTCCTATTGGTTTTACTGATTTGTTGTGAGGAGTTGTTCCTTTACTTTGTCCTAATACCTAGTTCATTAGTCCATGCCTAAGCAGTTGTCCTAGAGCCAGATCAATGGTTGTCACTACGGTGTTAATAGACCTATAGATCCTAATGTCCTTCTTTTTTGTGCATGGATGATGAGCGAAGGATGTTTTGCCCAAATTTTTACCCCTGTTGGTTGTTCCTCATTGAGTGATGGTATTGTGCCTTGGTTCGAGTGATTACCTCTATGGTTGTTTTCTTTCTTCGCGCAGCGAACCACTTATGACCCTCTACGTTTCATACTTCTCTGTGACATCACTCTGTGTTTTTATATACATCTGGTCTGCCTTTTAACATTGCGATTTATTACTTTGGAGGACGATTTTTATCTTTCATTTTAGTTCTTAAAACACAATGAATCTACCCTTGATTGATTACGATGGAAATTTTATTTACACATCGAAATTTTTTTATTTAGGCATTTTGCTTGATGGATTGGCAGTTGATTGACTTGTGAATTTCAGTTGATATTACACATCGATTT
Organism: Picea glauca; assembly: GCA_000966675.3. Classification (NCBI taxonomy): domain Eukaryota; kingdom Viridiplantae; phylum Streptophyta; class Pinopsida; order Pinales; family Pinaceae; genus Picea; species Picea glauca. The sequence goes on from JZKD02S1606221.1 coordinate 480,837, forward strand.
ACCCCTTTATGATCAGCCATTTACATTATTTCAACCATGACCTTCCACACTTTCAATCACACTTCTTCCTGGTGAATTTTTATTTATCATTGTGACTATGTTTTTATATTTTTATTTTAGCCTGCGATTGCTTTAAGGATAGTGTTTTTCCTGTACAATACATAACCAAAGACAGTGTTAATACTGTCATGTTGGTAGAATCAAAAAAATAATCTTATCCTTGACAACATTATCTTAATTAACTCTGCGATCTCATACTGATTTCTTGGTTGCATAACAACGATTGAATAGCATATAAAACTATGCAAACTTTCATTTACGAAACCCTGTGATTCGGATAAAACTCATAAAACTCAGCGCTCTATTTCTAAACTCAGTGATATTTATTAATTGACTCACATTTTTATTAATTGACGAAATTCATAAAACTCATTTTTATTTTTATAAACTCAATGATATTTTTATATTTCTTAATTACCTGCGATTTCATAAAACTCAGTGCTTTATTTAAATGATGATACGCTCAATGATATTTATAAAACTCAGAGTTATTTTGTAAACTCAGTGATCAATTTTTATAGCACCCTACGATATTACCTACCTAAATCCGTGTTACTATATCCATGTCTCTGCCATATCAATACAAAAATTTTCTTTGCCTTATACAAAATACAGTCGTTTTTATAACAAGGTGAGTGTTTTGTTGAGAGCGATTTCATTTGGATGCCGCAGCGATACCTTTTATTTATTTGTAACTCGACGAATTTCCAGTTTTTGTTCTTCGATTTCATCCGTTGCATGATAGCTTGACCCCTATATTTTTTCCAGTGTTTTTCCTCTACAACTATATTTATGGATGGCTGATTACCCTACGATTTTACCTGCGACTTTCTTGTTCTTTTGGTTGCGACATTGCATTATTTTTACCTAAATTAAGTTTAGTTTAAATGTGTTTTTAATATGTATATATATTAGGTTACGATATACCTATCTCTTGACTGCGTAGCCACCTGATATTAGCTCTGCGACTTACACACCCTTTTATGCGATTAATATCTTATCACGCTGAAAATATTTAAAGTTCTCCTTTAGCATTACAGGAATGAACTTGTAACTATTAAATTCTAGTATGCCTTCATTTATGGTCATTAAATGTTTAACTTTGATTTTGTTTTCAAAAACATGTATATAGATTATGCACACCAATTTTGTTTTCAAAAATATGTATATAGATTCTGCGTTGAAGTAATATGTTCTTTGTTCACAGTTTTCAATTCAATTCAAGGATTCTATACTAATTTGATTATACAAAGTTAAGGGAAAACCATTTTCGATGATCTAAATTTAAAATACAAATGTCCCTCAGAGGTGGAATCTCCATAGAATTTATTTACATTGGTAGGTAACACGTTTGATAAGGGCAAAAGGTCCATAGTACAACCCATTTTTTCTTTTAAAGTCGTTGTTTATTCCTACCAATTCCATTACCAAAACAAGTAATATGGGTATAGCTTAAAATCTTTAAGTTGTATCTTTATTATGTTTTTTTTTACCTGTATATGGTAGTTATATGATTTTGAGATTAAAACGAATTTCTTTACTAGTGGGTATCTTAGTTCTCTCTTAAAATAAGTGTTTAACTTGAGAGATTTTGAGATTAAAAAGAATATCTTGACTTGACTAGTAAGGGATACCCACTCTAGTTGTTGGAATATTTCATTTTATCCTAAAGCAAGGAAGCTATCAAACATCCAATGGCCTCCTTACATAGTTCCTTCTATAGGAACACCTTGAGGAATAATAGAAGTATTGACAAAAAAAGAAAAAAAAATGCACTTCTGCTTCGCTTGTAGTCGTAACGATTCGGGGATGTTACATTTAAGCACCGCAAAGAAATTGTGTAATCGTGACTTGTTTAGCATAATAGAAGTGGGTTCCACTTAGTGTATCTTAAAAAACAAATGTCATAATTCAAGAAGTATACTTTATAAATTTGATAATAAATATTAGACCATGTCAAATATTATACCATGTATCACCTATGTGCTTGAAATTACTCCAAATACACCTTTGTACTCTTCATTGGGTGACGAAATTCGACTATTATGGGCCCAACTTACAAAACTAGATCCTAAAGTGATTATACAATTCATTAGGATATATAATTTAATACATTTTGGTGCAACAAGAATTATGTGAGTATCAAAGGATTTATGACACAATTGTTCACCAGATGACTTAAGATGCCACACGGTTCTCCATTTTGTAGGCTTTAAAGTTTGACTTCAATCCTCCATGAATAATTTATCCTTTATCCATATTTTTTTGCTTCTATATAGTGGTTAATGCTTCCATGTTTCAACTATGTTAAAGTAGCCACAAATAAACGAAGAGGCCTGTGGAAACTCATTATCCATCCATCTCTAGAATGATGCTTACTTATTTAAATCATGGGATGCATAGGTATTTTCCAACCCAACTATATAGACATCTAATTGAAATGAAAATATCCTAATTAGAAAAGAATCTTATGGTTGTATCCTCATGACTATTGTTTTCTTTCAATGTGAATTTCCATCTTAATATTTTTATATTTTAATGGTATTTTTTATTGCTCTATATCAAAATGAAATGGGTTGAAATATATTGCAAGACCGCTTACATTTATCTCGATAATTAGATCATATTTTTTGTCATTAGCAGTGCACACATAGTAATAAATCAAGAAATTATTTCTTTGCTTGAAACCACTTGTTCCTTCCAATAACTAGGTTTCATCGAAGTTGAAATTATTGCATTTCATTTTCCACTTGCATGGTTTAAAGATTCAAGTCAAACTGCCATCAGTTTCATGACCACTCTTTTGAGTAACAACAACCTAAAATCAAGGGTTAATTAAAATTTATATAGAAACTTTAATTTCTAGGGCTTTTCAAACCCATCTTAGCTTAGGTGTAGAGATTTGGAATAGGATTGTCAGAATAAATTTCAAAAGATGCTCAACAAACATAGATCTTTGAGTTAGGGATTGAAATTGAGTTGCTATATCACTGACTTTAGGAAGCCCTTCTAACACAAGGGTCAAGCACGAGGTCGCATTGGGGTCGTAAGAGTAATAAAACCTTGCATTTTAGTCTTGGTGTAGTGGTTGCATGTATTACAAGGATCACTTGCGAGAAACCCATATCTATGAGGAATCTCTCAAAGTGGTTTTAGGATTAGTTATCATTCCCTTCCATGTAAACTAGACTGTCGACTATCCCCCCTTTGCTTTCGTATAGTAGATGGTACAATAGAGGCCATAATATTTTAGAATTCCTACCCAAGGTGACAACACACGGAAGGTGATGTTGTACTTGGGATCGACATTGGCTAGACTCACTTGAACTCCTTGGAGGGTTTTCCACTTCTCGGTGAGGTAGCTTGCACCGACGCATTATTTTTTAAGCAGAGTTTTAAAGTAACTTTCCCACCCGCAAAAACTCATCCCCTTCATGCATCGATCCTACGATGTTGGATTCCATCACCAATTAGTGATTCTTTGTGAGAAGGTTTGTTTGCATGCTTGACTCATAGATTAATTAGCATGTGTTTTTTGTTCTCCTTAGTAGGCCTTAGGAATGAGTCTGTGTCTAATGGAATCACATAGTTTGTGTCTTAGGATTATGTATTTTGATTTTCTTAACATCTAATAATAAAGACTATGTTTCTAGGAATATCTATTACTTCTCTTTATATTTTATGATATATCACCTTGTTTACACTTTTTTTTCCAGACGATTTCATTTTTTATGATTATTTTACTTCAGTTTATTTATACAAACACTACAACAAATCCTTGTGATTATCTCCTTTTTTAGCTCCCTTTTTTTCTTCCACTGGCTATTTTAATGTATTTTTATTCACATTTTTTCTAAATTCGGCGATATTTATTGGGGTGGTGATATTTATGGAGCTATTTGCATCGAGAAACACAAGTGGGCGCTAAACTAGAAACTATTAGTGCCTACTTTAGAGCCCTATTTAGCGCCACAGTTAGTGCCTAATTTAGCTCCCTATTTAGCTCCCTATTTAGCTCCTAGTTTAGATCCAAGTTTAGCTTCTATTTTATCTTCCACTTTAGCTTCCAATTTAGCTCCCAATTTAGCTCCCAGGTTAGCTTCCAGATTAGCTTCCTTTTTAGTGTCTAGTTTGACTTCCAATTTAACTACCCATGTTCCTAAATCATAATTTTGTTGACTTTTTGGGGGTTAAGTGGATATATAGGGGCTTTGGGGATTGGGTTATTTAGGAATTTGAGGTCTAGGGATTAAGGGTTAAGGGGTTAGGGGTTACCTTTTAAGTGATTAAGGGTGAAGGGATCAGGGGTTATAGTTTAAGGGATTACAGGTCAATGGATAATGGATATCAGGATTAGGGGTTAGGTAGTTTAATGATTAATTGATTAGGGATTATATATGGTCAGGGGATTAATGACATCCATTGACCCTACACATAATCATTGAGATATTCCACATCTCATTTTCATTGTATGTAATTTCCATATGTATAATCTTTGTCGGAACTGATCTCTTGAAATGCCATGGAACTTCCAATAATCCCACCACAAATATTGATTTCCACTAACACCTCACAATGAGAAGTAAATGGGGACAATGTTGAAATTTCTTTAGTTTGTGTCTGTATGCATAGAAATTTGACATGGCTAGAATAGACACATGCGTTGATCGTATGGGATGGTTTCAAGACTCAAGTATGTTTGATGTCCCCATATAAACTTTGATATCGTCCATGTTTTCATCAAAATTCATAATGAGCGTCTCATTTTCATCATTTTTCATTGCCATTTGTAAAAGATTTGTTGGAACTCTCTTGAAATTTCATTGAACTTCCAATTCACCCACCACAAATTTCATGCATCGACCCTGCATAGTGATCAATGAATGGGGCCAACATTGAAATTTCTTCAATATGTTCTTTTATACATCAAAATTTCACATGGTTAGACTAGACACATGCCTTGAAAGTATGGAAGGGTTTCAGGACTCAAGGACATATGATTTCCCCACATAATCATTGCGATCTTCCACATTTTCATCATCATTCATCATGCACATCTCATTGTCATCATTCGTCATTCCATTCTATAGAATCTTTGTCATAACTATCTTGAAATTTGACATGGAACTTCCAATACACCCATCACAAATTTCATCCACGAAACCCACACAGTGAACAGTGAATGGGGCCAACGTTGATTTTTTTTCAATTTGTTCCTGTATGCATTGAAATTTGACATGGTTAGACTAGATATTTTCCTTGATGGTATGGGATTGTTTCAAGGATTAAGAATGTTTGATTGTCCCACATAATATTTGAGATCGTCCATGTTTGCATCAATGTTCAATATAATGGATTTATCATTGTCATCCTTCGTTATTTCCATATATAGAATCTTTGTCAGAACTCTCTTGAAATGTCATGATAGTTCCAATACACCCATCACCAATGCAATCTTGCATCAACCTCGCACATTGAGAAGTGACTGGGGCCAATGTTGAAATTTATTCAAATTGTCCATGTATGCGTTGAAATTCGACATGGTTAGACTAAACACATGCCTTGACAATATGGGAGGGTTTCAATACTCAAGGATGGCTGACATCCCCACATAATATTTGAGATCATCAATGTTTTCATAAACATTTATAATGAACGTCTCATTGTCATCATTCGTCATTTCCATATGTAGAATCATTGTTGGAACTCTCTTGAAATGTCATGGAACTTCTAGTTCACCCACCAAAAATGTCATGCACTGACACCACATAGTGAGCAATGAATGCGGACAACATTGAAATTTCTTCAATATGTTCCTGTATGCATACAAATTTGACATGGTTAGAGTAGACACATGCGTTGATAGTATGAGAGGGTTTCAAGACTCAAGGATGTATGATGTCGCCACATAATCTTTGAGATCGTCCATGTTTGAATCAACATTCATAATGGACGTCTCATTTTCATCATTTGTTGTTTCCATCTATAGAATCTTTGTTGGAACTCTCTTGAAATATCATGAAACTTCCAATTCACCCACCAACAATGTCATGCACTGACCCTGCATAATGAGCAGTGACTGGGGCAAACATTGAAATTTCTTCAATATGTGTCTGTATGCATCGAAATTCGGCATGGTTATAATAGACACGTGCCTTAATGGTATGGGAGGGTTTCAAGACTCAAGGATGTATATTGATGTCCCCACATAATATTTGAGATCATCCAAATTTTCATCAGCATTCATCATGCATGTCTCATTATCATCATTCACCATTCCCTTCTATACTATATTGAAATTTGACATGGCACTTCCAATACACTCATCACAAAGTTCTTCCACCGAACCCGCATAGTGAGAAGCAAGTGGGAACAATGTTAAAATTTTTTCAATCTACTCCCATATGCGTCAAAATTATACATGGTTATATTAGACACATGACTTGATAGTATGTGAGGGTTTCAAGACTCAAGGATGTCTAATCTCCCCACATAATATTTGAGATCATCCATGTTTGCATCAACGTTCATAATTGACGTCTCATTTTCATAATCCATTGTTTCCATCTGTCGAATCTTTGTCGGAACTCTCTTGAAATGTCATGGAACTTCCAATTCACCCACCATAAATGTCAAGCACCGACCCCACATATTGAGCAATGGATGGGGCCAACGTTGAAATTTATTCAATATGTGTCTGTATGCGTCGAAATTTGACATGGTTAGACTAGACGCAAGCCTTGATGGTATGGGAGGGTTTCAAGAATCAAGGATGTATATGGATGTCCCCACATAATCTTTGAGATCATCCAAATTTGCATCATTTCTCACCATCCACATCTCATTGTCATAATTCATCATTTCCTTCTATAGAACTGTTGTCGAGACTATCTTATAATTTGACATGGAACTTCCAATACACCCATCACAAATTTATTTCACCGAACCTGCACAGTGAGCAATGAGTGGGGCCAACATTGAAATTTTTTCAATATATGTTCGTATGAATCAAAATTCAACATAGTTAGATTAGACACATACCTTGATAGTATGGGATGATTTGAAGACTTAAAAATGTTTGATATCCCTGCATAATATTTGAGATTGTCCATGTTTCCATCGACGTTTAATATAATGGATGTCTCATTGTCATCATTCGTCATTTCCATCTATATAATCTTTTCATTAACGAGATTTTTTTGGTTTGGATTTTCATTATTTATCGGATAGGCCACAGTTTTGTCAATAGACTGTCGATGTTTCGGACCCAAATCAAGATCCATCTTCATGATATTGACCCTAGGTTTAATTGAAGGGAAGTGTTGGTCTTAAATGCTGGAAGTGAGGGGAAACCTAGGTGTCGACTACATTTTTAGTAAAATTATTTAATAAAATTAATTCTTTGTTTAAGTATTTTAGAGTTTTCTATTTTTGCTATTTTAGGTTTAATGTTTATTCTAAAATATTATTAATTCAATTTTTTTTATATATCTTAATTTTAATTAACTAAGTTCTAGGTATTATATTAATTAAAGAGTAGGTTTTTATTATTAGGTATTATGTAAAATATTAAGTTTTTTAGGGTTTTCCATTATGTTATTAAGGTTGATTTTAGCTCTAAATTTGTATTAATTCAAGGTTTAAATTTAAATTTTAATAAATTTTGTTCATAAGTTCTAGGTTTTAAGTTAATTAAAGAGTCTTATTAAGATATCTTAAACTAGGTTAATATCAATTTTTAATGTTAATGTTAATGTTCTCCTATTTATAACATTAAAAATTGAGATTAACCTAGTTTAAGATAGCTTAATAAGACTCTTTAATTAACTTAATACCTAGAACTTATGAACACAATTTTATAAAATTAAAATTTAAACTTTGAATTAATACAAATTTAGAACAAACATCAACCTTAATAACATAATGGAAAACCCTAAAAAACATAATATGTTACATAATGCCTAGTAATAAAAACCTACTCTTTAATTAATATAATACCTAGAACTTAGTTAATTAAAATTAAGATATAGAAAAAACATTGAATTAATAATAGTTTAGAATAAACATTAAACCTAAAATAACAAAAATAGAAAACCCTAAAAGAATTAAACAAAGAAATAATTTTATTAAATAATTTTACTAAAAACCTAGTCGACACCTATGTTTCCCCTCACTTCCAGTATTTAATACCAGCTCTTCCCTTCATTTAAACCCAGGCTCAATGTCCTAAAGATGGATCTTGATTTGGGTCTGAAACATTCACAATATATAATCTTTGTTGGAACTCTCTTGAAATAGCATGGCACTTCCAATGCACCCATAAAAAATGTCACCTTGCATCGACCTCACACAGTGGGAAGTCAATGGGGCCAACGTTGAAATTTCTTCAAATTGTGCCTGTATGCATCGAAATTCGAGATGGTTAGAGTAGACACATGCCTTGATAGCATGGGAGGATTTTCAAGAGTCAAGGAGGGTTTCAAAATTCCACATTTGCATCAACGTTCGTCATAAACAGATCATTTTCAATGATTGTCATTCCCTTCTATAGAATTGTTTTCAGAACTATCTTGAAATTTCACATGGAACTTCCAATACACCCATCACAAATTTCATGCACCAACCCCACATAGTGAGCAGTAAATGGGGCCAAGTTTAAAATTTCTTCAATCTGTGCCTATATGCATCGAAATTTGACATGGTTAGATTAGACACATGTCTTGACGATATGGGAGGGTTTCAAGACTTAAGGATGTGTATTGATGTCCCCACATAATATTTGAGATCATCCACATTTGCATCAACATTCATCATGCATGTCTCATTGTCATCATTTTCCATTCCCTTCTATAGAATGGTTGTCAGAACTATCTTGAAATTTTACATGGAACTTCCAATACACCCATCACAAATGTCATGCACAGACCCCACATAGTGAGCATTGAATGGGGCCAACATTGAAATTTCATCAATATGTGCCTGTATGTGTCAAGATTTGACATGGTTATATTAGAAAAATGCCTTGATTGTATGGGCGGGTTTCAATACTCAAGTATGTATGATTTCCCCACATAATCTTTGATATCGTCCATGTTTGCATCAACATTCATTGTCATCATTCATCATTCCCTTCTATATAATATCTTTATGTACTCTCTTTAAATTTCTTGGAACTTTCGACATGTACATCATCAATGTCATCCACCAACCTTGTACAGTGAGGAGTGAATGGGACCAATGCTGACTTTTCTTCAAAATGTGACTATATGTGTTGTAATTTTACATGTCTACACTAGGTGCATTCCTTGACAATATGGGAGGTTTTTAAGACTTAGGTACATCAATATATTCATCATTTCCATTATCATGGCTATCATTTCAATCACCATCATCATCATATTCATCATTACCTAATTTATCCATCCATGCCAACAAAGATCAAACTTGACATACTCATCTTTAAAATAAAACCTAATGATTAATAAACCATGATTCTATTAAGCTGAGTGGTGGAAACAACCCCCTTCCCTCTTGGGATTCTGTGACCTCCCAGTATTGGATATTCAACTCCTGAGCTGGATTATCTCTTCGGGCCTTCAACAGACCCTCAACAATTAATTCACACATAGGTCCCCTTAATGTCACCTGCAAGTTCAAACTACTTGCAACCCCACTCTTTAACGCTTGGCAACACCGATTGCGAGTACTAGTCTTGTGCTAGACTCTTCCTCCTATGTGACCGAGGGCTATAACCTCGGACCAATCCCTTCACCACTTCGAGCTCCGACGATATTTCAACCTTCTCCTCTGGTTCCTCTCGAAACACCTTTTCCCTAAATTTGTGGATCTCCGCCACGTGTCCCCCTGGATCTAACAGTCCAGCTGTACTCTCAATTTCACGACTTCATGAAACTTCACTTACTCCACACTTACTTCCTCCGGACCTATAACTTCTAAATTATCTAATCGGTTGCCACACGTCTCCTCACAACCAATGGTTAATATCCTCTTCACGACTTCGCGACTTCGACAATAACACCTTTCAACACTTCGAAATACTATGAAATCAGAAATTGAAACACCTCTCGGTCAATTCTCCATGCACCTCTCCCCAGATATAACAGTCTGGAATGATCCCAGACCCTCCCGAACAGATATTAATTTTTTGATTCTAGGAAAACCTCAAAGGACTCCTCCCTTTGGAAGATTTTCGCAATTCTTCCTCCTGAGCTTCTTCTCTTCTCAAACTTTTTCCTCCTTAGAATACTCCTTTCGACACTTAGTCGAATATTATCCTATGCACTCTTTTCAACAAGTTTTCCTCCACAACATGGATTATTGTAAATGTGTTGAACATTCACAGAATAGATCTAGATAAACAATAATACACACATTTATAGAGAGAATTGAAAAGGAAGAAGAAGGAGAGAAAGAATGGAAGAATTCTCATTAACCGTTTCCACACTCAAAGAGTGAATAATTTACAATAGATATAGGATACATGAGTAATTAATGAGCCATAGTGGTGGTCTAGAGTGATCTAGAAACACACCAGTAGTTACAAGAGTAAACTTCCACCTAGTCTAGTCTCTCTGGCAGTTACGGGAGTGAACTGCCACCTAGCTAAGTTAACTAGTCAACTAGTCTTCAGTTAACTCACTGAACAAAGAGTAGTGAGATGGTGATGATCCCAATGTTGCATGGTGACAAAACCAACGAAACATCTAAACTCAACTCAACTATTCAAACTGAAGTGTCAACTGAAGGAGAATATTCTCCACTAAAATATAGGAGACTGGATAATGACTAATTATGACTAATAAACAAGGAATAAACTTAGAAAAAATAAGTCTTAGGTGTGTGTGAAGTAACTCCAACACTTCCCTGTGGACAACTTTCACTTATCCTTCTAAAATTTTGGATCAAAGTACTTTTTCGTGCACTGCTTCTAGAAATACTTCCTTCAATCTATTTCTATAGAACTTTCTGAGTCGAAATGGATTATGTCGCGCACACCTTGTGGATTTTATGCACTAGTTGCACCTATAAGTTTCATGTTATCTCTTCTGAGCTTGCGAGTTGAAACAGAATATGTCAACGCACTCCTTATGAATACTATGGACACTTGCACTTTCTCTTTGAAGAGAAACAATTGAAAATGATGCAGGAGCATCGCTCCCAAGCTAGCCACGTGCCAACCAACCAGCCCACTTAGCGCATTCAAAGCGTGCATTCAAGGAAGAGAGGTACTAGTCCTATCACATTTTGAATTTTATTTCAATGTAATTAATGTATGTAAGGTCGTGGAGCCATAGAGACATTACTTTGAGTAGGCGTTAGTTAGGAGTAGCCTTAAATGGTTGTAAGACTGAATCTAGCTCTGATTTGGACTAGACAACCCATTCAATGTAAAGTTAATGTAATTGAATAGGGTAGGTAGCTTAGAGGGAAGAGATCAAAGAGCCCCCTCATGTAAAAGATCTTGGATCTTGTGGTAATAGTAGAATAGAGAGGAGAGAAGGAGAAGAGACTCTATCAAAGTCTGAGCTCAAGAACACCTTGTAAAGGAAGCATTTCATATTAATATAAAGAGCATATTTTCTTGCATGAGTTTCGGTGTGTCTTTATGTTTTTATGAATGTATTTCTGTGTTTTCATATGCTATAGATGTGTGTTAGTATGAATTTGCAGGGATGGATAGATGCTGCTATCTGTGGGTTCTTTGACTTTCAGGTTTGGGATTCTTTGAGGCTTCATGCCAAGAGGGTGTGACAGAACGTTGTGGGTTATGAAAGCCAGTGCATATATGAACTCCTAAATTCTATGAAATTTGGGCAAGGACATGCCAGGAGGGTGGACAAGCTGAAGTCACTGGCTCAAGGAGGAAACCTAAAGGTTGTTGAACACCTGGGAGGTGGGACTGTGTAGAGGATGAAAGCGCAGTAGAAGGCATAATCTATGAGGAGTTCTTTATAGCTCTCTCAGGAGGGCATCGAGCAAGCACACTAAGTGCATAGGAGAACTCTTGCTGAGTTCATTAAGGGAAACAATGTCACTGAGAGAACTCTGGAGAAACTCTTCCAGGTGGGCATTGAGCAAATGCATAGGTTGCATTGAGGAGGATAACTTTGGTTCGATTTTATAAGGGAGATAAAATCATTGAGGATTCTATAGAGCTCTGTCAGGAGGGAATTGTGTAGGTGCCTGTGTGAACAAAGAGAACTCATTTGAGTTCTAGAATAGAGTGCGTCCAAGGAGGAGTAAAAATACCTATGCAAGGAGTGCCCCAGGCCAACACTGGAGTGAAGTGGTGATAGACAACCGTATGAAGGCTCGTTAAGTACAAGGAGTGAGTGTAGGAGGACTTTGTTTCAAGTCTGAAGCTCAGGAGGTCAAGCACAGGAGTGGGGGATGAGAGTGATGACTTACTCTAAGTCAAAATCTCAGGACATATAACACCTTTGTGTGTAGAGACCCTATAAGAGGTTGCATAGGCGGAGAAAGAGAAGACCCTTTGGAAGGTTCATAATTGCAAATATAAGGAGGGACAGTGTCCTTAGAGCGCAAGAAGGAGCCAAGGTTACAGGATTTGCAACAGAAGCAAAGCCCAAGGCCTTATGGAGTGAGAAGATCTTCCAAGGTGAAGGAAGAAGCGTAAGGTCAGGAGGGAGCTACATTTTTCCTCGATTCAGGCACTGGAGGAAGATTTGGACCATTGAAGTTTCATGTCTAGGCGTAGGCAGGAAAGTGCTGCATAGGAGGAATAGATCTGGTGATGCAGGAGCATCCGCAGCTCGTCATGCGAGGCTGCATTTAGAGAAAGGAAAAGACCGCAGGGTGACGCCAGCATCACGGTTTAGACTATTTTGATGAGTGCCGCCATTTACATAAAAGCCCCCATATTTAGGCGTACTTGTATACTGAAATAGACCGCGAGCAGATAAGCTCTCGTCCTTGTACATCAGAGGAACTTATTAGATTTAATGCAGAGAGAGTATATTTAGTGCAGGTAGATAGGACCATTAAGTTGAGATTTGACAATTTAGCTTTTGAGAGGGAAAACGGGATAAAGACACCCTCCTTTGTATTATTGGATGGGTAGTAGAAGCAACATCAGTATTAGCATTAAGAAGGAGGAAGGAGAACAGACAGAGAGCTGGTGGAAAATCCCCATGTACAGATATTGAATTAATAGAGGAATTTGATTCAATTTCATGGTTGTGATTATTCTCTGTATACTGTTAACCTTATGTTGTTGTATGCTTGCTTCTTGTTATGCTTTCATTATTTATGCTGCATATGTGATCTCATGGCAGATTAGGAATCTGGGGGAAAGGAGAGAATGAGTTTCGCTTATCCCACTGATTTGACCAGAGATTCCTGCATAGAGTGCAGTTGAATTCTTCCGCATAGAGTGTGTAGAGGAGGTTCAATAGGATAACTCTTATTCTCGTCCACCAGGAGTGACTAAATTGAATCCCACTCCATGGACGTGATTATCCTCTGTGCGTTGTTGGGAATATGCCTTAGCATTTTTGTTTCCGGTTAAATCTTTCTTTCGTATGCTGTGTACGTGATTATGTGGAAGAACTAGAAGCCGAGCACCTGAGAGAATGAGTTCAATTGTCCCTCTGCTTAAGCCAGGAGATTCCTGCATAGAGTGCAGTTGAATACCTCCGTATGGAGTGCGTTGAGTAGGCTAAGTAGTCGAACTTTAGTTCTCTCTAACTCAAGGTCGTTTTGAGGGATTCGAACCGTGCAGGTGGGTGCAGGCCAGATTGAAGTCTCAGTAGCAAGTCTGAGAGGAAAAGGCCGAAGCTGGTGCAAGCAGGAGTGCATAAGACCCAGGAGAACTTCAACACTCGGAGAGCGGTTGAAGGTTGAAGGGTGTGCAGGGGCGTGAAGGTTCTCTGAAAGAGTCTGAGTTAACAAAGCTCAGGAGTGATAATCCCTTTCGGTTTGTTGTGGAGTCGAACCTGCAGAGGCCTCACAGAACAAAGGTGGTGAACGGAGAATCTCTTCAAGAGGAAGAGAACCGACGACTTGACTCGTCGTGAAGAATCACTAAGATCGTGACCTGACTTGCGGGTCAGATGTATCGGGAGTTTGCGACGGAAGATTCTTGCTTCTCGTAGAGTGAAGTCACGAGAACGCGAAAACACGACGTCTCGAAACGCCTTGCATGGGGTATGTCAAATCAGATGAGGTGACAGGAGATCTCGGGATATCGGATCTCGGAAGTGGGAAGCCTCAAGTCTGATCTCGGGAGTAGCGAGAGCGCGAGGTCGTGGGGTTTCCGAGTCATCGGCACCTCGGCACTTCGGGCCTCGGAAGTTGAGGACTCGAAGGGAGAAGAACGCTAGTCGTGAGTCGCGATAGCCCGAGGTTCCGATACGCCGAGAAGGGGTCAACGTTGACCAGAGTATCGGATCTCAGAATCTGAGAGTCCAGTTCCCCGTTGTGGAATTCGCGAAGTCACGAGATCCAATTCTTCATTGAATAAGGAAGAGAGGATTGTCGGAAGTACCTGTGGGTGAAGGACTCTGGAGGGAGTCGGAGAGTTGATAACTCTTCGGGCCGTCAAGAGGAAGAGAAGGTCCTAGTGGAGCGACTGTGCTGCCGAGGGCACGTTGCGTCATAGTGGTATCAGAGTCAAAGGACTTGTCTGCGTGTTCAAGAGAAAGGGGGAAAGAGGAGAACTCCGATACACACGACTTGAGTCAGGAGTGAGACTCAGAGTGGGGTCCTTTGCTTTCTGAAGCAGGGATAGTGAAGATATAATTCCACCTAGGAGAGAATGGCAGTCTCCTGATCGGGAGGACAGGGACGTACGAAGAAGAGGTAGGCAAGCAGGAAATCCAGCAGGGAATCCAGAGATGAAGCGACAAATACGAAATCTCAGGGCGAGA
>JZKD02S1606221.1:502710-545576 GCA_000966675.3 Picea glauca
GGTGAAGCTCGCGCCTAGTTCTCTTTTGCACAGGTGGAGTTTTCAAAGGACCTATGGATCAGATTCATCATGGGGTTTCAGTGAAAAACCAAAGGAGCCACTTCAGCTCAAGGAGATTAGAATGATCCTGTGGCGGATTCTGGTCCGAGGGTCGGGGCTCTGTGTCATTTGTGGTATCATAGCTCGACTCTGTTTGTATATTGCAGGCAAAGGAAGTGAGAAAAAGAGAATACTCGGATGCACGTCATTTTGGTATCAGAGGCAGCTTGAAGAGATAGGCAGGAGAAGACAAAGTATTGAAACTCTGTAGTGATTGTTGCAGGTGCGCAACAGTCAAGAATACAGTCGGGAGGACTGTAGGGGACACTGGAAGCACTCAGGGTTGTAGAGTGACAACAACAGGTTTTCCAGGAGGGAAAACATAAGGTAGGAAAATGTCTACTGAAGGCCATAGATGCGATGGATAAAGAGCTAGCCAAGATCAGGGCGAGGATGCAAATTCTAGCATTGCAGATGCAACAGGATGCAAGATCACATTGGGTGTATGAATGGCCCATGAAGAGGAAAGTAAAATGGCTAGTCAGGGAATTGGTGGCCAAAAGACAACAGAGGCTATTAAAGAGATGGCTAAGGCATGCTAAAAGCCTCAAGGATGAATAGGAGGATATGGTTTAGGTATGTGAACCAGAGACTGGGAGAAATATCAGTGATGATGAGGATGAACTGAGGTCATAGAATGATCTCAAGGACTGCCAAGAGGGAAAAACAAAAATTTCCAATTTCCAGGTGGGCAATGAGATGCGATCGTTATGGGATCTCATAGACTATCAGGAGGACAATAGGGAAATTTCATGTTGCCAAGAGGGAAATGAGATGGGATCTGAGAATCTCATAGACTACCAAGAGGGCAGCAGAAAATTCCCAATTTACTAGGTGGGAAGGGGAACATAAATGAGACTATATGAAGGTCTCATGAACTCGGATGGGATTTCACATTAATAAGAGGAGATGACAGAGGAAGAAGATCAAAAGGGCATTATAATCATTGGAGGAATTCAGATATTCCTACCATTGAGACTAGCTGAGGCCAAAACATGCATTGCAAAGGCAACAACAACAAAAAGAAAACCAACAGTGACTCTCATGACAAAGGAGAAGATATCAGAGGATGCCTAAGAAGAGGAAAAATAGCATTCAGATAAATGGCTCGACAGTTTTAGCCAGGAAGATGAAAAGGGGACAACTGCAGCACTGAAGCTGACACTAGAAGAAGAACATGGAGGTAAGATAATTACTCCATGGGAGATGGAGATGGAGATGCTGGAGGATTGGATCAACAATCCAGAGCCAGTGAATGAATTCCATGAATAGACAGTCAGGAAGATAATTGAAGAGGAGCATTCCAAGGAATCTCTCAAAGATTTTAGCCAGGGAGCTGAACAGGTGATGAAGACTACAGTGCTAAGCTATGCAGTGGAAGATGAGAGAAAATTTCAGCCTGGGAAGCAACTGTGAGAAGATGGAGACATGCCAGCAAGAGAAATGGCAGCAACAACATTACCACAGAAGGAAGCTGGACAACAGTTCAGTGGTGAGACTGTAGAGATGAACTTTGCATCAAAGTGGAAAGTTAAGGCCACAACAAATAGAGAAGATGGCATGGGAGATTTGGTAGACCTACCCACTGATGAGGAAGAATTACAGCAGAGGAGACTGCCTGAAAATATCCAACCACTAGAGCAGCTGGACGAGGAGATTGAGAATATCCGAAATTTGATGGTCAGATCAACCAAAGCTTCCAGCGAAGGGAAACTAAGAAGAAGGGGGACAACAGTAGTAGAAACAGAGCAGTGGAAGAAGAAGAAACAACAACATCAACAGAGTAGTGGAGAATATGAATATCTCCAGAGGACTATTTGGGATATAGGAGGATTTCAACAGCGGCGCTGGGGAGCTCATGAGAAAGATCATCACTCCCAAGGAATCCATGCACCAGCCAGCCAACCCACTCAGTGCATTCAACATGCGCATTCAAGGAAAAGAGGCGCTATTCCTCTCACATTTTGAATTTGATTTCAATGTAATTAATGTATGTAAGGCCATGGAGCCATCGATCCATGCCTTTGAGTAGGCGTTAGTTAGGAGTAGCCTTAAATGGTTGTAAGGTTGAATCTAGCTCCAATATGGACTAGACAACCCATTCAATGTAAAGTTAATGTAATTGAATAGGGTAGGTAGCTTGGAGGGAAGAGCTCAAAGATCCCCCTCATGTAAAATATCTTGGATCTTATGTTAGTAGTAGAATAGAGAGGAGAGAAGGAGCAGAGACTTTGTCAAAGTCTGAGCTCAAGAACACCTTGTAAGGGAAGCATTTCATATTAATATAAAGAGCAGATTTTCCTACATGAGTTTCAGTGGGTCTTTATGTGTTTATGAATGTCTTTGTGTGTTTTCATATGCTGTAGATGTGTGTTAGTATGCATTTGCAGGGACCTATAGATTATGCTATCTGTGGGTTCTTTGACTTTCAGGTTTGGGGTTGTTTGTGGCTTCCTGCCAAGAGGGTGTGACAGAAAACTGCAGGTTCTGAAAGCCAGTGCATAGATGCACTTCTGAATTCTATGTAATTTGGGCAAGGACATGCCAGGAGGATGCACCAGACGAAGTCATTGGCTCAAGGAGGAAACCTAAAGGTTGTTGAACACCTGGGAGGTGGGACTGTGTAGAGGAGGAAAGTGCAACAGAAGGAAAAATCTTTGAGGAGTTTTGTATAGCTCTTCCAGGAGGGCATCGAGAAAGCGCACTGAGTGCAGAGGAGAACTCTTGTTGAGTTCATTAAGGGAAATAGAGTCACTGAGAGAACACTGGAGAAACTCTTCCAGGTGTGCATTGAGCAGATGCATGGGTTTCATTGGGGAGGATAACTCTAGTTCGAGTTCAGAAAGGAGATAGAATCACTGAGGATTCTATAGATCTCTACTAGGAGGGCATTGAGCAGGTGCCTATGTGCACAAAGAGAAATCCTTTGAGTTCTGGAATAGAGAGAATCCAAGGAGGAGGACAAATACCTATGCAAGGAGTGCACCAGGCCAACACTCGAGTGAAGTGTTCATAGACAATCGTCTGAAGGCTCGTCAAGTACAAGGAGTGAGTGAAGGAAGACTTTGTTTCAAGTCTGAAGCTCAGAAGGTCAAGCACAGGAGTGGGGGACGAGAGTGAGGACTTACTCTAAGTCAAAATATTAGAACAAATAGCACCTTTGTGTGCAGAGACCCTGCAAGAGGTTGTAGAGGCCAAGAAAGTGAAGACCCTTTGGAGGATTCAAAATTGCAAAGCTCAGGAGGGACAGTGTCCTTAGAATGCAAGTAGGAGCAGAGGTTATAGGATTTTCAATGGAAGCAAAGGCCGAGTCCTTATGGAGCGAGAAGATCTTCCAAGGTGAAGGAAGAAGCGTAAGCTCCAGAGGGAGCTACAGTTGTCGTCGATTCGTGCACTGGAGGAAGATATAGACTATTGAAGTTTGGCGTCCAGGCGCAGGAAGGAAAGTGTTGGACAAGAGGAATAGATCTGGGTTGTTATATCTTGGGTGGATAGCTGACAGTCGTCAGATCTAGGAGAAGATTCACGTGGGTTTATATCACAGGATAATTCCATTGTTTCAGAATTCGAGGATTAGAGCAACCAGGAATTGGAGTCATTGCATCGTCGATTTATGATCCATGAAATCCCGAAGGAACAGAGACCATCGATCATGGAGAGGATGCATGGAAAATATCCGAGATCCATTGGAGCTTCGGACATAAGGAGCTCGAGAGGTAAGAATTGGGAAATAGAAAGTCTCAAATCACAAAGTACTGAAGACATCAAAGTCGTCCATCTGCGGAGGATGTGTGTCACGAGATCCTCGTATTTCATGGATTCAGTCATTGGAGAGAGGTACAGGGAAGTCTTTTGACTTTGCAACTTGTGAAATCCTGAAGGAATCAGGACCATCCATTCTAGAGGATAAGTGGTAGGGATCAGGATTATCTTATGAATTTGGGTATCGTGAGTTGTGAGGAGGAGGCCTTTGCTCTACAAAATCCCGAGTCACGAGATCACGATGCGATCTGAATCATTGATCGAGGAGGAAGGATAGCCATGAGATCTGGTGTCTCGATACATTGTGTATCGTAGGTTCATAGTTTGGAGGAGCTTCCTTTCGACTGTGGAAGTCGCGAAGCACCGAACGCCAAGGCCTGCGCGAAAATGTGGCACATCTGATAGGTGGGCCACATAGTCAACAGGTGGCGTAATAGAAAATGCCAAAGGAAAGACAGAAGTGGTGACAGGTGGAGGACACGCATCACCTTTCTAAGGAGTCAACCTATTGTTGACCATTGCGTCTCGTGGATTCATGAAGGAGGAGTAGGAAGGCTCAACACTTCAATTTGAAATATCACGAAGTTGCGAGAGGAGTGCTAGATCGAGGCCCTAGCCGGTGGTCACTGGTAGAGGTGCTAACAAAGAAGGGGCTATACCTGTATCTTCATATCGGGTATTCGGAGTTTGGAAAAGAGGATTCGAGGGTCTTCGACCCATGAACTCATGAGTTGTGAGTTGCAAAAGGCGATTGCGCCAAGGCCAGTTGTGGTCATGTGAGGGTGAATATTGCATCTAGTGCTCATTCACATAGGTGGGGTTTCCAAAGGACCTATGGATCAGATTCATCGTGGGGTTTCAGCGAGGAACTAAAGGAGCCACTTCAACTCAAGGAGATTAGAACGATCCTGTAGCAGATTCTAGCCCGAGGGTCAGGGGTCTACATCAGAAAATTATTTAAAATTTCACATATTCATACATTCAGCCATGTAAATGAATTCATAAACACAATAAAAATAAATAAAAGAGAATTTCAAATAAACATAATTCTACCATTCATTTATTCAAATAGAGACATCAACACCATGAATTTGAGGTAATGTTCATCTGCTATATTCATTCAACTTAAATATAAATTTGTTCATATACTACTCTCAACATCTCTCGACACTCAGTTACAATGGCAACAACTCTCAATAACTAGAGTGCCAAAAACATTCTCTACAATAGATTCAACAACCTATCAACAACCTCTACTAGGAAACAATACAAATCTTTATACACAAGAGGCTCTTTGAGCTCTTCCCTCCAACTATTCTAGAGATATCCTATTGAATTAATTGCTAGCAACTACTAGAATTTATTACAATAAATTTTTGTGGTAGACAGATCAGATCGAACACATCGAATTTATATTGCACTCAGTTATATTAAAGTAATTTGCATTCCCTGATTTCCTCATGAAATCATCCATATCCAAACATTAAAGAGGTTCTTTAATTACAATTCTTTCCAAAATATTTGTGCGATATGCATTCTTCAAAATTTAAAATTCTTCAAAATGCACACTAGTGTTCCTAGTTGTCCTCCACTCGTGCTTTTTTGGCGATGCTCCTGCATCATACTCCTCTGACTGAAAAATTCATGACTCATGTCCATGAGCTCCTTCACTGACCTTCCATGCTTCTCTATATCCATTTCATTTACCCAACTGACATCTTCTATTGGTCATCCTTTCCACTTTACCAAATACTCAAAATATGTTTTGCTTCTGGTCTTATTACCAATTTTTCGATCTACTATCTACTCCATCTACGGATTTTATACTACAAGTATCTTATTTTTCAACTGGATATCCTTCTGATCCTTGGGTCTTTCAGTTCCATCTTCCTTGTAAGGATATAGGTCGTCAATGTTGAATATGGGCGATATACCCACATCTTCTGGAATCTCTATCTCATAAGCATTTTCACTAAATTTTCTTAAGATTTTGCACGGTCCTATATTCTTCAACTTAAGTTTATTATATGTCCCTCTTGGGAACCTATCCTTCCTAATATGTTCTAGAACTTGATCTCCAACTTCAAACTGAATTTTCCTCCTACGTTGATGAACTCTGTGTTTATATTCCCTATTTCTCCTTTGTAACTTCCCTTTGATCTAATTATGAAGCTTTTGCATTTATGTAGTGAAGTCTTTAGCTCCAATGCTTCGAAATTCACTTTGCTCCATATATCTTAACTCTGACACTCCCCTCAGATTCATTCCATACACTATCTGAAATGGACTCTTTCTGGTACTTCTGTTAACTGATTCATTATATGTGAACTCCACTTGTAATATAATTTGATCCCACTAGTTATGATGTTCAGTGACCAAACTCCTCAATAAATATCCTAAACTTATATTCACCACTTCAGTCTATCCATATGTTTGAGGGTGATATGAAAAACTAAAGGATAGTTATGTTCCCATCTTCTTCCACAATGTTCTCCAAAAATCACCAACAAATTTGGTATCCCTGTCTGAAACAATAGTCCTGGGAAATCCATGGAGTCTTACAACTTCTTTGAAAAATAAGTTAGCAACATACATTGCTTAACTGGTTTTCTAGCATAGGATAAAGTGTGCCATCTTTGAAAATATGTCAACTACCACAAATATGGAATCACTTCCTATTTTTGTTCTTCGAAATCCCAACACAAAATCCATGCTTATTGCATACCAAGGCCTCTTCGGGATACAAAATGGTTGATACAACCCAATATTTTGTCTCTTCCCCTTTGCATACTAGAAAATTTTACAACTACTCACAAACATTTTCACCTATGCTCCGATTCCTGGACAATAATACGAATTGTTCAAATGTGCAAATGTTTTTTCATGGCCAAAATGTCCAGCTAGACCTCCACTATGCTTTTCCTTTAGCAAATTCTCCCTCATCGAACACTTTGGTATGCACAATTGGCATCCTTTGAACAAGAAACCATCCTCAATTAGATATTCGGCCCATTGGAGTTTGCCTCTAAGCACAGGATTCACACATGCTTCATATTCTTCTTCGAAATATGGATCATCATGATACATTTCCTTAATGTGGTCAAACCCCAAGGTTTTCACTTGAAATTCTTTCATAATTAGACACCTCCTACTCAATGCATCAACAGCCTTGTTAGCATTACCAAAAATATGTTTAATGACAAAAGTGAATTTTTTCATAAAATCTATCCGTTTGGCATGTCTCTAGTTTAACTTCTCTTGTCTAGTTATGAATTGTAAATCCTAAATATCGTTATACAAGACAAACTCTTTTGGAACGAGATAGTGCATCCACTTCTTCAAGTCTTGAATTATGGCATAAAATTATTTACCATATGTGGAGTATTTTCTCTTAGTATCATTCAACTTCTCACTGAAATATGCAATAGGCCTATTATATTGGCTTAAGACTGCTCCAATTGCAACTCCAATCACATCACACCACACCTAAAATGTCTTCCCGAAATACGGTAATACCGGAATTGGTTGTTATGTTATCTTATCCTTCAATATATTGAATCTCTTCTTAGCCTCTTCTGTCCATTTGAAAGACTTATGTATTTTATTCATTGTATCCATCATCCGTGCACCGATCTCACTAAAATTTCTGATGAACTTTCGGTAAAAACTTGTTAATCCATGGAATATTCTCACCTCAAATATACGCCTAAATGATGACCATTCTCTGATTTATTTCACCTTTTTGGGATCCATATTTTATTCATTCTAAAAGATCACAAAACCAAAATAATTTATTTATGTCTTCATGAAATAGGATTTATTTAAATTTATGAACAACTTCTCTCACTGCAACCTCCTCATCACTAATGTTAAGTACCCTAGATTCTCTTCCTCGATTTTACTGTAGACTAGTATATCATCCAGATATATGATCACAAACTTACCAACAAAATATTTCAACACTTCATTCATCAATATCATAAAATTACTCAGGGAATTTGTTAATCCAAATAACATAACAAGTCATTCATACAATCCCTTATTTTTCTTGAAGGTTGTTTTCAATTCATCACCTTCGCTTATCCGTATTTGGTGATATCCAATTTTCAAATCTATATTTGAAAATAGTTCACTCCACTTAGATAATCCATTAATTCATCCATCCTCGGCAATGGAAATCTATACGTAATGGTTATATTATTTATGGCCTTTGAGTTTGTACACATTCTCCATCCTCCATCCTTCTTCAGAATCAACACAGTTGGTACTGTGCATGGACTCAGGATTTCCCTGACAAAACATTTGTCTAATAGATCATGAACCCGTCTTTTCACCTCCTCATTCTCTTGAGGTGTCAATCTATACGCTACTTTGTTCGGCATGATTTCTCCTAGTATCAATTCAATGTGATGGTTGATACTTTTGATAGGTGGGAATGATCTTGGCAACTCATCCATGACTATGTCAGAAAAATTTCCCAATAGCTCCTGAATTTCCTAAGGAAAATCCTCCATAGAAGTACTTGTAAGGATAACTTTTGGCTTCCTCACCACTGCAAACTGTGTCTCTTGTTCCTTCTTAAATTCACTTAGGATTTCGTTCCCACTCATGAGAAGTATATACTCATGTTGGATTCTTCCTTCACTTTCTTCTCTTGAATTGGCAGCAACATGTGTGTCCCACCATTCTTCTCCAAGGTATAATTATTCTTTCTTTCATCATGAATGACATTCATGTCATATTGCCATGGCCTTCCCAACAAAACATGACTTACATCCATGGGAATCACATAAGATAGAATTTCATCTATATATCCTCATATTCTAAATTCAACCATGCATTGATTAGTGATTGTTACCTAATGGCCTTTATGCAATCATGAGACTTTATACGACATTGGATGTGTAGTCGTCTCCAGCTCTAACATCTCCACCATCTCTGTGGATACTAATTTATTAGTTCTCCCACTGTCAATTATCACCTTGCAAACCATATCTTTAGTCTTGCAAGTTGTCATGAACAAATTATTACTCTTCATTGGATTTTCAACCTCTGGCTCTGGTTTTAAGATATCTTTATTCATCTTCAAAGATATCCCATCTTCTGCACCTTTTGTCTCTACATATATCTTTTGCACTTCTGAAATGTGAGCTTCACCTCCTTCTTTATTTCTCTCGGGACATTCCCAAGACATGTGTCCTACCTTTCCACATGCATAACACTTTACTTCACCTCATCTACCTCTTCCTCTTCCTCTATGGAAAGAGTTTCTACCACCATTGTCTTCCTCGAGAATTTCCTCCTCTCTCAGAGTGATTATGTGGTTTCTCTGTCTAACCTTTGGGATTCTGTGTCTTGTTATGGGAAACCCCTTTTCCTCTGTTCAAACTTCTACCTCTATTTTGTTGACTTTTCTTTCTAACCAAATTCTCTTTTGATTTCAGTTTAATCTGATACGTATCCTCCACTGTCCTTACTATCATCATGTTGATTTCGTCCTGGATTTCATATCTCAGGATGTTGATGTATCTAGAAAAATTTTCTTCATCTCTCTCTCTTTTTCCATCCCTGATGTTCATCTTATAGAACTCCTCTATGTATTCCTTCATAGTCATTCCTTTCTACCTCAGGCTCTACAATATAGTGAATAAATTTATCTGGCGGTCCTTGGGTATGCATTTATCCTTTATATTGGCTACCATTCGATCCCAGCTCTTAATATTTTCTTTTCCTTTTCTCCTCCTATCATCCTACAGTTCATCCTACCACAGTGTTGCATGTCCTTTCAATCCAGTGACAACATGTTTCACCTTTTTCTCCTCATCGACATATTCATAGCCGAAATACTTGTCCATTGCTCGTATCCAATCAAGAAATTCATTAACGTCCAGATTACCCTCATACATTGGGATGTCTATATTGGCTCTATCTCCCAAATTGACAACCTCTTTCAAAAAGCTCTCTTCCGCAACATCCTTGGCTACAACTTCTTAAACTTCCACTTCTTCATTTTTTTCATCACTGAGGTCTCCAACATCAGGCTCTCTCCTTTGTGTCGTTTCCATGGAATCCAGACTCGCATATAGTTCTCTCATTTCTCTTTCCATAAATCTATTCACTACAGGTGGTTCCACACATCTCGTAGGAGACTTTGTATTGATGTATTTGATACCACTCAATGATATCATCCTACTTCTTTGTCTCCTCTACCTACATAAATAAATTATGTTGTGCTTTGATACCACTCTGGCGGAAACTACCCCCTACCTTCCTGGGGATTTTGCGACCTCCCGGTCTTGGATATTCAACTCTTGAGCTAGATTATCTCTTCGGGCCTTCAATAGACCCTGAACAATTAATTCGCACATAGGTTCCCTTGATTTCACCTACAAGTTTGGACTACTTGCAACCCCGCTCATTAACGCTTGGAAACACTGATTCCGAGTACTAGTCTCGCACTAGACTCTTCCTCTTATTTGACTGTGATCTATAATATTGGGCCAATCCCTTTGCCACTTTGGGCTTTGACGATATTGCAACCTCCTCCTCTGGTTCCTCCCAAAACACATTTTCCCCGAATTCGTGGACCTCCTCCACATATCCCCCTAGATCTAACCATCCAACTGTACTCTGGTTTTCACGACTTCGTGAAGATTCACTTACTCCACACTTGCTTCCTCCAGACCTCTAAATTTTGGATTCTCTAATCCGCTGCCACACATCTTCTCATGGCCAATGGTTAATATTCTCCTCATGACTTCATGAATTCAATGATCCCACATTTCAACACTTCGAAATACTTCGAACTCTGAAATGTCAAAACACCTCTCAGTCAATTCTCCATGCACCTCTCCCCAGATCTAATGGCCTAGAATGATCCCAGTCCCTCCCAGACAGATATTAATTTGTTGATTCTGGGAAAACCTCAAAGGACTCCTCCCTTTGCCATATTTTTTCCACTCTTCCTCTTGATCTTTTTCTCTTCTCGAACTTTTTCCTCTTTAGAATACTATTTTTGATACTTAGTCCAATATTAGGATGTGAACTCTTTGCACCAGGTCTTCCTCCACAACTTGTCTTCTTTGAGAACAAATTCTCCTTATCCTTCTGAACTTATGGATCAAAGGACTCTGACACACACTCCTTGTGGACAGAATCCCTTCAAGCTATTTCTCCATAACTTTCTGAGTCAAAATGGATTCTGTCAGGCACACCTTGCGGATGTTATGCACTCCTTGAACCTATAATTTTTGAGTTATCTCTTATGATCTTGCGAGTCAAAGAAAACACTATCGACGCACTCCTTGCAGACACTATGCACACTTTCTCTTTCTATTTGAAGAGAAACAATTGAAACTTATTTAAAAATTCACATATTCATACATTCATCTATGTAAATGCATTCATAAACACAAAAGCAAGAAATAACAAAGAATTTCAAATAAATGAAAGTCTACCATTCATGCATTCAGATAGACACGAAAAAACCAAGCATTTGAGGAAATGTTCATCTTCTATATTCATTCAAATGAAATATACATGTGTTCATATACTGCTCTCATCATCTCTCAACTCTCAGTTACAATGGAAACAACTCTCAATAACTAAAGTACCAACAACAATATCTATAATAGATTCAATAGTCTATCAACAACCTCTAGTAGGAAACAATACAAATCTTTATACAAGAGAGCCTCCTCGAGCTCTTCCCTTCAACTATTCTACAACTATACTAGCAAATTAAAAGGTAGAAACTACTAGAATTTATTACAATAAATGTTTGTGATAGACATATCATATCGATCACATTGAATCTGTACTGCACTCAGCCATATTAAAAGAAATTACATTCCCTGATGTCCTCGTGAAATCATCCACCTCCAAACATTAAAGAGGTTCTTTAATTACAATTATTTCCAAAAGATTTGCGCGATACACATTATTCAAAATTTAAAATTCTTCAAAATGTGTGCTAGTGCACCTAGATGTCCTCCACTTATGCTTTGTTGGTGATGCTCCTGCAACACCGAGATATCCCAAAATAATTTTATAGGGTCCAACATGCAAGTGGTTTAATTGTTAATTGGTTAGGGATTATATTGGTTGAAGGGATTAATGACATCAATCAACCCTACATGGTTACCAGTGAATGAGGCCAACACTGAAATTTCTCCAAGATGTGTTTGTATACGTCGAAATTCTACATGGTTATACTAATCACATGTCGCTTGATGGTATGGGAGGGTTTAAAGACTCAAGGATGTCCGGTGTCCGCGCATAATATTCAATATTTTCCATGTTTCAATGGGTTAGGGGTTATATGGTATAAAGGTTAAGGTCTTAGGTTTAGGCTTAGTGAAATATTTCAATTTGTTTTAAAACATAAATTAATGAATAAACTTTGGAAACATTAATTATCCTAATTTTCTATATTTATATTGATTTACATATACGATATGTTTAATTATATTTTTTAACAATTGTCAATAAATGACCACTAACCATGCTAACTCTTATATAAGTAATCCTAATTTTGTTTCCAACAATTCATAGAAAATATTGAGCACTTTAAAGATATTGCCAAAAGTAATTTGTATATCGGAAATAATATTGAAGCATTTCATGAAAGTTTGGGCTATAAGAATCAACATCATTTTAAATATTGGATTACAAATAATTTTGAAAATTTAGAAGTCTTTCTCATTAACATTATTGTCCTCAACAATTTCAATGTTCATATGTTCTTTCAAGTATTTAATATTATCATCATCCTCTTCTTGATATGCATGATATTCATCATCATTGAAATTTGTCTGTAGACCATCTATATTGTTACCAGATGTATAATTTGGATCATCATTTTCTATACCATCCATATTGTTGTCTTCCATAAAATCATCTAACTCTTTATTGTTGTCTTCTTGTGCCTAAACATAACCATCTTCAACATCATCATGGATGTTAATTTCTTTGTTGTTCTCTAATCCATCTCTCTCATTTTTTGGACATCATTGTTTTTCTCAATTTATACTAATGCATCGTCAAATACATGCCTTAATATTGGATCATAATTTATGAAAAAAATCCATTTTAGGTACAAAATATCTTCATAGAAAAATACTTGCACATGAATGACATACATATATTAGAAATATCTTATAACACTTTAATTTATTAATAAACACAAATATTATCGCAAAAAACTATGAATCAATATATTAATGATGATTATTGCTTCCTATTTAAGTTAAAGAAATACCTACTCACAATGAATTGGTAGAACATAAGGCTCCTTATCCTTCAGTAGGAACCTCAAGGAATCTATAGAAAACAATCCATTGTGGGTATCATGTATTTTTTTCCTCTAAAATGCTTCATACCATCTACACTTAAAAATAAAACATTTAAAAGAGCAGTAATCCAACTCAATAATTCCTTGGATTTTTCCAACATATTGTACATTCCCTTCAATAATATTCTTATCTTTTGAGCTTGCTCGACTGGATTTCTAGAAATCAACCATGATGCCACAATCAAAGGATTGTCTCTTTACATCTACAATTTCTACATGATAATGTCATCCATATGCCCACATTGTAGGATATTTCCTCTCCTCTGAAATACCATTTATTTCAGTGAAAACAAATATAATGACAAATGTTAAAATAGTTAATAGTGTCAAAACTGTAAGGAAAAAACATTTTGTAAAATTCCAACTGTACCTTTCTTTCACATCCTCTACACATGTTGATCTCATCTTATTTTATGTTTAAATCTATACATGCATCTTCTATTTTATTTTGAGTTTGTTCAGTAACCCATCCTAGAGTGCAATATTTTCCCCATTCCCTAAGAAGATCACTGGGAAGTGGAGTGTTCCTTGGGTTTCATTTCTTAAACTATCTCCTTGCTTCTAACACTTATTCTCTCTTTTTATCACACAAATCAATCCATTTTTTCATAAATCCCATTTGGTACATAATGAACTTGTTGAGTATTGCACTTTCGTATACACATATTACATGTCAACATGTTTATTTCAAACTCCAAATGTTATTCAATTAATTTGACAAATAAATTACAAAGGAAAATAATGATTGCAAGGAAAACAACCACATTAATAATCATGAATTTACTTTCTAATTTCTACTTGAACACCATTATATTGTGGTTTTTCTCCATCAATAATATCGTATGTTGGTTATTCATCCCAGAAGTGTGGCCCATCATGAAAATCCTTACAAAGGAATTCACATAGGAAGAAAAATGCTCCATTCAATACATACCCTTCAGCCATACAACCCTCTGGATGTGCCTTTTGTCAGACATATATTTTTTGAGTTTTTATATAACTCTCAAAGAAAAACATCCACCTCATCGATACGACACCCGCCAATTCAATGCCATCGACTAGGTGTATAAGTAGATGGACTTGTAGGTCCATGACACTTGTAGGGAGGTCCTTCTTAAATAAACATACAATTTCTGCAATTTCCTTCTTCCATTTTAGTACTTCACATTCATGGATCTCCTTGGAGGATACCCACCTATTATAAGAATAGTAAATTAGTATGAAGTTTTACTGAAAAATCAAAATGGAATATAATATCTCTATGTCTCTCACACATGAACATTCCATACCACATACCTTGTAAATGTTGAACATCAACTTATGGAATTCCTTAAGTCAACGGTAATACATGAATCCCCCCTAATTTTCAATTGCATGATATGCTATCAAACACATTCATCAGAGGTCATTAGTAATTTTTCACACAACAAAATATCAAAATATATTTTGTAATAAATCAATGTTACCAGTAAAACTTAAATGATGATATATAATACTTTTAGAAAAATATGAAAATCATGTGATATGTCCATCAACTGTAAAATCTTTATCCAATGATGACACATAGACAGTAGGTGTCCTTATTAAACAAATGAAATTTTTTAGTTGATCTATCTCATTTTTTTTCAAAATCCATGGAGCTTATGCATATGTTTCATTTTCCATGTTTCGCCACAAATGTATTTTATCAAATTTGG
The DNA here is from genome assembly GCA_000966675.3 of Picea glauca. Lineage (NCBI taxonomy): Eukaryota > Viridiplantae > Streptophyta > Pinopsida > Pinales > Pinaceae > Picea > Picea glauca. The sequence goes on from JZKD02S1606221.1 coordinate 517,621, forward strand.
TACGCGAAAGAGCAATATCTCTCCAAAAGGACAAGGTGTCCTTATCTTTGCTTGATATATATCGAAATATATAATCTAGGACATTTTTTAATATGTGCATAGGATCTAATAGGTGAGATATCAATATATCCTTCTAGAAAGGTAGCTCATAAAATATGGATTTCCTTTTCATTCCTTTTGGCACATTAACTACAACTTGCTCTGGTTCTTCAATTGAATCACCTCGATCAAAAAAATCCTTCCAACCTTTCAATTAAACATATTCATACTTCTTAATCCATTCATCTGGACCCATAATTATGGGAGAGACTATATTTTAAGTTTTTCCGTCAAAATGATTCTTTAGACTATTTCTAAACTTATGATATGTTCATAGAAAAACCTTGTTGTTTGTGTAAATAAATTTATGTAGATCTTTAGAATACCTCCCTTGAAATTTGTCTACACATCTTGGAAATTAAAATATCCCCTTTGTTTGAATCCATGAAATTCAATAATTAATTTTAATAGAATTATAATAATAGTATAAAAGTAAGTATGAAAGTTGGGATGAAAATAAATTATGAGTGTGAATACGTAAATATTTTATCTTACCAGAACAAACACGAAGTCCTGGGAAATCATGAATAGTACAACATAAAACCCCTTACAAAATGAATGACCTATTTGATGGAGGATGTGATATGTCATACATTATTATTCCTTTCCATAGTAGTTTCATCTCATCAATAAAAAGAGAAATATAAACATCCATATTTCTAACTTGATGTTTTCTTAAAACAATGAAAGTCAACATAAGGTGCTTTTGTCTAACACTAATCCATGGGGGGGAATTGTATACTATCAATATAACTAGACAAACACTATAATTTGAGCCGAGGAAAGAGAATGGGAACACTACATCAATTGCAAGACCAAACCTAATACTATGTGGTTCATCTTTGAATTTACTTGGCCATTTTCCCTCTATGTGTTTCATTGCTTTGGAGTTGCCCGAAATTTGCATGAATCCACCTTTAATCATGTTCTTTTCATGCCAGTCCATCAATTGTGCAAGTGAATTGAAATGAAACATTCATTGAATTCTAGGTATAATTGGCATGTGATGTATAACCTTTTTTGGAACTGTACGAACTTTTACATATGTACGATATTTGTTCTCTTGGAATAGAGGACATTATACCTTGTTTTTATATTCACCTCTGTATAAAATGAAATCATTTTTACATGAAATCATTTTTTAATATTCAATCCCCAACTCATCCAACAACTGACGTGATTCTCTGGAAATTGATGGTAACACATTCTCTTCAGGGAATATTTTAGTTTTTAGTTCCCTGTAAGATTTCCATAGATTAAATCAATTAAATGTTTGACTTATGATGAACATGTTTGATATGTCAATATATAATACTATTATTTATATACAATATATGGTGTACAACATCCCATTAAATAAATATAAATGTAATTGATGAATGTTTACAAATTATGTACACCAATTGACAATGCAAAGTAATAAATACATTTCAACTCACTTCAGTAGGGTAGTGAATCCTTTGTCTGACCAACCAAATAGTGTTTTGATTTCTAATAATATCAATGTGAATGTATGTTTTGAGGTTCTACTTTCACCCAATCGGAACGTGGGTGTATCCGTCGCTTGCTTGATTCAGTCTTTCAGGTTGTTATCATCAATATTATGTTGGTGGTAATTACCTCTACTATCATCATTACTTTCAACCATATGATCATTATCGTCATGATTTTTTCCATCCCAAAAGAAACCTCTAAGCATTTCATTCAATCCTTCTTCATGCACTAAATTTTCACTATCATCATCATCATTAAATCTATGTGGCATGTCATCATTGTTTTCTAAGGTCATCAGCTCTTCAAACTTATCAGCTAATAGTATTCTCTTCAATGTTGCTCCTTTTGCCCTGGTATGGTTTAAAGAATGGTTTGAATCATCCCATCAAAATATCAATAACCCAGTTTGATATTCGGCATTAGTAGGTGGATCGTCAATGTCTTCTACCTATCAACATACACAAGCATTATTTAATGTTTGGAAAGAATTAGATAAATCATAATTGTATCAATTTCAAATAAATATAATCAAATATATTGTATGAACCAATAATAATATACTGTATAGAAATTGATACATTCTATTTAAGGATGGAAATTTATTTTAAAATGTAGAAAGCTTGGCGAATCTTACTAATCCTTCATATGTAAACTATAAATTTTTGGCGATAGTTTCATAAAAATATTCAAATCTCTAAATATTTTATATAGTTTTTATAAAATTTTGGTGATTTTTAAGGTAAAATAATTGTATCTTATAGAATTTGGGCGAATCATTTTTAAAATAGCGAATCTCTTTTTTGGAAAAACCATGGAAAATTAGCCCATGAGCGAAATTTAGCCCCTAAAATCATCATTGATGTATGAACATATATACATCAATTGAATAGCAAAATATTATTTTATATACTACTTATTTTATACAATAATTTAAAATAATATAGAATTTTGACAACATAGTGTATAAAATGTCAATCCACACTCATTGATTATTCTTTGGTTTTCTACCCTTATGAACATCCTTAGGGAGACCTAGTTCTTCCCTTTTGTTTCGTGCATGAGTGTGTTTTAAGTATGGGTAATTAATAAATAAATCATCCCCAATGGTAAGGTCCATAATATCCTCAACCATTGCCATAATATGGCATTAATCTCCTAGTGGTTTGTTGTGAATTGTTTCTGTTTTTAGATCCCACATGGACATTTTGGACAATAAAGAGGCCTATATTTTCTCCATGAATATTGAAGGGTTGTATCATGTAGCTATATCCCCAAATTTGAAACACCTCATACATTGTAGGTAGTTGTTCATCACTGGGCCAATCACAATATAATTGATGATCAAATGTCTCTTTGTAAATTGATCTCAAACTCATGGGAAATCCATCATCTCCATCACATTCATTCTCATAAGGTATGTAGTCCACCTTCCCCTTATCTTTAAGAAAGTTATGCATCTTTAAAGAGGTTCTTGTTATGTTACTTGTTTTTATCAAATCCTCATCTTCAGATATGGTATATGTGCACATATTTTTGTTATATATATCCTATGATAAATTATCATCGCCCTCGAGGCTAGAAGTCAGTGATCCAGGAAACTTTAAACCAAGAACTTTATCCTGCAAGTATTCATTAAGAAAAAAATTAATTATTTAAATAATATAAAACAATGTTTAAAAGAAGTATACATATTACTTATATCAAATTGGAAAATTCCTTACAACAATTCCAATTGGATTTGAATCGATTGTAGGAGGAATACTACCCACTTGAATCCCATCGTCTATGTAATCTCTTTTTACAATCACTCGTTTGAATTATTTCTTTCCACAACATATATAACATCCAGAAACAACAATTTTCTCAAAGTATTCATCCCATGTACTATATTCTAGACCAACCTCTTGTTCAGTGCAATCATTTTCTATGTTTGTAGGATCCATTGTCATATCCTCCTCCACCCACTTTCCTCTATGTGATTTAATAGTTTTAGGTCCACGTCCATGTACATATCTTTTTCTTTTACTATTTCAATGCTCAAGCTCTACATTTTCTCCAATATCCATCTAAAATAATCAACAACATGCATTAATTTCTGACAAGATTGGATAATGCACTACAAAGTTTAATAATTTCATGAAAACACATGGGCATTTCACAAAATGTCATCACATTAATTAATTCTAATTTAAGTTAAAATTAGAGTACCTGATGTCCTCTGTCATTTGTGTCCTCATTTGATATGACATGATCTGTTTCCATGGCCTCATTTGCCTCTTGTAATACACAACAGAGTCAATAATGTTTAGTACACCAATTATATTATTTGAACAAATTTTCTATGCAACAATAAATATCACCTTAGTCACATTTTTGACATATTGATATCATGTTTTGGAGTTGAATTTGTTTTTTTTACGACCCTAGGTATTTACATCAAGCCAAAATTTCAACAACAAAAGTATCCAAAATCCCTATCCCACATGGCCATCCTAATTTTCAAACTTTTCCTGTAACGAACCTCCTCGTCACGACAACAACTCTAATAACAGGTGCAAATGTTTTTGTTTGTTAAAAGTGTGTGTGCACATGCAGATAAGAAACAGATAGACTGGACTCTACGACACCACCTGATGACTAACAAGACACAACCACGATGATCACCACAAGAAGACACAAGACAATCAACAATAACAACAAGCATTAACGATCATAGATATAAGGCACACAACACAAACATTTAACGACATACTGGGTTATGCACAGTACGAACACAGAAGGAAGAATCCATAGTAGTAGATTTTACTATTTCTGCACAGGAAAGCAGGGCGTTTAATATTAGTTTCGTGCTCAGGAGAGAGAGAAGGTCAGATAGGCTCCTGGCTGACTACTCAGGCAGAAACTAGTAATATCCATCAGGTGTGTCGCAAGAGTGGAAACCCTTCCTTTAAAGGGCCCGAGACTCTTTATACGAAACTGGATTCTTTACACAAGAAAATAATCACACACCCACCCTTACATACTAGGCTACGTGGAGGTGTCTACATCCCGCCCGACACAAGCAGACCAAGTAATGCAAGACAACCAAGCACAACAAAATCAATGGACTACCACGACCTCTATGGACGATGCAAATCAGAAGGACTTCGACAACGACCCACCACTAGGGAACTCAATGACATTAAAAACATACCAATTACTCCCTTGACTTCTATCAACGACGAGTCACCAACCCTACCTTAAATAATGTACCGTCAGATAACTGCAATCCCCGTTTGCTGAATATAATAATTGATTTCACTTCGATTCAAGGTCCCTTATGTTTATCTTCATCATTCCCAACGAAATTATATAATAGTTTCATGACATATCCACGTCATCACTTTCCTTATTACCATAACATTCAATTAAAATGACAAGGACCTTACATGTTATGATTATCAATAAAAATGAAACTATACTAACCTTAGCATAACATAACCCTATCCATACCCTTATATTCTAATATACTTTCAATTAAAAAGGGTAAGGACTTTACATTATTGGATTTTATTAAAAATGATACTGCACTATCCTATCCGGAAAAATACCCACATTGTTACTTTGTATTTTACAAGCATTGCAATTAACTTGACAAGAACCTTGCACTTTATTGATTTATATTGATGTGCTTCCCCCACATATATTATAAAATTTAAAGTTAAGGTAGTATTGAAAAATAAGATGAATGTTACTTGGAATTCAAGTAATAGTTTTTTTTTTTAATATTAAAATATTAAAGTGTTAACTACAAGAGAGTATTTTGTTTATCCCTTTGAAAATTCAAACTGTTTTACAAAATTAAATAAATATGGTAATTATTGTTTATGAACCGATGTCATCTTTAGACCTTTCACTTTATTGTTTCAATACCAAGAAACTACAATGACATGACATAAATAACCCTATCCTTTCTTTTTGTGTTAAAGTAGCATTGAAATTGAATAATAAGAACTGTGCGCTTTAAGGTTATCACTACATTAGAACTACAATAAGATGTAGATAACCATATCCTTTCTTCTATATTAAGGTAGCATTGCAAATTAAATAACACGAGCATTTACATTTCATTATTATTATTAATAACCAATAAAACAACAACAACAACCTTCCATAAACTATATTAACAAYGCATTTATATTTTCATTCTAGGTTTTCGTTTAAGATATCCACCAGTCTTAATGCAACGACCTTTCTTAAAACCTTATTACTAATGCCTTTAATATTTCATTTTATCTTGCATTCTRTAATTGCATTTTACCTTGTCATTTAAATAGCCACCAGGTGGCATCACAACAATCCTTCCATAATCATTATGACTACTGCATTTTAATATTGCATATCCGTTTGCATTACAGGGGCTGTTTAAATAACCAAAGGTCGCATGCCTCCATACTCTCCGTAAACAATATTCATACCGCCTTCAATATTACATTTTCTATTTGCGTTTATAATAGAGTGAATCCACATAAATAGCAATAACTACGGGAACAGTATATGAACATCTCAGAGATGACTAAAAATAAAGTAAAATAAAAGGACTTCCATGCTGTATGTTGTTGTCGGCCACCAGGAATCATAACTAGTTAAAGATACAGCACTCTGACACCAAAATAAACCCATGCAGAGTTTGATAGGGGCGACCTAAACAGCGAGCGGTCTACCGGTGTCAACAGTCTCAGCAAGAGATTTGGGTAAGAAGCAAGGGCAATCAAGATGCACCGGGCATTTAAAGGAAATTAGGAAAGGCATTTTAATAATGAAAAAGGAATTTAAAGAAAATTAAAGGGGGCATTTAATAACGCCATAGGAATTCACCGCAGAGGGCATTTAGCTTACATTATAACTGAGCCAGAGTTGAGCATTTAAATGCAAAATGAGGTCAACCAACACAGACCATTAAAATGCAGACTGAGGTAAAAACGCACACTATAAAAACACGCACACTGTATAAAACACACACTGTATAAAATGTATAAATAAACGCACACAGTAAAAATAAATAAAAAAAAACATACACAGCAATTCATAATGGAATAAAACGCCCACAATCAGAGGAATTCACCCACAGAGAACATAACATACCCACGGAAAGTAAAAAAACACCAGCAATAATATAAAAATAGCCCAGTCACAAATGGGAATGCCCGTAGTCAGAGAAAATGCCCACAGTAAATACATCAACAGAAGAAAAATAAAACGCAGAGAAATATGCAAATTGCGGAGACCCCATTTGATATTACATTTTCTAGAACACATAAACGGTTTTACATTTGCCATAACTATTCATAAAAACGATTTTACACTGGCCAGAACACCTAAAATGATTTACAAACGATTTTACATTGCCAGAACACATAAAATGATTTTACATTGCCAGAACGCAATGATAACAACCAGTCATTCTACCCTTCCATTTATAAGCAAATATGCATGAATCCTAACACATTCTACCATAAAAATATGAATACATACCTGTGCCCTTTCACTTGCCTTGGATGACGTCCCGTGCTTCGTGCCGCTCCCACCTTTGGTGCTGCTCCCGCTCGCCAACCGTAGAGGACTCACCGGTACCTCCCAGCCAAACACTAGGGGTAATCTGCTTCCCCCTTAGCCCCCCAATCCACAAAGGGGCCACACACAGTCCAGATAGTATACCTAGCTTCCCAGCTCGCCTCCAAGGCTGAGCTACCACTCCAACACAGTTGAGAAAGTCCCCACTCCTCACAAGCAATAAGTCCCCTTTTCAATTTGGCAGCATAAAAATACCTAATAGCTCCCCCCCCTTTCTTCTCCCTTGCCCCTTTCTTTTTATGGACTCTCGAACCCTAAATCATATTTAATTTAAGTTTTAATGAAAAACCCTCAAAATTTCTCTGTCTCACAAGTGTCACTCATCCCCCCACCTTTTTCCACAATTAATTTCTTTAACTTATTAGTTGTCTATTTTTCCCTTTTTACTTAGTTTCCCTAATTTTTTTTTAATCCCTTCTTTAAAACCAAAAAAAAAAGTAAATGCGCCAATGCATCTTTTCATTTTTTTTTTTTATTCATATATATATATTTTTATACTCCAACTCGTTAATTAACTTTATTACTATTGGTTCAATCTAAGTTTATGTATGAGTTTTAAGGAAATAGTTTAGTCCCTTAAGCATTCAATTTATTCACTGATGGTTATGCGTTTTGTCAATCAAAACTATGGATTTTGGTATTCGTTTATTTAGGAATTAGTTTAAATTTTTGAAAAACTATTGCGTTCATAAGGGAGTTATGCTTTCAATATGTTAAAGAACTCTCATTGCAGGTTGCGTTTAAAGAAGGAGAGGCATTCAATGAAATTCATTGTCTGAGTTAACTAAAACGCATCCATTTATATTTTGGTTGTAGTTGGATGAAGTTAACGCTAAAAACATCAAGAACTAGAGCTCAAGTATGTTCTAAAAATCTCCTTGCACTGCATTGAGGTGCGAACTCTAGCCTAAAATCTCATAGTTTTGCTTAAATATTTTAATGGTTATTAGGGTTAATTGTTATTACTAAACATATTTGGGTATAGGATTAGGTCAAGATTCATAAGAGCTATTTCATTTAGAATTAGGGTTAGGCACTTTTTAGAGTTAGAGTTAGGGCCTTTTTCCTTAAGGTTAAACGACTTTTTTTTTTCTTAGAGAAGTTTTTTTTTTACTTAGGTTTAGATTTTGAACTGGATGAATATTTGTTTAGGGGTGTCGTTTTAAGACTTTATTTAGGGATTATTGTCTTAGGTCTATTTTGGTTTGTTTCCTTCATCCACATCAATGCGACGTGCCCTTCAAGACGCACCACATGCTTCAAGGGTGCCACTCGCCTCGCTCGTTTTCTTTGCGCAACGTGCCCTTTAGGATGCACCACGTGCTCCAAGGGTGCCACTCGCTTCTTGTGTTTCTTTTGTGCAACGTTCCCTTCAGGATGCACCACGTGCTCCAAGGGTGCCACTCGCCAACTGGACTGATTGGTAGACATCTATAACCCCTGGAGTCAACACTTCGCCAGGTGAACTTGTGGGAGACTAAGGGTTCTAAGGAATAAGGCCCCCGCCTTATTGTGCGCCCCTTAGAATCATCGTGAGCGACTGTCACGGTCTTCCCTCATGACATCATGGATCCTCTCGAACTAGGTAATCGTTAACCTATAGTTCGAGCCATGGCGGGAGTGCTAGTAGGCGGTGGAAGGGTTGTTGTCCACCCCTCTCCCTCAACCTCTCTGGAAATCGTGTGTGGCCCCTTTACGCCATATGTGAGTCTGGTCGACAAGCTATCGTTAGCTCGCATCATCAACAATCATGTCAGAAATGTCAACATCATATAATTGAATCAAATGAAATATCACAGTAAATAAATCAACCCAAAATCACACTCCCTGACTCAATCCGGAGTCCAAGGGGTTCCATCGATGCCTCTGCATCCTCCAGATCAAAAACCCTGCACACTCAATAAAACTGAGTCAATAGCTCTTGTCTACATCACATAGTAAAACATCATGTCGTCTATCAATCGCATCATAATCAAGTATAAATGGTTTAACATCACAAAAGTCCAGATCACTTGCAAGCAAGTGTCCTCAAAAAATAAGTTTTGTCAGTGCGCCAGAGCGGGATGTTACATTTCCCTTGATTATAAAATCGCATTTAATAACCATTCTTGTGAATTTTCCACCAATACGTTCGAGCTCAAAGGCCACATGGAAAAAATGACTTTATCTCTTCTATGTTGTAGCATTTTTTAATTAATAAAGACCTTCCTCCTTTGGTTGAGGTTGATTTTTATTCTTACCTTTATTGTATCTACAGATTTCGTTGTCATATCCTCTTCCACCCACTTTCCTCTCTTCGATTTAGTAGTTCTATGTCGTCCATGTCCTCTTTCCATGGTATCCTCTAGATCCTATTACACAACAATGACAATAATTTTTATCACGCCAATCAAATCCATTATCATGCAATAAGTTAGGGAAAATAGGGCCACAGGTTAAAATTAGCTTGGGATCACACACCAATAAAATACCAATACCAATACCAATACCATATCATTGCATACCAATACCATTGCATACCATTACATGTAAATGGTATGGATTGGAAATGATGGGCATACCAATACAATACCAATACCATACCAACATGCCCATCACCAATACCATACCAATACCAATACCATACCAATACTATACTATACAAATACAATATCAATAACAATACCATACTAATACCATGCTATACCATACCAATATCAATACCATACTATACCATACCAATACCAAAACCAATACCAATACCATACCATACTATACCAATACCATATCAATACCATTGCATACCAATACCAATACCATTGCATAAAAATTCCATGTGATACCAATACCAATACTAATCCCATTCCATACCAATACCAATACCAATTCCATACCATACCAATACCAATACCAATACCATACCAATACCATACCATTGCATACCAATACCATACCATTGCATACCAGTACCAATACCATTGCATACCATTGCATGGAAATGATATGCATACCAATACCATACCATACCAATACCAATACCATTGCATACCATTTCATGGAAATGGTATGCATTGGCAATGATAAGCGTACCAATACCATACCAATACCAATACCATACCATACCAATACCAATACGATTGCATTGGCAATGATATGCATACCAATACCAATACCAATACCATACCATTACCATACCAATGCCAATACCATACAAGTACTATACCATATCGATACAATACCAATACCAAAACCATACCAATACCATTACAAATACAAATACCAATACAAACACCAATACCATACCAATAGCAATACCAATACCATACCATTGCATACCAATACCAATACCATTGCATACCATTCCACAGAAATGGTATGCATTAGAAATCATATGCATACCAATACCATAACAATACCATACCAATATCATACCAAACAAAATACCAATATGCATTGCCAATACCCTTATTCCTTGCCAATACCCTTATGCCTTGCCAATACCAATGCCAATACCATTGCATACCAATATGGCCAATACCATTGGATACCAATACCAATACCATACCATATCATAACAATACCAATACCAATACCATACCATAACATACCAGTACCATACTAATACAATACCATAGCATACCATAACATACCAGTACCATACTAATACAATACCATAGCATACCATACCAATAACATACCAATACCAATACCAATACCAATACCAATACCATACCATTGCATACCAATACCGTACCATTGCATACACATACCATACCATTGCATACCAATGCCAATACAAATGCATACCATTGCACGACAATGGTAAGCATTGGTAATGATATGCATACCAATACCATTCCAATATCAATACCATACTATACCATACCAATATCAATTACAATACCAATACCATAGCAATATCAATACCAAAACCATATCATACCATACAAATGTCAATACCAATACCATACCAATACCATACCAATACAAATACCAATACCATTACAAATTCCAATATCAATACAAATACCCATACCATACCAATACCAATAACAATACCAATACAAATACCAATACCATACTAATACCATACCATACCATACCAATACCATACCAATACCAATAACAATACCAATACCAATACCAATACCATACTAATACCATACCATACCATACCAATAGCATACCAATAATAATACCAATACCAATACAATTTATACCATTGCACGGAAATGGTATTCATTCACAATGATATGTAGACCAATACCATACCAATATCAATACCATACGATACCATACCAATACCAATACCAACACAATACCATACCAATACCAATACCAATACCAATACCATACCAATACCAATACCAATACCATACCATACAATGTCATACCGATACCAATACTATACCATACCAATGCCAATACCAATACCATTGAATACCAATACTATTGCATACGATTACATGGAAATGGTATGCATTGGAAATGATATGCATACCAATACCATACCATACCATACAAATACCAATACCAATACCAATACCAATGCCAATACCAACAACATATCATTGAATATCAAGAACAATACCAATACCAACATGATACCGATACCATACCATTGCATACCATTTCATGGAAATGGTATGCATTGACAATGATATGCATACCAATACCATTGCTAATACCATACCATACCATACCAATAATATTTCCAATACTAATACCAATAACATACCATTTCATACCAATATCAATTCCATTACATATCAAAACCATTGCATACCACAATGGTATGCATTGGAAATTATATGCATACCAATACCATACCAATACCAATATCAATACCAATACCAATACCATAGCCAAAAATGCCCAACAGAGTGTTCTTTAAAATCGACCTCATCTTCAGAAATTGTACTATGCTTCATTGACCAAAACCCTAGTGACGAAGATACTCCAACAAATGGTTTTCCCTTCAATGGAATGATAATGTAGGGGGACCACTAGCTGAAAATTGTTGCTCTTAATCCAATGAAACTGACAGTTCATGCATTGATCTCAGTCTTGGTTTGAGTTTTATCGCGAGTTGCAACTCACCTCCTCAAACCATTTAGGGACATGTGGTCAATTTGGTCCAGGGTCATAAAATCCAAACCGAGTAGCATCATATACTTCCATAAGCTCCCACAAGTCTGTTTGTCCAAGGTCCACATGACTACACTATCCAAAAAGACCCAACATAGTGTTCTTGAAAATCAACCTCCTCTTTAGAAATTACACTATGCCTCATTGACCAAAACCTAGTGTCGGAGATACTCCAACAAATGGTTTTTCGGTCGAAAAAATGATAGCGTAAGATCCCCAATAGTTGAAACCTGGTTCTCTGGATCCAATGCAACTGATGGTTCATGCATCCGAGTATCAGTTTGAGGTTTATCGATAGTTTCAACTCACCTCCTCAAGCCATTCAAGGAGATGTGGCCAATTTGGTCTGGGGTCATAAAATCCAAACTGAGTAGCATAAGGGAGTTTCATAAGCTCCTATAAGTCTGTTTGGCCAAGACCCATGCGAATAAAGTAGAAAAAAACACCCGACAAAGTGTTCTTGAAAATCGAACTCATCTTCAAAAATTTCACTATGCCTCATTGACCAAAACCCTAGTGCTGAATATACTCCAACAAATGTTTTTTCAGTCGAAAAAATGATAGATTAGGGGGCCCATAAGTTGAAGCCCAGTGCTCTTAATCCAATGCAACTAATGTTTCATGCATCTGAGTCATGGTTTCAATTTTATCGTGAGTTTCAACTCGCCTCCTCAATCCATTTAGGGACATGTGGTTGATTTGGTTTGGGGGCATAAAATCCAAACCAAGTAGCATAACGAACTTTTGTAAGCTCCCACAACTCTATCTGGCCAAGGCCCATGTGACTACAGTAGAAAAAAATAAATGACATAGTGTTCTTGAAAATTGACCTCCTCTTTAGAAATTGTAATATGTCTCATTGACCAAAACCCTAGTGTTGGAGATACTCCAAGAAATTGTTTTTCGATCGACAAAATGATAGCGTAGGAGCCTCAATAGCTAAAACCTGGTGCTCTGGTTCCAATGCAATTGATGATTCATACATCTGAGTCTTGGTTTTAGTTTATATATAGTTGAAACTCATCTCCTCAAGTCATTTGATGCAGGAGCATCGCCAACAAGTGCAAGTGGATGATAGTTGGATATGCACCAGCATGCATTTTGAAAACATTTTGAATTCAAAAGATGAAACATTAATGTAATAGATGTATGTAATTACTCTTAAATGTTTTGGGGATTGTAATGCAGATCTTGAGCATTGCTCTCATCTGTCAGTTTTAGGAATTTATTGTATTAAATGAAAAGTAGATGTAGTCTTTAATTTGATAAGATAACTTAGAGTTGTAGGATGAAAAACTCAAGAAATATCCCATGTATGTATTGTATTATTCTCATTGTTATTAAAAAGTAGAACAATAGAGCATAGTAGAGTAGAGAAGAACAGAGATTGTAGAATTCGTTTGAGCAGATAGTTGTTTCTATAGAAACCATGTACAGAAGCACTTGAATTATTATATGAAGGCTTTAATCCAATATCATGGTGTGTTAAGGTTACTATTTGCATATATTAAATGGTATGTTTAAAATTTTATTATATGCTCTGTTATGGATTTGTTTCAATGATTTATGTGTATGATTTCATGTTATGTATGAATTTTGTGAGAGGGAGATTGTAAGTTTCAATTTCCCCTCATCCTGAGAATTCCTGCAAGGAGTGCAGTGAAGGTTCGCATGGAGTGCGTTGAAAATATTATGAGTTTTACCTCAGAAAAGATCAAGAGAGATAGAGTTGTTCTTATACCATCAGAAGTGAAAGTATGGCACAGAGCCATGGAAGGTGTGTGCAGGCCAGATCAAAGTCTTAGAATTTCCCAACCAAGTGAGTGGTTGAAGAAATTTTGTTGCAAGGAGTGAACATAGTTGGAGTGTTTGGATAACGAGGGGTTATCGTGAAGGATACAAGGAGTGCATGCAATAATCCCTTAGAATCCTCAAGTTTGTAGCAATAATCAATATCAGGAAGGATAGAGATGTCAAGAAGTTCAAAGGAAGGTGAGGTTCGAAGTCACCTCGCAGAAAATCAATCTCATGAGAGATAACAACCGTCATATCTGAAGCGGTAAGAGCCGTAGATTTGATGCTTGAATTTCGGCATTTCGAGAATCAGAAGTGTGGAGAAACTTGCTACTCGGAAGTCACGATTTGTGAAGTCTCGACTTCACGAAAGAGGAATATGGACCATCAGATCCTGGGTGGTTCAGGACCATTGATATGTGGAAAGAAAGTTTTGATTTCGGACTTCCAGAAAAGGGAGAAGAATTACTTCGAAAATTTCCGATACGCGAAGTGCCGAAACGCTAAAAATCTGGGCCCCAGGTCGCAACCGAGGGTCACATAAGTAAATAGTTTAAGCGAGGATCTAGGGACCGTTAGCCCATTTTGGGGTTTCAGGAATCATATGAGTCAGGGTTACTTGAAACAAAAGTCTCGACATCGTGAAACACGATTATTGTCCCTTGACCAATTTTTTAGGATCCTTGGTCATGTTTGACCTGCTTTTGGAACTTTGACAGGCTATCGAAGGAAGAGCGCAAGTCAAAGCGGAGATAGCAGGATATCGACCCATTTTTAGGTCTTTTTGGGTTTTGGGCTTATGTAACAGGTATGGGGATGTCGACCCATGGGTTTACCCATGTTTAGGCCTGATTTTGTAATGTATAAATAGATGTTTAGGCGATGTAAGAAGGGGGACATATAAGTGATGCTAGGTGCTAAGTGAAAATGGTAATTGTAATTTCTTTGTGCACACTGTGTAAGACTTGCAAAGCTAAGTGCAAGTGATTGTTAGAGACTGTGGAAGGCTTTGTGTTGTAGCTCAGGGAAGGAGGATCTAGCGAAGTGTGCAGATCTCTTGTCCTCTACAGAGTAATATCTCAAGGCTTTGTGCATGTAGGAGATTGACAAAAGACAATAAATAGAAGAATAATTGGTGGACGTATCCCTAGGGAATGGGTGATCCATGTATATCATGTGTTGTGGTTGCTTTGTGCGTTTTGGGTGTTCACTTTTTTATGTGATTAAATGCTTAGTGAGCTGATGTATGTTAAATGAATCTGATATGATAACTTAGTGATGAATAATGTGAATGAATGCTAGATCTGACCTATGTTGATGTGCTTAGTTCTTGGTTATATTGGATTTGTGTGAATACTGCATTGTTATGTTATTAGGGTTTATATGCGTTGTAATATAAAGGTGAATATTCATGAACTGTAACTACTAAGTGCTCTATTAAAGTGTTGCAATCACAAATTTGTGTCACACCTAAGGTTGTAGACATCAAAGTCCTTCAACCACCCCAACCTCTACCTCAGGTGAGACTTCATCTACTTTGCAAGTGTTTCCAAAAGGGTTGGTAGTTAGGGTTTTGTTGGTTCGTTGTTGTAGCATTGAACCTTGGGTCTGCCCCTGTGCCAAAAAGTGGTTTTGTTGGTGGGACCAGAACTGTGATTGATGGGAACTTAAAAAAAGAGAAATCTATGTGCGTAGATCTGTACCCCTAGTGCACAGTATTCTACTTGACCTGTGAAGCTCTGTGCCAAGAATAAGAGCTAGATTTGAAGAAAAGAGGTAAGACCTGAAAGCTTTGTGCTCTTATAAAGGTAAGAACAGTGAAAAGTTTTGATTGAAAAGGTAAGATAAGTGGAAATTTTTATTTCAAAAGTATGGATCTAGGTATGTTTGATAAATTTTGTCCTGTCTTGAAAAGTAGGGCACAACTAGATGAAATAAGGTTTGATATGAGTAGATATGACAAAAATAGTGAAAGATATGTTATTCCTATGCATAGAAAGAATGTTTGGACTAACAAATGGATGCAGGATCCTAGAGAGATTTTTTTGCAGGTTAGCTACTATCCTAGTGCGTAGTACAGGAAAGGTTGGGGATCCTTTCAAAGAAAAATAAGACTAACTCTTTGTTACAGTTGCAAAAGACCAGGACATATTGCTAAGGAATGCCCTGGTAGAAGACCTAGTTGTCTTTTTTTGTAAATCTATGGATCATGAAGTTTTAGATTTCCCTAGAATGATTGCTAAGCTTCATAGAATGAATATGAGACAAGAAAACCCCGAGGAAGGTTACAAAATTGAGACCATGGAAGAACCCCAGAAAGAATCAGAGAATGTATTACTACAAATGAAAGAAACCCTAAATGATCACAAAAATATCAACTTATCAGAGATCTTCAAGGAAAAATAATGCATAGAAGCAAGAATAGGAGACTTCGACATTGACTATGTTCTGGATGAAGAAACACATGTGAATATCATGACAGAAAGAACATGAGAAACTTTAGGAAATCCTACTATGATTCCTTCATTGGGAGGAATATGATTATTTAGAGGAAAGATGATAACCCTATGTGGAAGACTCACTTAGATATCTATGAGTTCTCATGGAACTTCGACAGAGGAAGATTTTGAGATTGTTAAATTGATTGAGAACAATGCCCCATTTTCTATATTACTGGGAAAACCTTGGATTGAAAAGGATCAGGCCAAAAGAAAAAAAGAGGAATTATTAGAGTAGAAGAAGAAAGAATTAAAAGATTTCATGACTAGGAGGATAACACACTTGATTGAAGAACTGGAGAATATATTGAAGCTACTTAGAACCAGAAACTTGGATGTCGAAGTTAAAAGAACACAAGAATACTCACAGGAGACCAAAGTACCTACCCTAGAGAGAGAAGACGTATTACTCTCCGACCCTACAAAAGAATCTCAACAACGCAAAGTTACTATGCCAAAAGGAGATAAGAATCAGAATAGAAAAAGGAGTACTGAGATGAATATCACCGGGAAGAAGGCTAGAAAACTCAGTAAGAAGAGAGAAAATATAGAAAAGTTATAGAAGGTCCTAGAGATATAGTCATTGGAACTTCGTCAGGATATCAGAACAACACAACATGGCACTTCGCCATGGCAAAGAGATATAGTCATTGGAAGAATTATAAAAGTTAGCTCAATGACCTGAATGGTTAGAACAATAGTAATGGCCCGAAGAATCGCCATCAAACCATTGGGACCGCGCCACATTGGATAGAACCGCATTGATGAAGATGATGCAGGAGCATCATATAAATCCAAAGAGACGTGCCTAACCAAAGGAGACAACTGGAAAAGTGCCAAAAAACATTTTGAAATGTTATAAAGATTAATGAATGGGAATTAATGTAATATATAGGAAGAACATACAATTGCATTTATAACTGCAGATCTAAATTGATTTTATAGCGTGTGTTCCTATCCATCAGATGTAATAGACATTTATGATTGTTTAATGCAAGTAGGTAGATATGAATGTTAGATTAGATAGTTTTAGGAGCGTAGGAGGTAGGAGGGAAAACATAGGATAGACAACCTCAACCCTTGTTTCTTTGTAACATAATTCATAATTCATAAGTTGTAGAGCTGCAGAAGAGAATATAGGAGAATAGAGAATTTCATGCATTTTTGTTGTTGGTAATTACCATGTACAGGAGCACTGGAATTAATAGAAGAAACCTTTGATTCCAATCTATTTGTTTGCTATGGTTTTTGGAACCACCTATTAATTGGTATGTTGCAGGCTTGTTTGTATTATCTATATGCATTTCTTTAAATGCTATGTATGTTTGTAGGTTCTGGAATTCTATGTTGAATGTTTGAATTCTAGGTAAGGGAAGAATGAGTTTAAATTGTTTCTCTTTCTGAGAACTCCTGCAAAGAGTGCGGTGGAGGGTCTACAAGGAGTGTGTCGACCAGACTCTGAGTTTCATCTCAGAACTCTCAGAAGAGATTCATATTTCGGTTTTTTTTCGGGCACCAGAGCCATGTAAGGTGTGTGGAGGTCGAGAAAAGTCTTGGATTTTACAAATCCAGGAGGAATATTGCAATACTACTACTGAAAAGAGTGCACAAGGTCAAAGAATCAAGTAACCAGAGGTCATTTGAAAGTTTGCTGCAAGAAGTGTGTGTAGGGATCCTTGTGGAAGCTTGAAATTACAATCGAATGCTCAGGGGAGATTCAATCTTTGAAGTGGTCAAAGGGAGACAAAGGTAGAACTCATCCCGCAACAATGAAGTTCAGGAGGGAGGATGCCAAGTTATTTGGATAGAAGTCTTGAGAAGTGAATCGGGCGGTCATAACTCTCCATGGAGAAATCGCGAAATCGTGAGGACCATAGGATCCAGAGGAGCTATAAGGTGGTTAGAAGTTGAATGAACCAACACCCTGATTTCAAGAATCAATGTGGACCATTGATCATGGTCGGTTTGAGATGCTAGATCATTTCATGAATTCGAGGACTGGAGTAAAATGTGATTTTTGGAATTGAGAGTCATGGACTCCCGGTTTGCAAAACCCAGAAAAGATCCAAACCGTCAGATCAAGAGAGGCTCACACCCATTGATCTCATTCAAGGAACAATTTTGGAATCGGGAAATCATAGAGGAAGAGGAACGGTTGTTGGTTGTTCTCTCGAGTCCCAAAATCCGAAAACTAGTGGGTGACAAGTGGCATGTTCTCATCACTTTGGAGGAGTCAATATTCATTGACATTTCATGTTTCGTCTATTTCAAGAACCGTGGAATTGTATCAAGAACCTCCAACTCGTGAAACCCAAAATCCTACGTGGGCTTAATCAAAGGATTTAATTAACTCTTGGAGGGGTTTTGGAAAAGATCCTGAGAAGATATCGTCATGAGGGCAGGAGGTATGAACTAGTTGTGGTATCAGATCCCAGAATAAATTATTTTCTTTCTGTAGTAGAGAAAATAAGAAAGGAATTCTACAGCCATGACACCGAGAAGAAGAGAAAGGGAAA
Source organism: Picea glauca (assembly GCA_000966675.3). Taxonomy (NCBI): domain Eukaryota; kingdom Viridiplantae; phylum Streptophyta; class Pinopsida; order Pinales; family Pinaceae; genus Picea; species Picea glauca. The sequence goes on from JZKD02S1606221.1 coordinate 536,762, forward strand.
TGCCTGATTCTGCAGTGGAAAGAGAAATGCGTGAATTACGTGTCAGACTTGATTCTATGAAGACAACACAGAGGCGCACAGTTAACGTTGGGGATATCAACAAATATGAAAGTGAAAATGAAGATGAAAATGAAGAAGTTGCAATTGAAGATGTTGCGGGAAAATGCCTATTCAGGGTTGTTGCTATGATAGGTTCCAGAGAAAAAATAGGCATTCCCATGTATGAGGGAAACTTGGATGTTTAAGAGATTCTAGAATGGATTAGAACTCTAGACAAATACTTCAACTATGAGGATGTCGAGGAAGATAAGAAATTCAAACATGTTGTTACTAGACTTAAGGGGCATGAAGCATTGTGGTGGGATGAACTGCTAGTTGATAGAGGTTGCAAAGGAAAGCAGAAAATCAAAAGATGGGATAGAATGGTTGAAAAAATGAAATCCAAGTTTATACCCAAAGATTATCAAATAAATTTGTTTCAGCAGATGCAGAATTTGAGACAGAAGTTGATGTCAGTGAAATAATACACTAAAGAGTTCTATAGGATAAACATTAGAGTAGGTCATCGAGAAAGCGATGATGAAATTTTTTCCAGGTATATGAATGGTCTACGATATGATGTTCAGGATGAGATGATCATGATGACCATCCAAACCATAGAATATGTTTATCAGATGGCTCTAAAAGCTTAAGAGAAGTTGATCCAGAAGCAAGGTCAAAGAGGCTGGGGAAGGAGTCAAAGCATGGGCAAGATGCTTTCCCTGGACAAAACTCAGAGACCTAAAGAAGAGTAGAAGAAACCTCAAACTCAACCTGAGAGAGGAGGAATCTCATGGGGAAGGTAGTATGTTGATAGGAATTTTTTCCTCGAGTCAGAGGAAGAGGAAGAGGCAGAGGAGGTGAAGTGAAATGCTTTATCTGTGGAAAAATTGGACATAAATCCTATGAGTGTCCAGATAGGAAGAAATATGGTGGTGAAACTCACATTTCTGAAGCCCAAGGATGGAATTTTGAGGTGGAGGAGGATGAGGGTGGAATATCTTTGATGATGCAGAAAGTTCTCTTGAAACTAGAGAAAGAGCTAGAGAACCCAGCCCAAAGAAACAGTCTATTTCAGACTGCTTGCAAAACCAAAGATAGGGTAAGCAAGGTCATAGTAGATAGCGGTAGTATAGATAATCCTGTATCTATGGAAATGGTAGAAAAACTGGAGCTGGATACTGTTACGCATCCAAGCCCATACAATGTTTTGTTTCTACAAAAAGGACATCAGGTAAATGTCACTAAACAATGTTTAGTTAAATTTAAAATAGGAGGATATACAGATGAGATATTATGTGATGTTATTCCCATTGATGGTTGTCATCTATTGTTCGGTATACCATGGAAATATGACAGAAATGTGGTGCATGATGGGAGAAAGAACACATACACACTAGAGAAAAGAAGTAGGACTCACATGTTGTTGTCGATTAAGGATAAAGAGGGGAAAACAGAGATGAGAAACAATGTACTTATCATGAGTGGGAAGGAACTTCTTAAGGAATCCAAGAAGAAGGAAGACACACGATTCATTGTGGTTAGGAAACCTATAATTATTCGGAACAACACTAGGATAGATGATTTACCGAAATATATCCAGGAGTTGCTGGAAGAATTTGTTGATATAGTAGTGGATGAACTACCTTGTTCATTGCCACCTATCAGGAGTATAAGCCATCATATCGATCTTATAACCAGAGCCAGTTTTCCTAATAAAGCAGCTTATAGGTTGACACCGCAGGAGAATGAAGAAGTTAGGAGACAGGTCTAGGACTTAATGGATAAAGGATTGATTCAGGAGATCTTGAGTCCATGCCCTGTTTCGACAGTGCTCAGCCCAAGAAAGGATGGTGACTGGAGAATGTGTGCAGACTCAAGGGAAATCAACAAAATTACCATCAGGTATAGGTTCCCATTTCCAAGGATGGATGACTTGATGGATTGCTTGAGTGGAGCAAAGTTTTTTTCAAAAATTGATTTGAAAAGCGAATATCATCAAATTAGAATGAGAGAAGGTGCTGAATGGAAGATAAAATTCAAGATGAATGAAGGGATATATGAGTGGCGTGTCATGCCATTTGGCTTAAAAAATGCACCCAGTACTTTCATGAGGTTGATGAACGAATTCCTAAAGGATTTGATTGGGAAATTCGTCATTCTATATCTTGATGATATATTAATTTTCAGCAAAACTAAAGAAGAATATTTAAATCATTTAGCTGCAGTAATGAGGAGGTTACAACAAGAGAAATTGATGATCAATATGAAGAAGTCATCTTTTATGAGGGAAGAACTCATTTATTTGGGTTTCGTTATCTCTGCAAATGAATTGAAAATGGATCCGAAAAAGATAAATGTGATTAAAGGTTGGCCATCGCCGAAGAGCGTATTTGAAGTTTGAAGCTTCCATGGTTTGGCTAGATTCTACAGGAGATTCATCCAAAACTTCAGTGGAATTAGCACACGAATGATGGATTCGGTGAAGAGATTCAACTTGATGAAGGAAGCAGAGAAGAAATTCAACTTGCTAAAGAAGAAGATCACTGAGCAACCAATTATGGTTTTGCCAGATTTCAGCAAGACATTCCAGGTCAAGTGTGACGCGAGTGGATTTTCCATTGGAGCGGTCTTGAGACAAGACAATAGACTGATCATGTATTTCAGTCAAAAAATGGATGAATCAAAGATCAAGTACTCCACGTATGACAAAGAATTATTTGCATTCATATAAGCACTGAAGAAATAGAGGCACTATTTGGTTCATAAGGAGTTTGTTTTGTACACTGATAATCACGCTTTGTAATTCATGACTCGACAGGAGAAGTTGAACCAAAAGCATGCTAAATGGGTTGAATACATGCATAATTTTACTTTTGTGATTAAGAATATTTCTGGAACTGCTAACAAAGTTGTTGACTCTTTGAGCAAGAAATGTTTTCTTATGCAGGAATTCAGAGTCAAGACTTTGGGTTTTGATAACCTCAAGGAAATGTACAGGGATGATCCAGACTTCAAAGAGGCATATGAGGCGTCTGAGAATCGCATTCTCAGGGATAGAAGCCAATGGACTGAATGCGTCATCCAGGATGGATTATTGTTTAGGGAAAATCAGCTATGTATTCCGAAATGCTCCATGAGGAAGAATTTGTTGAAGGAGAAACATAGCGGAGGATTGGTCGGACACTTTGGTCATGATAAAACATTCTCAAATTTGAATGGCTCATATTTATGGCTAGGGATGAGGACAGATGTGAAGAAATTTGTGGACAGGTACAAAATTTGTCAACACACGAAGGGAAAAAGGAAAAACATAGGATTATACCAATCGTTACCTATAGCGAAGAGGCCATGGGATGTCGTGAGCATGGATTTCATATTAGGACTGCCAAGAACAAAAAGGGGATATGATTCAATATTTTTAGTAGTATACAAATTTTCAAAGATGGCACATTTCATACCATGCCAGAAAACCAGTGATGCAACTCATATTCTGAACCTGTTTTCCAAGGAAGTCGTCAAAATTCATGGCTTTCCAAGGAGTATCATTTATGATCGAGATACCAAGTTTGTAGGACATTTCTATAGGACTTTATGGAAGATTTTGGGGAAAAATTTGTCTTTTATCTCAGCTTATCATCCTCATATGGATGGACAGACCGAGGTCCTGAAAAGGAGCTTGGGGGATTTGTTAAGGAGCTTAGTGACTAAACACCATAGTCAATGGGATCACATTCTTCCATAGGCAGAATTTTATTACAATGATTCACTCAATAGAATCACATGGAAGATTCCATTCCAGATTGTATATGGAATGAAGCTAAGGGGAGTTTCTGATTTGAAAGATTCAGAACAAGATAAATTTAGGAGTGCTAATGTAGAGGACTTTGCAGAAGGAATGAAGGAGCTTCACAGCAGAATCAAGGAGCGATTGCAGAATTCAAGACAAGAATACAAGCATAGAGAAGATCGACACAAGAGAGAACTTCAATTTGAATTTGGTGATTTGATTCTTGCACATTTGAGGAAAGAGAGGTTCCTAAGGGGAACATACAACAAGCTGAAGATGAAAAATATTGGACCATGCAAGGTCATAAGGAAATTTGGGACAAATGCATATGAGATTGAATTACCCGATGGGGTTGGAATCTCACCAATATTCAATATCTCATATTTGTACCCGTACAGAGCTAATAAAGAAGGAGAAGAAGATAAACAAGAAAAGATTCAATGGACAAAACAAATGCCTGCAGTTGAAAAGCCACAGATGGAAAGCATAATTGACAAGAGGATTAACAAAAAGACTAGGAGAAAAGAGTATTTTCAATACTTCATCAAATGGAAAGGACATCCAATTGAAGATGTCAGTTGGGAGGATGAAACAACAATTCAAAAGCATGGAAAAACAGTGAAGGAACTCATGAACAGGAGTTCATGAAAAATTTCAAGTGAGGGAGTATGATGTAGGAGCATCGTATAAAGCCCAAGACACACGCCTAACCAAAGGAGACAACTGGAAAATCTCTAGCACACATTTTGAAATGTTTTAAAGATTAATGAATGTGCATTAATGTAATAGATAGGAAGAACGTGTAGTTGCATTTATAACTACAGATCTAAACTGATTTTAGAGTGTGTGTTCCTATCCGTTAGATGGAGGGATGATTTTAAGGATGGAAATTTATTTGAAAATGTAGAAACCTTGGCGAATCTTACTAATCCTTCATATTCCAACTATAAATGATTGGCGATATTTTTGTAAAAATATTCAAATTTCTAAGGATTTTATATAGTTTTAATAAAATTTTGGCGATTTTTAAGGTAAAATGATTTTATCATATAGAATTTGGGCGAATCATTTTTAAAATAGCGAATCTCGTTTTTTGAAAAACCATGGAAAATTAGCCCATGAGCGAAATTTAGCCCCTAAAATCATCCCTGGTTAGATGTAATAGAGATTTATGATTGTTTAATGCAAGTAGGTAGATATGAATGTTAGATTAGACAGTTTTAGGAGTGTAGGAGGTAGGAGAGAAAATAGAGGATAGACACCCTCAACCCTTGTATCATTGTAACATAATTCATAATTCATAATTTGTAGAGCTGCAGAAGAGAATAGAGGATAACAGAGAATTTCATGCATTTTTGTTGATGGTATTTACCATGTACAAGAGCACTGGAATTAATAGAAGAAACCTTTGATTCCAATCTATCTGTTTGTTATGGTTGTTGGAACCACCTGTTAAATGGTATGTTGCAGGCTTGTTTGTATTCTTTGTATGCATTTCTTTAAATGCTACGTATGTTTGTAGGTTCTGGAATTCTATGTTGAATGTTTTAATTCTGGGTAAGGGAAGAATGAGTTTCAATTGTTTCTCTTTCTGAGAACTCCTGCAAAGAGTGCAGTGGAGGGTCTACAAGGAGTGCATTTACCAGACTCTAAGTTTCATCTCAGAACTCTTAGAAAAGATTCATATTTCGGTTTTTTTCTAGGCACCAGAGTCGTGTAAGGTGTGCAAAGGCAGAGCAAAGTCTTGGATTTTACAAATCCAGGAGGAATATTGTGAGACTACTACTGCAAGGAGTGAACAAGGTCAAAAACTCAAGTAACCAGAGGTTATTTGAAAGTTTTCCGCAAGGAGTGTGTGCAGGGATCCTTGTGGAAGCTTGAAATTACAAGCGAATGCTTAGGGGATATTCAATCTTTGAAGTGGTCAAAGGGATATTAAGGTTGAAATCGTCCTACAGTAGTCAAGTTTAGGAGGAAGGATTCCAAGTCATTTGGCTAGAAGTCTTGAGAAGTGAATCAGGCAGTAATAATTCTCCATGGAGAAATCGTGAAATCGCGAGGACCATAGGATCTAGAGGAACTGTAAGGTGGTTAGAAGTTGAATGAACCACCACCCTGATTTCAAGAATCAACGTGGACCATTGATCGTGGTCAGTTTGAGCCACTAGATCATTTCATGAATTTGGGGATTGGAGAGACAAGTGATTTTGGGAATTGAGAGTCGTGGGCTCCCGGTTCGCGAAACCCCGAAAAGATCCGGACCGTCGGATCAGGGGAGGCTCAGAGCCTTCGATCTTGTCCAAGGTGCAATTTCGGAATTGAGAAATCATAGAGGAAGAGGAATGGTTGTTGGTTGTTCGTTTGAGTCCTGAAACCCAGAAACTAGTGGGTGACAAGTGGCGTGTGCTCTTTGCTTTGGAGGAGTCAATATTCGTTAACATTTCACATTTTCTCTATTGAAAGAACCATGGAATTGTATCGAGAACCTCCAACTCACGAAACCTGAAATCCTACGCGGGCTTAATCAAAGGGTTTAATTAACTCTTGGTAGGGTTTTGGAAAAGATCCTGAGCGGATATCGGCCTGAGGGTAGGAGGTCTGCAATAGAATACCTCTCATCCATTGGAGAGATTTGTTCCATTGTGTCTATTGAGTCCGTCGATTGTTGCACCGAGAACACTTTTGCGAATTGTATCCAAGACAAATCATTTCTACCGCACTATGTTTATTGAGATTGACATGTATTCCATTCCATTTCACACTCATTCATCCACCCAAGTTCTTTGATATAAGCATGTATGTCAGATGAGCTCAGTGCCACAGAGAAAGTCATCGAAGAATTTCTCATCGATCTCATGGATGAGAAAGTAATGTTTGTACGTATTCAACCATCATCGACGAGGGGAGTGGAAGCCTCTTCGTCGACTTCTCGCGGATCTGAACCATCCTGACCAATAACAGAGAAGAGAACCAAGCATAGAGATGACCAAGACAATGTGAATTTAATGCCAAACATATTACCAGACTACATCCTGCCTCTGATTGGTGCGGTGAGTCATGGCGGTGTCCCGAGGTACTTTGATTACACCATGGTTATTGTGTACCTCCTGAAGGCGATACGTGCAGTTAGAATGCAACAGGATAATATCATGACATTGAATTTCAATGACTTCAATGTAGGAGACTGCAAGAACAATAATATGCTCTCTCCTTACAAATACTTGACCAGGATGAAGGGTAAGAACTCGAAAATAATCCCCTAGTCGTGGACTATGAACGTCACGCTATCCACCCTCTTGAATGTAATGAATATTCCGCACTTTGGAAGGCACCAAGAGGTTAACATGTGTGTTAATCTCCTTCTATCATGTTACCATGGAGGCTACCTATGGCTAGGCCGACACATCACAGTCGATCTGACGTTGATCCATAGCATCAATGAATTGAGCATGCAGGGACCCGACCCACACAAATTCTACCCAGGAAAGGCTACAGATCACACATTCGCACAGACGATCAAAGACACACATGGAAATGTAGAAAAGGGGATGTGAGGATACAAGGTATCTTCCATATAGAATGGTGCAGTGCACTTGACCTGCCATCTGATCGTAGGAAATCTCGTAAGAAAGAACAAAACTACACAAGTCACATGATTCGTTGTTGACCTCGCCAGGAAATGTGTACAAGGAATCCAAACGAACTGGGTGAAGTACTTGGTCAACTAATTGGAATTATACTGCTGCGAATCTCAATATTAGGGCTATGAGTTCTGTAGATTTTTCCAGGTCCTATCAGCTATCTTCTTGGTCTGTCTTTGACCAAGCTAAGACTCTAAGTTTCTTGCTATCTTATCTTTTAATTTCTGTTGTTTTATAACAACCAACAGTAGGTTTTTAGTTTTGTTGATTGTTATGGTTGTTGTCTCTGTTTGGGTGCTCTAGAAAGTATTTTCAGTGTTAGGAAAATAAGTACATGCATGCCAAATAACAAAAACACACCTAAACTATCTTTTCTGCTGAAAATATGGACATATCTAAGAGCTAATAACAGCCACTAAAATGCATGTGTAGACACAGGTATTTTTGGTCAACATGACCCTGGATAAAACCCCCCCGGGGAAAACCAGTTTAGATCTAGATGTATATAATGAGGTAGAGAAAATCTATTTTATAGTAATCACAATACAAGAAGAACCTGATACAAATAAAAACTCCAGATGAAGAAGATATCCAAGATCTAACTGCCAGAAGCACTCCAGGATGGTGCGCCCCCACTAAAACTGCCAGATCTGCTCCAGAATCCAACTAAGATGCCAGAATGGAAAACCCCTCCACAGGAATGATCCTCCTACTGTTGTCCTCATTCTGCAACTGACATTAAGGAAATATGATGGCTAGAAATCCCTCCAAGTAGCAAATAGCCTGCCAAATCCATGCGCCCTCCTCAAATGAAGAATCCCTCCAATAAATAATAGGTGAATGTTGCTCCAAGCTTCTCTCAAGCAAAGCTAGTGGCCTCCTCCTATCATCCTCATGCATCTGACCTCACATCCATAGCTGAAGTATTCCTCCTCTCATGAGAAAAATCCTCCTATGAACAATGCGCCCTCCTTTAGCTCCTTTGCCCCTCTTTAGGCAAGAATAGGGTAACCTAGATTTGGATGGATGAGATCAATCCAAATCAATGGATGGATCACTCCACATAAATATAATCCAAAACCCACTTTTGGGTTAAGTTCTCTAAGTCTACTCATGTCTCCTCAAAATCACCAAAAAGGTTATTTAATGTTCACTTTTGCCAAAAGTGACCAAATGTACTTTATCCAAAGTCAAAGTACAAATAGACATAAAGTACTAGAACAAAGTGCCATAAACCTTCCCACATGTGCTAAGGAGGAAAAAACACATGGGGAACACCTCCTCAGGTACAAAAATCAACACTCCCTCTTACCGAGGAAGGTGTTCCTCACCAAGCCCATCTTGT
>JZKD02S1606221.1:562923-612268 GCA_000966675.3 Picea glauca
GAGATTATCTGTGCTACCACTGTCAACAATGACCTTGCACACCCTATCCTTGGTCTTGCAAGTAGTCCTAAAGAGTCTGGTCCTTTGAACTGAACTCTCCACCTCCTTCTCGGGTGTCAAAAGGAATTTTCACATCATAAGCAATCTTCCACCTTCTTAGGCCTCAACATCATGCCCTTGTGCTTCTGTGATGTGAGATTCTCCAATGTCCTTCTTTTTCTCTGGACACTCGAATGACTTGTGCCCATTCTTCCCACATGTGAAGCATGTGATAACTCCACCTCTTCCTCTTCCTATACCTCTAGTACGAGGAAAAGTGTTGTTGTCAGCATATCCTTCGCTCTGCTCTGTATGCTTCCCTCTCTGCTCAACATATGGCTGCCCTCGTTGTGAGGTTCTACCTCTCTCAATTTTACCCTAAGGTTTCTTCCATTCCTCTTTGGGATTCTGGTATTTGTCCTGGGCAACTTCTTTGCCTCTGGGATGAATTCTTCCTTGCCCTCGCTGACGTTGCTTACAACTCAGCTTCTCTTCTACTTTCATATCCATCTGATAAGCATCCTCTACCATTCGGATGGTTACCATGCTCAATTCATCCTGAATGTCGTATCTCAGACCATTCAGATATCTAGCAACCTTCTCATCATCTCTCTCCCGACGACCTGCTCTGATGTTCAGTCGATAGAATTCCTTAGTTTATTCTCTCACTGTCATCATCTTCTGTCTCAGGTTCTGCATCCTCCTAAACAGAGTAATTTGATAGTCTCTTGGGATGAACTTCGCTTTCATCTTCGCGATCATTCGATCCCAACTCTTGATCTTATGATTACCTTTGCAGCATCTGTCGGCTTGTAACTCATCCCACCATAAGGCTGCATGTCCTTTCAAGCATGTAACAACATGCTTGAACTTCTTATCTTCTTCGACATCTCCATAATCGAAGTAAGTATTGAGAGATCTAATCCAATCCAAAATCTCTTCTGCATCCAGATTCCCCTCGTAGACTGGAATGTAAATCTTCGCCTTCGCACCCATCCTGGCGATAGCTTTTATCAACCGCTCATTGGCTGCATCTTCGGCTGCAAATTCCTCCTCGCGTTCAGCCTCAATATCACTTTCGAAATCACTTAGATCCCCTGCACTAGCTGTGCGTCTTTGAGCTGTCTCCATGTCTTCAAGTCTTGCTCGAAGATCTCTCATCTGTCTCTCCATTTTTGGATTGACTACCTACCTGCCTCTTCTTCATGCCTCCCTTTCCTCTGGATCAGGTGATTTCCTTTCTCTCCTTGGTGTCATGAAAAATTTCCTTCTCTGCTACAGAAGAAAAGAAATAACCCTACTCTGACACCACTTGACGACAACGTGGCCCCTTCACCACCCGCAGGTCGGAAGGTCCACGCGCACTCACAGGATCTTCTCCACTCACGGCCCAAAGAACTCAAAGGTTCCTCTAATTCCCTATTGGGAATTTTCCTTACCCACAACACTCTTCCACTGATCCCCCTTAATGATCGGGAAATCAGACCTCGAGATTTCGTGAATCCTCTAGTCGCGGACCTTGTGCTTCACAATACCCCAAAACCCGATGGGTAGTGACCAAATCTTTACTATTCCTATCGAGAATCCTCCCGTCGGGATTTAGGAACTTATGCTGTTGAAAATAACTTACCTTGCTAATCCCCGATTTTCGATATGCTGATACACCTATGCACACGTGTGGGTTTACTTTTCCACTCTTGCTTCAACACCTCTGTCGGGATTTTGGGATTCGCGGGATCATGAATCCTGATGTCGATGGACTCGGGACTTCCTTTTCCCCGATCCCTGATATGGGGTGACACCTGTCCTCCACTAACTCCCTTCGTGGCCCACACTGCCCTTCCGTTGGGATATCCCATTTCACGATTTCCAGTTGCACGAGTTCTCTGCCTTCAAAAACTCCGATGCTTCGACCTTCGACTCCTTGGGATCTCCTGACACACGTCTCCACCTATGGATGGTTCTGATCCTATTGGGATATCATGGATCGTGATTCCTGATGTTGCGATTTCCTTTTTCCCGGAATTCATGAAATGTCGAACCCCGATGACTCCTATTCACTAGGTCTTAACCCTGGCGTAACTTCCACCGAATCCGATGGTTGACAGGAAATGAATCATTGATCCGATGCCTCGCCAACCTGCAATGCTTCCCTGCACCTATCCTTCAGTGGATTCGAAGGCCTACTCCTCCTGAGATTTTCCTCACGGCTTTGGTCTTCTCTGAATCCCTCTTGCACGAACTCCTTGTGGAAACCCTTCAACCTTGACTGAGTGTTGAAGTCTCTCGACTCTGTGCACTCCTCCAACAACAGTATTTTGATGCTTCACTCAAAATCACAACTCTGAGACTTATCTCGGGCCTGCGCACTCCTTGCATGGCACTGTGCCTAACTTCACCCTCGAGACGAATGAGAACAAAATCTATCTCTAACTGAACCCTTCTGTCAATGCACTCCTTGTGGACACTTCAATTGCCCTCCTTGCAGAAAGTCTCTGGCTCAAATAGAGAAACAATTGAAACTCATTCACTCACCCTCTCATACTTCAATTCAACCATGAAATCATAGTTCATGCTGCTTAATGTTACAATGTACAAATGAGGGTGTCTATATCCGTTTTCGCTCTTGGACTCTAAACTATCAAATCTATAATTAAATTCCTATCTAACTGCATTAAATCTATTAAATGTTGACTATCTACTAAGGACGAGAGCTATCTGCTCAAGGTCCATTACAATACACAAAGGCGCCTCCTCTTAAATGACTCATTTAAGATTTGCGCAATAGTCCCAAATAGTTTTCAAAATTTGTGCTGGCTTATCCAGCTGGTTTCCGCTTGATGTCTTGGCTCGCTTGATGTGCTGGCGATGCTCCTGCATCAAATAGTAGACTTAGAGCGATGAACAGTGCCCAAATCCCTGCTGGATATATGAGATCAAAGAGAAGAAATTTCTCGAAGCATAGTTGAAATAATCAAGGCCCTCACCATGGAATGTAAAAAACTAAGTGACCACAGTGTCCAAAATTATGATCGACTCACTGATGATTTTGAATTAAAGGCACTGGAGTCACAGCTCTATGAGACAAAGTAACAAGAAGAAATAGTATAGGAACAATTGAAGCCCCTGTCAACCATTGAGAGGATGCAGTGATCCCAAGGACAACGCACTGCTAAATAGTAGGTCCACACCATTTAGAGGAAAGTCATGGAAGTGACTCAGAGGCTCCAACCAATATAGGTTTAGTCTTTCCAAATATTCACAGAGATTGAAGGTCAAGGAGAAAAATTGGAGCAAGTCATCACTGCAACTGAACAACTCTTAAACTCTTAGAGGGACCTGTCAATGAAGTAGTAATCCAAGAGTTCACTAAACATGGGGTCGTGGAACAATAATAGGTTGAAGAAGCTCGAGCCAAGCTCGAGGATTTTGAAGTAGAGATCCCCAAACTAGACTGACTCGGGATGAGTCACATGTGAGTGTTGGGGGCTTGTTGTCCCTTGACCAAGTTTTGAGGATCCTTGGTCATGTTTGACCTACTTTTTGGACTTCGACATGCTATCAAAGTCTGAGCACAAGTCGAAGTGGAGATCACGGGATCTCAGCCCCATTTTAGGGATTTTTGGGTTTTGGGCTTATGTAACGGGTATGGGGATGTTGGCCCATGGGTTTACCCATGTTTACGCCCGATTTTGTAATGTATAAATATATGTCTAGGTGATGTAAGAAGGGGGACATCTAGGTGATACTAGGTTCTAAGTGAAAATGGTAATTTTAAACTCTTTGTGCATACTATGTAAGACTTCCAGAGCTAAGTGAAAGTGATCATAAGAGACTATGGAAGGCTTTGTGTTGTAACTCAGGGAATAAGGATGTAGTGAAGTGCGTAGATATCCTATCCTCTATGAAGTAAGATCTCAAGGCTCTACACATGTAGAATATTGACAGAAGACAATAAAGAGGATAAGAATTGGCGAACGTAGCCCCAGGGAGGGGGTGAACCACGCATATCCTGTGTTGTGGTTGCTTTGTGCATTTTAGGTTATCTCTTGTTTATGTGATTAAATTCTTAGTGTGCTGATGTATGTTAGATGAATCGGATATGATAGCTTAGTGTTGAATAATGTGAATGAATGCTAGATATGACCTCTGTTGATGTGCTTAGTGCTTGGTTATATTGGATCTGTGTGAATACTTCATCATTCTATTATTAGGGTTTATCTGCACTCTAAGATAAAGGTGAATATTAATGAACTGTAACTCCTAAGTTCTCTGTTAAAGTGTTACAATCACAGATCTATGTCACAACTAAGGTTGCGGACATCATATTCCTACAACCACCCCTCCCTCTACCTTGGGTGAGACTTCATATGCTTCGCAGGTGTTGTTGAAAGGGATGTTAGTTAGGGTTTTTTTGGTGTTTTTTTGTAGTGTTGAACCCTGGATATGCCCCTATGCCAACAATGACGAGCCTTTTGGGGTTAATTCAGTGGTCATGTCAGTGGTCACGTGGAGTGGAGGTTTGCACCTCGTGCTTGTTTGCGCAGGCATAACTTCTAAAAGGACCTATGTTTTTATATGCATTAAAGGTTCCATTGGGAACTAAGGAGCCATTTCAAATTAGAAATTTTAAGATCCATAGACCGGGAGGTCACCAGACCTTGCTGAGGTAGAGGTGTTGCATCACCATTCAAGGACATTTGGCCAATTTGGTTCGGGGGCATAAAATCCAAACCATGCAGCATAATGGAGTTTTGTAATCTCCCACATGTCTATTTGGCCAAGGCCCATGAGACTACACTAGAAAAAATTTCCCAACAGAGTGTTCTTGAAAATCTACCTCATATTAAAAAATTGCACTATGCCTCATTGACCAAAAACCTAGTGCCATAGATACTCCAACAAATGGTTTTTTGGTAAATAAAATGATAGCATAGGGGCCCTAATAGATGAAACCCAGTGCTCTTAATACAATGCAACTGATGTTTCATGCGTCTGAGTCCCGGTTTGAGTTTTATCGTGAGTTGCAACTCGCCTCCTCAAGCCATTTAGGAATATGTGGTCAATTTGTTCTGGGGGCATAAAATCCAAAATGAGTAGCATAAAGGACTTTCGTAAGATCCCGCAAATCTATTTGGCCAAGGCCCACGTGACTACAATATCCAAAAACACTCGACACAGTGTTCTTGAAAATATACCTCCTCTTTAGAAATTGCACTATGCTTCATTCACCAAAACCCTAATGTTGGAGATATTACAAAAAATTGTTTTCCAGTCTATAGAATGATAGTGTACGAGCCCTATTAGCTGAAACCCAGTGCTCCAGATCCAATGCAACTGACAGTTCATGCATCTAAGTCCTGGTTTGAGTTTTATTGATATTTGCAACTCGCCTCCTCAAGTCATTCAAGGACATGTGGCCAATTTGGTCCAGGGGCATAAAATCGAAACCAAGCAGCATAATGGAATTATGTAAGATCTCGCAAGTATTTTTCTCCAAGCCCCATGTGACTACACTAGAAAAAAAATGTCGGACAAAGTGTTCTTGAAAATGGACCTCATCTTAAAAAATTACACTATTCCTCATTGAAAAAAACCCTAGTGAAATGGTTTTTCATTCTACAAAATGATAGAGTAGGGGAACCACTATCTAAAACCTATTTCTCCTAATCCAATGCAACTAACGATTCATGCATTTGAGTCTTGGTTTGAGATTTATCGCGAGTTGAAACTATCCTCCTCAAGCCATTTAGGGACATGTGATCAATTTGGTCCAAGGCCATAAAATCCAAACCATGTAGCATAATGAACTTCCATAATATCCCACAAATCTATTTGGCCAAGGACCATGTGACTACACTAGCCAAAAACACCCAACACAGTGTCCTTTAAAATTGACCTCCTCTTCAGAAATTGCACTATGCCTCACTGACCAAAACCCTAGTGTTGGAGATACTCCAACAAATTGTTTTTTGGTCAACGGAATGATAGAGTAGGAGCCACAATAGTTGAAACTAGGTGCTCTGGATCCAATGCAACTGAAAGTTCATGCATCTAAGTCCTATTTTGATTTTTATCGATAGTTGCAACTCACCTACTTGAGTCATTCAAGGACGTGTGGTCAATTTGGTTCGGGGGCATAAAATCCAAACCAAACAACATAACAGAGTTTTTTAATCTCCCACATGTCTCTTTGGACAAGGCCCATGGAAATATGCTAGCCAAAAATGCTCGACAGAGTGTTCTTGAAAATTAACCTCATCTTCAGATATTGCACTGTGCCTCATTGACCAAAACCCTAATGACAAAGATACTCCAACAAATGATTTTTCGGTGGATGGAATGATAGCGCAGGGGCCCCACTAGATGAAACTCGGTGCTCTGAATCCAATGCAAATGATGGTTTGAGCATCCAACTCCAGGTTTTAGTTTTATCATGATTTGCAAGTCCCCTCCTCAAGTTATTCAGGGATATGTCGCCAATTTGGTCCGAGGGCATAAAATTGAAACTAAGTAGCATAACAGACTTCCGATACCGATACCAATACCAATACCATATCAATACCAATACCCAAACAATATCGATACCATACTATACCATACCATACCAATACCAATACCAATACCATACATAATTTCACCTAAAAAGAAGGTTGAATTCAATAGGGGTAATTAAAATTGCTATATTTTTGCTAAGCCAATCATGGATAACTAAATGATGCAAAGGTACCAAAATATCAATATCTAGTTCAAGTCCACGCATCTATGAAACATCAATTCAAAAATCTTATTAGATTTATCAAGCGTAATTAAAATCATGGAAGTGGAGTGGGTATCATTGTCAAGTGTGATATGTGTTTCTAGTAGGAAAGAATCAAAGATATTTTTAGAGAATATGGAGTCTAAGGGCACGCTAGTGGAGTGGGTAGCTTAGGTAAGAAGCAATAGGAGAACTAAAGTGGAGAATACCAATACCATACCAATATTATACCATACCAATACAAATACCATGCCATACCAATAATCATACCATACCATACCATACCATACAATACTATACCATACTATACCATACCAATACCAATACCAATACCATACCCTACCATACCAATACGAATACCAATATCACACCATTGCATATCAATACCAATACCAATACCATTGCATACCAATGCATGGAAATGGTATGCATTGGCAATGATATGCATACCAATACAATACCAATACCAATACCAATACCATACCATACCATACCAATACCAATACCATTGGCAATACCAATACCAATACCATTGCATTGCCAATACCAATACCAATACCAATATGCATTTCCAATACCAATACCAATCCGAATATGCATTACCAATACCAATACCAATATGCATTGCTAATATCAATACCAATATAATTGCATACCAATAACATTGCATACCAATACCATACCATACCATACCATACCATACTATGTCATACTATACCGTACCAATATCAATACCATACTATACGATACCATACCATACCATACCATACCATACACAATTGCACCTAAAAAGAAGGTTGAAGTCAATAGGGGTGATAAAAATTTCTACATATTTGCTACATTTTTTCAAAGCCAACCATGGATAACTAAATGATACAAAGGTACCAAAATATCAATATCTAGTTCAAATCCATGCATCTATGAAACATCAATTAAAAAAATTTATTAGATTTATCAAGAGTAATTAAAATCATGGAAGTGTTTGTATCCTCAAAATATTAAACAAGAATCCACGTGGTTGAAAAATCAATGATAATAAGAGTGGTCTAAGATATCAGTGCCAAGTGAAATATGTGGTGCTAGTAGGAAAGAATCAAAGATATTTATAGAGGATATGGAGTCTAAGGGCATGCTAGTGGAGTGGGTATATTAGGTAGGAAGTCAATAGGAGAACTAAAGTTGAGGTTATCCCAGGGACCATTAAAATAAGGTATAGAATTAAATAATTTTTCATCATCATCAAAATTTATGGTTAATGAGGAAACAACACCTTCACACATGGGAAAAGAGAGTGGATTGGTGGCTCCCAGTTGTGACTCATACTCTATAAGTCGAGGTTGTGCAAATGGTGGTAGTGGTCACATAACGGATTTTTGATTTAGATCATGATCCAACCAAACAATAGGGATATATTGTGACTGAGCTACTAAAGGTAAGACATTGTCTTGAGTAACATGTAGTTGAGACCTACAACATGTGATTGGATCATTGGTGGATCACCGTTTAGGCCCAAAATGGACACGTTTTGACCAGATTTAGGTGCAATCCATGGATTCTTTTGCGCCCACTGAGGCGCCCATAGTTCTTACATTTAGGATATAAATTGGTGCTAAATTAGGTGTAGTTGGCGCCCAGTTTAGCGTTGAATGATATGTAGAAACATTAAAAATGAAAACACCTGCAGGAAAGGGGATGAATATGCCCACTGATATGTAAAACCTAAAAAACACATATACCCGTGTGCAAGGGGATGAATATGACATTTTGGAGGGGAAGAATTACAAAAACATGAATTTGGAGTTTGCTATGGCGAATGGAGAAAGATTGTGACCTTTCCAACTGAATTCCCTTCTATATTTCGACTCCAACACGATTTGAGTGTTTTCCATGGCGAATGGAGAGAGAGTGTGATAGTCCAAGTGAATTTCTTGTTGCATTTTGACTCCAACATGATTTGGGTGTTTCTTAGGGTGACTCCAACACAATTTGGGTGTTTCTTAGGGTGAGAGGAGATAGTCTACGATCATACCAACTCAATTTCAAACTACAATTGGACTCCAGCATGATTTGGGTGTTTCCTAGTGCGAAGGGAGACTGGGTGTGACCACACCAACTAAGTTTCAAACAAGATTTGGACTCCAACATGATTTGGGTGTTTCCTAGGGAGAACCGAGATAGGGTGAAACCAAAGAACGATTTGGGGGTTTCCTAAGGGAGAACTGAGATTTTCAGGTAAAACAACAAACAAATTTCAGAATTAAACCTCTTTAAATATAAATTTCCTCATGTTTTATGGTCTATATGAGTTTGACATTTTCTTATCCTTGTTAGAATAGGAAAAAAAAGACCAGGAAGAAGAGAGAAGAAATAAGCACCTTCAAAAATCATCACCAAGTCGACTTGCCCAAATCCTAATAGAAGGGATTTCCACTAGATTTCTTAAAATGTCAATTAGAGGGAAGGAAACAATTTATATCCATAAGGAGGTAATTCCTTCTCAATTTATAGATTTTTAACTGTCTCATTTTTTTATTTTAGTTTTTGTTATTTGTTTTTTATTGAAAATTTTAACAAAAAAAAAATATTTTATATATCTAGGGACATGAGACTGACCAGAAGAAAGATGCATTGGCTTCGATATGGGGGCTAGAGGCCATAATGTTTTTTGACTTTGTAGACTTGAAAACACTTGTAAAATACATAGAAAAATGATCCACTAAGACCCATGAGTCATTGCAAGCAAATCAACCCTATGAAATGGAATTATTTGATTCCCCAACCACTTTTGGATCGAGAAGAAAATCAACGAGGAGATCATATACAATTACCTCTAAGAATATGGAACCGAGAGCATATATCTCCAATGTTGAAGCCACTACTGTGACCCAAACTTCATCCACCATGCCATGTTTTGGAACTTGCATTGGGAACTATGATACAAGGATAGAATATGACATGGTTTTAGGCAAAAGAAAAACATCATATGTCGGGAAGGATTTTGTGAGCCAGTTGAAAGAATCATGCCTTCAACAGTTCAAAGACCATCTCCATTTGTTGTTCTCAAAGATACCAATGCACCTGCATAAAGATTTAATTCATGACATGGAGTCTGAATTTGGTGTAGGTTGGTTAGCAAAAAAAGGTGAGAAAACAAATTTCTCAGAATTGCAAGAGATTTAGGTGCAACCAAACAAAGAAGATAAAAAAACTCTCGCCCGAGCTAAGGCTAAAAAAAAGGCCAATTGATTTCAGTATAAAGGTATGGAAAGAACTTGTAAAATCATATGAGAATTCAGATGCACAAAGGAAGTTCGGTGAGGAGAGTATCTAGTTATTTCAATTTTCTCATCATAATATATCAAATTTCTTAAATGATTTTTATGTTTTATTTGTGAATAGTTGAATTGAATTACTTTATGTTTCAGGACAAAGCCTCCAAATCTAGGCTTGCAAAAATCCAAGACATGCATCATAGTGTCCAAAAAGGTTTACAAGGCTTGATATGCACCTTTATAAGCATATTTATTATGTGAAATGTTTTTTTTTTTCTAAAAAAAATTAAATAATTACATATTTATTAGTTTAACTAGTCCATGTTCCATGTTTTGATAGGAGGACAAATAAGGTCAACATCCAACTCATTTTGAAAAATAAATGTTACAAAATAAAAATTGGACCGACTTTGTAATATGGATGGAAAATGAGGTATCAATAGCACGGAAGCATCCCTTCCTTGTTTTTTCCTTATTTTTTGTCAATGGATCCCCGTTTGAGCATCCTTGTCCTTTATTTACTTTGACTATTATGAACTTGTGGAATGTTCCTTACAATTTATTGAGTTTGGAAATACTAGCCCTTTTTTATGGCTCCTGATAAAAAAACATAGTTTTGCTAGCAAGGATTTTCCGCTTTTGTTTAATTTATTTATATTTTCCTACTATTTGGATAAGTTGGATTCTCATCCAACATTCATAGGGCCTTATTTCCCTTGGACCTTCTCTAACATAGTTTTTCTCCACTAATATATGAGTGATAATTTCATCATCCATCTTAAAAAGTGAACACATGTTAGGCCCTTGGTTACTTCTCCTTTGCAAATGATCTCAAATAAGCAACTTGTCTCGCAACACCAACCACATATAAACATGTGTCTTCATACAAGGTCTAATATTCCTAAGGGTCTTCCACAACAATGTTTTTTTCTTGTTTTGCATTACATAACATAGTTTTGTACCATAGATTTGTAATCTATTATTTTAGAATAGGATTCTTGGACCAATCCAAACTATATTTCTCATATTGAATACTTACATGAATATGACATAAAGTTCCACATAACATTTCCATTGTGCTAAATTCTCTCTTGCAAATCCCAAGAATACCAATACCAATACCAATACCATACCAATACCATACCAATACAATACCATACCATACCATACCAATACCAACACCTTACCATTGCATACCAATAACAATACCAATATCGATACCATATCAATACCATACCATTGCATACCAATACCAATACCATTTTACACCATTGCATGGAAATGGTATGCATTGGCAATGATATGCATACCAATGCCATACCAATACCAATACCATACCAATATCAATACCATACTATACCATACCAATACCAATACCATACCATACCATACCAATACAATCACCATACTACTATCAATACCATACTATAACATACCAATACCAATAACATACCATACCATACCATACCAATACCATACCATACCAATACCATACCAATAGAAATACCATACTATACCATGCCATACCAATATCAATACCAATCCCATACCATACCAATATCAATACCAATACCAATACCATACCAATCCATACCATTGCATACCAATACCAATAACATTACATACCGTTGCATGGAAATGGTATGCATTGGCAATGATATGCATACCAATACCATACCAATACTAGTATCAGCAACATACCATACCATAACCAATACCATTGCATACCAATACCAATACCTTTGCATACCATTGCATGGCAAGGGTATGCATTGGCAATTATGTGCATACCAATGCCATACCAATAACAATACCATACCAATATCAATACCATACTATACCATACCAATACCAGTACCATGCCATACCATACCAATACCAATACCATACTGATATCAATACCCTACTATACCATACCAATACCAATACTAATACCAATACCATACCATACAAATACCAATAGCGATACCATACCATACCATGTCATACCAATACCAATGCCATACCATACCAATACCAATACTAATACCATACCATTGCATACCAATACCAATACCATTGCATACCATTACATGGAAATGGTATGCACTGGCAATGATATGCATACCAATACCATACCAATACCAATACCAATACCATTTCATACCATTGCATGGAAATGGTATGCATTGGAAATTATATGCATACCAATACCAATACCATACCAACACAAATAACAATACCATACCAATACCATACCAATACCAAAACCATATGAATAATATACCTTACCAATACCAATACCATACCATACCAATACCAATACCATACCAATACCAATACCAATACCATACCAATTCCAATACGAATACCATTCCATACAAATACCATACCAATACAATTGTCAATACCATTGCATACCAATACCAAGACCATTGCATACCAATGTCAATACCAATACCATACCATACCATACCAATACCAATACCATACAAATGCGTACCAATATCAATACCATTGCACGATAATGGTATGCATTGGCAATGATATGCATACCAATACCATACAAAAATCAATACCAGTATGCATTTCCAATACCCTTATGCACTGCCAATACCAATACCAATACCAATGCCAATAACATTGCATACCATTACAACCGATACCATTACATAACAATACCAATACCATTGCATACCAATACCAATACCAATACCATACCAATACCAATACCAATACCATACCATTGAATACCAATAACAATACCAATACCACTACCATACCAATACCATACCATTGTGTACCAATACCAATACCACTACATACCATTGCATGACAATGCTATGCATTGGAAATGATATGCATACCAATACCATACCAAAACCAATACCAATATGCATTTCCAATACCCCTATGCCTTGCCAATACCATTACCAATACCATTTCCAATACCATTGCATACTAATACATCCAATACCATTACATACCAATACCAATACTGAAGCAGACCCCCGACTCTCTTTGTCCAAGATCCGCACAGGATCATTCTAATTTCTCCATGAGTCGAAGTGAATCCTTCGGTTCCCTGCTGAAACCTTCAATGAATCTGATCCATGGGTCCTTCATGAAACTCCACCTGCACCACGTGCTCCAGGTGTGAGTCTTCGCCTCCTCACGACCACAACCCGAGCCTTAGTGCAATCACCTTTCGTGACTCACAATCTCATGAGGTTGTGAATTGAAGACCCTCGACTCCAAACCTCTGATACCGGAGAGTGCGATATGGGTATGGCCCCTTCCTTGATAGCATCTCTATAGACAACCACTGGCTAGGGACTAGCTTTATCACCCCTTCACAACTTGCAACTTCGTGAGTTGGAGCGTTGATCCCTTGTGATCCTCCTTTGTGAATCCCCGAGACACGATAATTCAACAATGGGTTGACTTCTTCCCAGGCGATGTGGGTCCTTCTCTTGTCACCCGCTCCCACTTTTATCTAGGTGCTATTACTATGCCACCTGTCAACCACACGGTCCCCACCAACCGGATGTGCCACGTGTTCGCATGATCCCTCGACGCTCGACACTTCGCGACTTCTACAGTCGAAAAGACACTCTCTCAAACCCCGAACACCTGAGTATGCCATACCACATGGAGATTCTGATCCAATGGTTCTCCTGTGTTTCGGATCCCACGGTCTGGATCTCCTTCTCTACTCCTCGCAACTCATAACTTCACGCAAAACCAAGAAATTTGGTCTAGCCTCCAAATTCACGAACCTTGAGTTCGCGATATAATCCAACGACTTACCCAAAGCACGATCAACGACTCACGTTGATTTTGGATCCTAAGGTGATGGGTTCAACCGGCCTCTAATCACCTTGCAACTTTGTCAAATCCAATGACTCTCACAACTTGCACTTCCTTCATGAAGGCTTCTCACCGTCCATATGGCTCCACTATATCCTACGGTCCTCGTGACTTCACAAGATCTCCATGGAGAATTTTGATCGCTCGATTCACGCTTCAATGGCTTCTGCCCAAATGACTGAATGTTCTCCCTTCTGAACTTAACTTCTATTTGACGACCTCAATCCCCATCTCCCTTTGAAGTGGTTCGATTTCTGCCTTCCTTTGAAGTGTTCAAAGGTGTTATCCCTCCTGAGATTTCACTTGCAAATTCCAGCCTTCCAAAAGGGTTTCCCTCTCACACTCCTTCTAGAAAACTTTCAAATAACTTCTGGCTATTTGAGTCTTCGACCCTATGCACTCTTTGCAGCAGTAGTCCTTCCACCTTCACCTTAGTTGATAACTTCTAAGGTTTCAACTAGCCTACGCACACCTTGCACGGCTCTGTGCCTCACCTGCACTTCTTGATGAAAACGCGACCCCTTCACCACCTGCAAGTCAGAAGGACCACGCGCGCACACAGGATCCTCTCTCCTTTCATTTCCCGAAGAACTCAAAGGTTCTTCTCTTCCCTTATCGGAAAAATTACACCCATAGAACTATCGCTCAATCCCCTTTCTTTGTTTGTCGGGGAATCGGAACTCACGACTTTGTGAGTCCAAAGGTTGAGCAAGGGGCTCTCGAATCCCTGAGATCTGATGCCTCAATCAATGTTGACATCTTCCCGTATCTATTGAGACTTCTCTTATCACAGTTTCGATACTCGCGATATCGAGTACTTTGATTTACTGACTCCCGATATCCGACGCGCCGAAACTCCGATGCACACGCGTGAGTTGACTTTTCCACCTTCCATCACTTCTATCAGGATTTTGTAATTCACGGGATCACGAATCCTGGTGTCAAAGGATTTGGGACTTGCCTTTTCTCGATCCTCGATATGGTACGTGACCTGTCCTCCACTAACTCCTATTGTGGCTTCTACACAACTCTCCCGTCGAAATATCGTGTTTCACGATTCCAAGTTGCAAACGTTTCCCGTCTCCGAAATCTCTGATGCTCCAAATCCCGACTCCTTTGAATCTCCTGACACGTGTCCCAATGATGGATGGTTCTGGGCTCCTTGGGATATCGTGGATCGCAATATCTCAATTCTCGTTGCAACCACTTGGATCTTCAACTCGTGAATCCCCGATACACGATATCACATGTAGATCCGAAGGTCCTCGTGACTCATATCAATGACTCTTATCCATATTGAGCTTATACCTCCAGAAAAAACGACGTCGTATCTCCCTTGCACCTCCGCGAGATCTGACGGCTCTCAGTATGTTGCAAAATCTCCTCGGAGAATTTCGTCCGTCCATTCCTTCCAAATGAATTCTGCGAAAGGACTGTGTTCTTTCTGTGGAACTTGTTTTCCTCTCTTGCGTGAAAACTTGCGACGCTTTGGATAACCTTCAAGTCTTAACTTCCCTGCACTTTCCTTCAGTGAATTTGAAGGTCTATCCTCCCTGAGCTTGATTTCACTTCTTTAAGTCTCCAGAAAGAAAACCTCCTTGCACGTACTCCTTGCGGCAAATCTTCACCCACATCCAAGTGTTGAAGCTCCTCGATTTTGTGCACACTTGCAATAGAAACCCTTCAAAGGGTCACTCAGGTTCACAACCATGAGACTTTCACCTGGCCTACGCACTCCTTGCATGGCTCCTATGGCCAACTTCGCTTTAGGGACGAATGAGAACAAAATATGTCTCTAAATGAACCCTCTATCAACGCACTCCTTGCGGACAATTCAACTGCACTCCTTGCAGGAAATCCCTGGCTCAAATAGAGAAACAATTGAAACTCATTCCTTCGCCTGCTCAGACTTCAATTCAATCATGAAATCATATACACAGCATATAAAATAAAATGTATAACAGGAAGCAAACATTCATGAGAATATCAACATCAAATACTCAGAGAACAACACAAGCCATGAATTTGAATCAGAAATCTTCTATTAATTCAAATGTTTGTACATGGGTGTCTTTACAAAGCTCTCTTCTTCTTCTTACTCTTCCTGGATTTGATAATGTTACAATGCACAATGAGGGTGTCTATATCCATTTTCCCTCTAGCTCCTAAACTGTCTAGTCTAGAATTAAAATCCTATATACCTGCATTAACTATATTAAATGTCGTCTGTCTACTAAAGGACGAGAGCTATCTGCTCAAGGTCCCTTACAATATACAAAGGCACCTCAATGGCCCATTTAAGATTTGCACAACAATTCCAAAGTGTTTTCAAAATTTGTGCTAGCTTGTCCAGCTGTCCTCCACTTTCGCGTTGGCTCGCTTGATGTGTTGGCGATGCTCCTGCATCATACTCCTCGTCTTGAAAACTTTCATGGGCTCCTGTCCATGAGCTCCTCCATGGTCTGTCCATGCTTCTGTATCTCTGCTTCACTTTCCCAGCTGGCATCTTCCATTGGGTGGTTTTTCCATTTGACCAGATACTCGAAGTATTCTTTCCTCCTGGTCTTCTTACCCACTCTCTTGTCTAGTATGAATTCCATCTGCGGCTTCGCTGTAACTGGAAATTGTTTCATCCACTAGATCACTCACTGCTCAGTTCCAGTCTCTACTCCTCTAGACCTGTATGGGTATAAATATGAGATGTTGAATATCTGAGATGTTGAATATCGGAGATATTCCGACCCCATCTGGTAGCTTGATTTCGTAAGCATTTTCTCTGAATTTTCTCAAGACCTTGCATGGTCCGATTTTCTTCATTTTCGACTTTTTGTATGTTCCCCTCGAGAACCTTTCTTTCCTCAAGTGTGCCAGAACTAGATCACCAACTTCAAACTAAAGTTGCCTTCGATGCTGATCTTCTTTGTTCTTGTACTCCTGGCTTGATTTCAGCAACCATTGCTTCACCCGGCTGTGAAGTTCTTTCATCGCCTCAGCGAATTCTTCTGCACTAGCACTGCTAGTTGCAGTCTATTTTGAATCCATCAGTTCAAAAACTCCTCTCGGCTGCATCCCATAGAAAACCTGAAATGGACTTTTTCCTGTACTCCGATTCACTGAGCCATTGTATGCAAACTCGGCCTGTGGAAATATGTGGTCCCAACTGCTGTGGTGCTTTGTCACCAAGCTTCTCAGCAAGTCTCCCAGACTTCTGTTGACCACTTCCATCTGTCCATCTGTCTGAGGATGTTAAGTAGAACTAAACATAAATTTAGTCCCCAGCTTCTTCCATAAGGTCCTCCAAAAATGTCCTATGAATTTTGTGTCTCTGTCCGAAACTATACTTTTCGGCAATCCATGAAGTCGAATGACCTCCTTAAAATACAGATTTGTGATGTGAGTCGCATCGCTGGTTTTCTGGCATGGGATAAAATGTGCCATCTTGGAAAACCTATCAACTACCACAAAGATTGAATCCACCCCTCTTTGTGTCCTTGGTAACCCCAATACAAAATACATACTAATCACCTCCCATGGCCTCTCTGGTATGGGCAATGGCTGATAAAATCTTGCATTCTGCTTTCTCCCCTTGGAATGATGGAAAACTCTACATATGTCAATGAAATTCTTGACATTTGTTCGCATTCCCGACCAAAAGTATGACTCATTCATCTTTGCGAATGTGTTGTCATGACCAAAATGTCCTGCTAAGCCTCCGTTGTGTTTCTCCTTCAACAAGTTCTCCCTCATGGATAATTTCGGAATGCACAATTGATTGCCTCTGAACATCAATCCCTCCTAGATCACGTAGTCTATCCAAGGGCTTATGTCTCTAAGAATTGGATTCTCAGCTGCTTCATATGCTTCTGCAAAATCTGCATCACCTACGTACATGTCTCGAAGATCATCAAAACCCAACATTTTGACTCGGAACTGTTGCAACAGCAAACATTTCCTGCTCAAAGCATCAACCACTTTGTTAGTAGTACCTGAAATGTGTTTAATCACAAATGTGAAACTCTGCATATACTCTACCCATTTAGCATGCTTCTAATTCAACTTCTCTTGTTGAGTCACAAACTGTAATGCGTGGTTATCACTATATAAAACAAATTCCTTTGGGATCAAATAATGCCTCCACTTCTTCAACGCCTGTATGATAGCATAAAATTCTTTATCATACGTGGAGTATTTCGCCTTTGACTCATTTAGCTTCTCACTGAAATATGCAATTGGTCTATCTTCTTGACTCAAGACCGCTCCTATAGCAAACCCGCTTGCATCACACTTCACCTGAAATGTCTTCAGGAAATCCGGCAACACCAACACTGGTCGTTCCGTGATCTTCTGCTTCAAAATATTGAACCTCTTCTCGGCCTCTATTGTCCAATGAAAAGACTTATGCCACTTCTTCACTGTATCCATCATCGCTGACTAATTCCACTAAATTCCTCATGAAATTTCGGTAGAAACTAGCCAGTCCATGAAAACTTCTCACCTCAAAAATATTTCTGGGTGATGGCCAATTCTTGATCACTTCCACCTTGTCCGGATCCATCTTCAATTCATTCGCAGATATAACGAAACCTAGATAAATGAGCTATGTCTTCATAAATGAATATTTATTCATATTAATCAACAACTTCTCCTGCTGTAGCTTCTTCATTACTATAGTCAAATTCTTCAAGCGCTCTGCCTCTGATTTACTGTAAATCAGTATGTCATCCAAATACACAATGACGAACTTCCCAATGAATTCCCTTAGGAATTCATTCATTAACCTCATAAAGGTACTTGGTGCATTTGTTAAGAAAAACGACATAACAAGCCATTCATACAGTCCTTCATTGGTTTTGAAGGCTATCTTCCATTCATCGCCTTCCCTCATGCAAATCTGGTGGTATCCTCTCTTCAAATCAATCTTTGAAAAGTACTTTTCCCCACTCAGGAAATCTATCAGATCATCCATTCTCGACAGTGGAAACCTATACCTGATGGTTATCTTGTTGATCGCTCTTGAATCGGTACACATCCTCCAGCCTCCGTCTTCTTCGAACTGAGTACTGTCGGAACAACACATGGGCTCAAGCTTTCTTTGACTAACCCTTTGTCCAACAACTCATGGACCTGCTTCTTAACCTCCTCATTTTCTTGTGGCATCAATCTATACGCGGCTTTGTTCGAAAAAATGGCTCCTAGTATGAGATCAATGTGATGAATTACACTCCTCATCGGTGGTAACGAACGAGGTAATTCGTCCACTACGATGTCAATGAACTCTTCCARTAGTTCCTGAATTTCATCTGGTAAATCATCCACTCTTGTGCTAGTCAGAACAATCCTCGGTTTCYTGACCACAAAGAATTGTGGATCTTCCTTCTTCTTAACCTCTGTAAGAAGCTCCTTCCCACTCATGAGAAGTATTGTGTTGCTTACTTCCAGCTTCACCTCCTTATCTTTTATCAGAAGCAACATATGGGTTCTCCCATTCTTCTCCAGGGTATATGTGTTCATTCGCCCATCATGAATCACATTTCTATCATATTTCCATGGTCTACCCAACAATAGATGACATACATCCATGGGAATAACATCACATAAAATCTTATCATTATACCCTCCTATTTTGAATTCAACCAAGCATTGTTTAGTAACAGTTACCTGGTGTCCTTTCTGTAGCCACAAAACTCTGTATGGGCTTGGATGATCAGTCATCTCCAGCTCCAACTTCTCTACCATCTCTATAGATACGAGATTATCCATGCTACCACTGTCAACAATGACCTTGCACACCCTATCCTTGGTCTTGCAAGCTATTCTGAAAAGTCTGGTCCTTTGGAATGAACTTTCCACCTCTTTCTCAGGTGTCAAAAGGACTTTACACATCATCAATGACCTCCCGCCTTCAACATATTCTGCCTCAACATCTCGCCTTTGCGCCTCAGTGATGTGAGTTTCTCCAATGTCCTTCTTTTTCTCTGGACACTCATAAGACTTGTGCCCATTCTTTCCACATGTGAAGCATGTGATTACTCCACCTCTTCCTCTTCCTCTACCTCTGGTACGAGGAAACGTATTGTTATCAGCATATCCTCCACTCTGCTCTGTATGCTTCCCTCTCTTCTCAGCATATTGTTGTCCTCGTTGTGAGGTTCCACCTCTCTCAAATTTACCCTAAGGTTTCTTCCATTCCTCCTTGGGCTTCTGGTACTTGTCCTGGGAAACTGACTTACCTCTGGGTTGGCTTCTGCCTCGGCCCTTATGACTCTTCTTACGACTTAGCTTCTCTTCATCTTTCAGAGCCATATGATAAGCGTCCTCCATAGTTCGAATGGTGACCATACTCAATTCATCTTGAATGTCGTATCTCAGACCATTCAAATATCTAGCAACCTTTTCATCATCGCTCTCTCGATGACCTGCTCTGATGTTCATTCGATAGAATTCCTCTGTGTATTCTTTTACTGTCATCAACTTCTATCTCAGGTTCTGCATCCTCCTGAACAAAGTAATTTGATAGTCTCTTGGGATGAACTTTTCCTTCATCTTTGCAATCATTTGATCCAAACTCTTGATCTTCTGCTTGCCTTTGCAGTGTCTATATGCTTGTAGCTCGTCCCACCATAATGTTGCATGTCCTTTCAGGCGGCTGACAACATGTATGACCTTCTTATCCTCTTCAACATCTTTATAATCGAAATAGGTGTCTAGAGCTCTAATCCAATATAGTAGCTCTTCTGCATCCAAATTTCCCTCATAGACTGGAATGTCCATATTCGGCTTTGCACCCATCCTGGAAATAGCTTTAATTAGTCGTTCATTTGTTGCATCTTCGGCTGCAACTTATTCTTCGTGTTCAACCTCTATTTCACTATTGGAATCACTCAGATCCCCTGCGCTAGTTGTGTGTCTTTGCAAAGTCTCCATGTCCTCAAGTCTTTCTCAGAGATCACACATTTGCCTTTCCATTTCTGGATTTTCTACCTTCCTACCTCTTCTTCGCACCTCCCTATCCTCTGGATCAGGTGATTGCCTTTCTCTCCTGGGCGGCATGGTGAATTCCCTTCTCCTCTGTTACAGAAAGCAAAGAGATATTCTTGCTCTGATACCACTCTAACGACAACACAGCCCCTTCACCACCCGTAGGTCAGAAGGACCACACGTGCACACATGATCCTCTCTCCTTTCATGACCCAAAGAACTCAAAGGTTCTTCTCTTCCCTTATCAGGAAAATTACACCCACAGAACTATCTCTCGATCCCCTTTATTTGTTTGTCGGGGAATCGGAACTTGCGACTTCGCGAGTCCAAAGGTTGAGCACGGGGCTCTCGAATCCCTGAGATTTGATGCCTCAATCAATGCTGACCTCTTCCCATATCTATCGAGACTTCTCTTATCATGGTTTCTCTACTCGCGATATCGAGTACTTTGATTTACCAACTCCCGATATCCGACGCGCCGAAACTCCGATGCACACACGCGAGTTGAATTTTCCACCTTCTGTCACTTCTATCGGGATTTCAGAATTCACGCGATCGCAAATCCTAGTGTCAAAGGATTTATGACTTGCCTTTTCCCAATCCCCGATATGGTACGCCACCTGTCCTACACTAACTCCTGTTGTGGCCCCTACAAAACTCTCCCGTCGGAATATCGCGTTTCGCGATTCCAAGTTGAAAAACTTTCCCGTCTCTGAGATCTTAGATGCTCTCAATCCCGACTCCTTTGAATCTCCTGACACACATCCCAATGATGGATGGTTCTAGGCTCATTGGGATATCACGGATTGCGATATCGAAATTCTCGTTGCAACCACTTGGAGCTTCGACTCGCGAATCCCCGATACATGATATCACGTGTAGATCCGACGGTCCTCATGACTCAGATCGATGCCTCTTATCCCTCCTGAGATTATACCTCCCGAACAAACAACATCGTATCTCCCTTGCACCTCCACGAGATCTAACGGCTCTCGGGATGTCGTGAAATCTCCTCGGAGAATTTCGTCCGTCCGTTCCTTCCAGATGAGTTCTGCGAAAGGACTGTGTTCTTTCTGTGGAACTTGTTTCCCTCTCTTGCATTCAAACTTGCGACGCTTTGGCTAACCTTCAAGTCTCAAATTCCCTGCACTTTCCTTCAGTGAATTTGAAGGTCTATCCTCCCTGAGCTTGATTTCACTTCTTTAAGTCTCCAGAAAGAAAACCTCCTTGCACGCACTCCTTGTGGCAAATCTTCAACCACATCCAAGTGTTGAAGCTCCTCGATTCTGCGCACACTTGCAGCAGAAAACCTTCAAAGAGTCACTCAAGTTCACAACCCTGAGACTTTCACCTAGCCTGCGCACTCCTTGCATGGCTCCTATGCCCAACTTCTCTTTAGGGATGAATGAGAACAAAAGTTGTCTCTAAATGAACCCTCTGTCAGCGCACTCCTTGCGGACAATTCGACTGCACTCCTTGTAGGAACTCCCTGGCTCAAATAGAGAAACAATTGAAACTCATTACTTCACCCTCTCAGACTTCTCATGAAATCATATACACAACATATAAAAGCAAATGTATAACAGGACGCAAACATTCAGGAGCATATCAACATCAAATACTCAGAGAACAACACAAGCCATGAATTTGAATCGGAACTCTTCTATTAATTCAAATGTCTATAGATGCGTGTCTTTACACAACTCTCTGCTTCTTCTTTCTCTTCCTAGATTTGATAATGTTACAATGCACAATGAGGGTGTCTATATCCGTTTTACCTCAAACTCCTAAATTGTCTAGTCTCGAATTAAAATCCTATCAACCTACATTAACTATATTAAATGTTGTCTATATACTAAAGGATGAGATCTATCCTCTCAACGTCCCTTACAATATACAAAGGCGCCTCAATGGCCCATTTAATATTTGCACAACAATTCCAAAGTGTTTTCAAAATTTGTGCTGGCTTGTCCAGCTGTCCTGCACTTCCGCGCTGGCTCGCTTGATGTGTTGGCGATGCTCCTGCATCACTTCTGCTGGTATGAGAACAATGGTATCTCTCCTGATATTTCTGAGATAAAACTCAGACTCTTGTCAACATAGATCTTGCAGACGTTTCACTTCACTCCTTGTAGAATCTCTCAGGATGAGAAACAATTGAAACTCATTCTTTTCCTCTATCAGACTTCATACACTTAACATGAAATCAGAAATTTAACCCAACATTGAAACAAATGAATAAACAGAGAGAATAAAATAACTGTAAGCATACCATTCAACAAATGTAAACTGTAAGCATGATAACACCATGAATATTGAGTCAAATCTCCATATATTAACTCAAATGCTCTTGTACATGGGTTCTTCTCTACAGCTCTATGCTACAACTCTCACTGATGATAATGTTACAAGGCTACAATGGTGAGGGTGTCTATATCCATTTTCCCTCCTACTCTCTAATCTATCTACTCTATGAATTCAAATCTACCTACTTTCATTAAACAGACTTAATGTCTATTACATCCAGAAGATGAGAGCAAATCGCTCAAGATCTATTTACAATATGCAAGTACTCTTCCTTTAACTACTACATTCATATCTTCTCATTAATTTTTCAAAAACATTTCAAAGTGTGCAAAATGTGTGCTGCGCTTTTCCAGCCATCTTCCGCCCTTATTCTTGCTTGGCTAGTTTCTTACGATGCTCCTGCATCATACTCCCTCGTTGAAAATATTCATTAACTTCTGTTCATGAGCTCTTACACGGTCTGTCCATGCGTATGAATTTCTGCTTCATCCTCCCAACTAGCATCTTCAACTAGATGTCCTTTCCATTTGACCAAGTATTCAAAATATTCTTTCCTCCTGGTCTTTCTGATAATCCTCTTGTCAATTATGCTTTCCATCTGCGGCTTTTCAGCTACAAGCATTTGTTTTGTTCATTGAATCTCTTTCTATTCCACCTGTACTCCTACTTCTTCAGCTCTGTAAGGGTACAAATATGCAACATTGAATATCATTGATATTCCAACCCCATCGGGTAATTCAATCTCATATGCGTTTGCCCCAAATTTCTTCATGACCTTGCACGATCCAATCTTATTCATCTTTAGTTTGTTATATGTTCCCCTTTGGAACCTCTCCTTCCTCAGGTGTGCAAGAATCATATCACCAACTTCAAAGTGAAGTTCTTTCCTATGTTGATCTTCTCTCCACTTGTATTATTGACTTCTACTTTGCAATCACTCCTTAATTTGACTGTGAAGCTCCTTCATTCCTTCTGCAAAGTCTTCTGCACTAGCACTTATGAATTCATTTTCCTCTGAATCTTTCAATTTAGAAACTCCCCTTGGATGCATTCCATATACAATCTAGAATGGACTTTGACCTGTGATTCTATTAAGTGAATCATTATAAGAAAATTCTGCCTATGGAAGAATGTGATCCCACTAATTGTGGTGTTCAGTCACTAAGCTTCTCAAAAAATCTCCCAAGCTCCTATTTACGACCTCTATCTATCCATCCGTTTGAGGATGATACACTGAGATGAAAGACAAACTTGTCTCCAAATTTCTCCATAAGGTCCTCCAGAAATGTCCTATGAACTTGGTATCTCAATCAAGAACGATACTCCTTGGTAAGCTGTGAAGTCTGACGACTTCCTTGAAAAATAGGTTTGCAATATGAGTTTCGCCACTGGTTTTTTGGCATGGTATGAAATGTTCCATTTTTGAAAAGATGTCGACTACCACAAAGATTGAATCACATCCTCTTTGTGTCCTTGGAAGTTCCAATATAAAATCCATGCTCACTACATCCCACGACCTTTTAGGTATGGGTAATGGTTGATATAACCCTGTGTTATGTCTTTTTCCTTTCGTGTGCTGACAAATTTTGCATCTGCCCACAGATTTCTTAATGTTTTTTCTTATCCCTAGTCAATAATATGAGCTACTCAACTTTGAGAACATCTTGTCATTACCGAAATGTCTGGCCAATCCTCCATTGTGTTTTTCCTTAAGAAAATTCTCCCTCATGGAGCATTTTGGAATACATAGTTGATTTCCCCTGAACAATAACCCATCCTGGATCATGTATTTAGTCCATTGGCTTCTGTCACTGAGAACTAGATTCTCATATGCCTCATATGACTCCTTAAAATCTGGTTCATTCCTGTACATTTCTTTGAGGCTATCAAAACCTAAAGTATTGACTCTGAATTCTTGCATAACCAAACATTTCCTGCTCAAAGCATTGGCAACTTTGTTAACAGTTCTAGAAATATGCTTAATCACAAAATTAAAATTCTGCATGAATTCAACCCATTTAACATGTTTTCGGTTCAACTTCTCCTATTGAGTCACGAATTGTAAAGAATGATTATCACTATACAAAAAAAACTCTTTAGGAACCAAATAAAGTCTCCATTTCTTCAATGCTTGTATGACTGCGTAGAATTCCTTATCATATCTGGAGTACTTGATCTTCGCTTCATTCATTTTTTCACTCAAATTTGCAACCGACCTATCGTCTTGGCTCAAGACCACTCCAATTGCAAATCCACTCACGTCACACCTAACCTAGAATGTCTTGCTTAAATCTGGAAAAACCAGAATTGGTTGCTCAGTGATCTTCTTCTTCAGCAGATTGAAGCTCTTGTCTGCTTCCTCCATCCAGTGAAAATATTTATGTCTTTTCTTCACTGTATCCATCATTGGTGCGCTAATTCCACTGAAGTTTCAGATGAATTTCTTGTAGAAGCTATCCAAACCATGGAAGCTTCGAACTTCAAACACACTCTTCAGCGATGGCCAATCCTTAATTGCATTTACCTTTTCTGGATCCATTTTCAACTCATTTGCAGAGATAACAAAACCCAAATAAATGAGTTATGTTCTCATGAATGATGATTTCTTCACATTGATCAACAATTTCTCTTGCTGTAATCTCCTCATCACTGCAGCTAAATTCTTTAAGTGCTTTGCTTTTGTCATACTGAAAATTAATATATCATCAAGATATACAATGACAAATTTCCCAATGAAATCTTTCAGGACTTCGTTCATCAATTTTATGAAAGTAATAGGCACATTCGTTAGGCCAAATGACATGACAAGCCATTCATATAGCCCCTCATTCATCTTGAATGTTGTCTTCCATTCATCACCCTCTCTCATTCAAATTTGATGATACCCTCTTTTTAAATCAATCTTTGAAAAAAGCTCCGCTCCACTTAAGCAATCCATCAA
This sequence comes from Picea glauca, assembly GCA_000966675.3. Taxonomy (NCBI): domain Eukaryota; kingdom Viridiplantae; phylum Streptophyta; class Pinopsida; order Pinales; family Pinaceae; genus Picea; species Picea glauca. The sequence continues at coordinate 589,070 of JZKD02S1606221.1, forward strand.
ATCAACCATCCTTGGCAATGGAAATGTGTATCTAATGGTAATATTATTGATTTCCCTTGAGTCTGTACACATTCTCCAGCCTCCATCTTTCTTTGGGCTGAGCACCGTTAGAACAACGCATGGACTCAAGCTCTCCCGATTCAATACCTTGTCCATTAAGTCTTGGACCTGTCTCTTAAATTCTTCATTTTCCTGCGGCGTCAACCTGTACACTTCTTTGTTCAGTAAACTAGCCCCATGTATAAGATCTATATGATGGCTTATACTCCTGATAGGTGGAAATGAACAAGGTAGTTCGTCCACTACTATATCAATAAATTCTTCCAGCAACTCCTAGATTTCTTCTGGTAAATCATCTATTCTCATACTGGTTAAAAAAAAATTGGACTTCCTGACCACAATAAATTGCATGTCTTCGTTCTTCTTAACCTCATTAAGAAGTTCCTTCCCACTCATGAGAAGTACAGTGTTTCTCATATCTGTTTTCACTTCCTTATCCTTAGTTGGCAACAACATGTGAGTCCTACCATTTTTCTCCAGGGTGTATGTGTTCTTTCTCCCATCATGAACTATGTTTCTATCATATTGCCATGGTCTACCCAGCAATAGATGACAAACATCCATGGGAATGACATCACATAATATTTCATCTTTATTTCCTCCTATTTTAAATTCAACTAAACATTGTTTAGTGACATTTACCTAATGTACTTTTTGTATCCACGAAACTCTTTATGGGCTTGGATGTGCAATAGTCTCCAACTCCATCTTTTCTACCATCTCTGTAGATACGATATTGTCTGTGCTACCACTGTCCACTATGACTTTGCATACCCTGTCTTTAGTTTTACAAGCAGTCTGAAACAGACTGTTTCTTTGGGTTGGGTTCTCTACCTCTTTCTCTGGATTTAAGATAACTTTCCTCATCATTAAGGATCTTCCACTCTCAGCTTCTTCTACCTCAACATTTTGTCCTTCATCTTTGGCAATGTGAGTTTCACCACCATATTTCTTCCTATCTGGAAACTCATAGGACTTATGTCCGAATTTTCCATAGACAAAGAATTTCACTTCACCTCCTATGCCTCTTCCTCTTCCTTTGGCTTGAGGAAAAGTATTTCTATCAGCATACTGCCCTCCTTGTGAGCTTCCTCCTCTCTCAGGTTGAGTTTAAGGTTTCTTCCCCTCTTCTTTAGGTTTCTGAGTTCTATCTTGGGCAATTGTTTTGCCTCTAGCTTGACTTCTACCCTAGCCTCTTTGACCTTGCTTCCGGCTCATCTTCTCTTCATCTTTCAGAGCCATATGATAAGCATATTCCATAGTCCAATTGGTCATCATGCTCATCTCATCTTGAATTTCATATCACAAACCATTCATGTACCTGGAAAATTTTTCATCATCGCTTTCCCGATGACCTGCTCTAATGTTTATCTTGTAGAAATCTTCAGTGTATTCTTTCACTGACATCGGATTCTGTCTCAAATTATGCATCCTCTAAAATGGAGTGATTTGATAATCCCTGGGTATTAATTTGGATTTCATATTTGCAGCCATTCTATCCCAGCTCTTGATTTTCTGCTTGCCTTTGCAACATCTATCATCCTACAGTTCATCCCACCACAGTGTTGCATGCCCTTTAAGTCTAGTAACGACATGTTTGACTTTCTTGTCTTCCTCAACATCCTCATAGTCGAAGTATTTATCTAGATCTCTAATCCAGTCTAGAAATTCTTCAACATCTAAGTTTCCCTCATACACTGGAATGTCCATTTTCACTCTGGCACGTATCCTCGCAACAACCCTGAATAGGCATTCATTTGTAGCATCTTCGACTGCAACTTCTTCTCCTTCATTTCCAACTTCATTTTCACTTTCATCCTCGCTGATATCCCTAGCGTCAACTATGCACCTCTATACTATCTCCATGGCATCAATCTTGGCACATAACTCATGCATTTCTCTTTCTCTTGGCAGATCAGGCATTGGCATTGGCCTGTCTCTTCTTCTTGGAAGAATGACTATAAAATGTTCCTCTTTTCTCTGCTACATAAATCAAAGAACTTGTTCTATGCTCTGATATCACTCTGACGCAGACCCTTGACTCCCTTTGTCTGAGATCCACACATGATCGTTCTAATTTCTCCACGAGTTGAAGCGACTCCTTCAGTTCCCTGCTAAAACCTTCAATGAATCTGATCCACAGGTCCTTCACAAAACTCCACCTGCACCACATGCTCCAGGTGTGAGTCTTCACCTCCTCACGACCACGACCCGGGCCTTAGAATAGGCACCTTTCGTGACTCACAATCTCGTGAGGTTGTGAATTGAAGACCCTCGACTCCAAACCTCCGATACTCGAGAGTGCGATATGGGTATGGCCCCTTCCATGCTAGTGCCTCTACAAACAACCACTAGCTAGGGCCTAGCTTTATCACTCCTTCGAAACTCGCAACTTCATGAGTTGGAGCGTTGATCCCTTGTGCTCCTCCTTCGCGAATCCCCGAGACACGGTAAGTCAACAATGTGTTGAATTCTTCCCAGGCAACATGGGTCCTCCTCTTGTCACCAACTTCCACTTTTATTTGGGTGCTATTACTATGCCACCTGTCAACCACACGATCCCCACCAACCGGATGTACCACGTGTTCGCACCATCCCTCGACGCTCGTCACTTTGCAATTTCTGCAGTCGAAAAGAAACTCTCTCAAACCTCAAACCCCTGAGTACGCGATACCATGTGGAGATTTTGATCCAACGATTCTCCCATGTTTCGGATCCCACGGTTTGGATCTCCTTCTCTATTCCTCACAACTTGAAACTTCACGCAAAACCAAGAAATTTGGTCTGGCCTCCAAACTCACGAACCCTGAGTTTGCAATATAATCTAATAACTTACCCAAAGCATGATCAATGATTCACGTTGATCCTAGATCCTAAGGTGATGGTTTCCACCGGCCTCTAATCACCTTGCAACTCTTCCAAATCTAATGACTCTCGCAACTTGCACTTCCTTCATGAAGGCTTCTCACCGTCCATATGAATCCACTAGATCCTATGGTCCTCACGACTTCGCAAGCTCTCCACGAAGAATTTTGACCACTTGATTCACGCTTCAATGGATTCTGCCCAAATGACTGAATGTTCTCCCTTATGAACTTGACTTCTATGCGATGACTTCAATCCCCATCTCCCTTTGAAGTGGTTAGATTTATACCTTCATTTGAAGTGTTCAAAGGTGTTATTCCTCCTGAGATTTCACTTTCAAATTCAAGCCTTCCAAAAGGTTTTCCTTCTCGTACTCCTTGCGACAAACTTTCAAATAAATTCTAGCTATTTGAGTCTTCGACCCTGTGCACTCTTTGCAATATCAGTCCTTCCACCTTCACCTTAGTTGATAACCTCTAAGGTTTCAACTAGACTGCACACACCTTGCATGGCTCTGTGCCTCACCTACACTTCTATTGGTATGAGAACAAGGGTATCTCTCCTGAGCTTTCTGTGATAAAACTCATACTCTTGTCAACGCACACCTTTTGGATGTTTCACTGCACTCCTTGCAGGCACTCTCAGGATGAGAAACAATTGAAACTCATTCTTCTCCTCCATCAGACTTCATACACTTAACATGAAATCACACGTTTAACCCATCATTGAAACAAATGCATAAATAGAGAGAATAAAACAACTGTAAGCATACCATTCAACAAATGTAAATCGTAAGCATGATAACACCATGAATATTGAGTCAAAGATCCATATATTAACTCAAATGCTCCTTTACATGGGTTCTTCTATACAGCTCTCTGCTATAGCTCTCAATGATGATAATGTTACAAGGCTACAATGGTGAGGGTGTCTATATCCATTTTCCCTCCTACTCTCTAAACTGTCTAATATATGAATTCAAATCTACCTACTTTCATTAAATAGACTTAATGTCTATTACAACCGATAGATGAGAGAAAATCACTCAAGATCTATTTACATTATGCAAGTACCCTTCCTTTAACTACTACATTAATATCTTCTCATTAATTTTTCAAAAACATTTCAAAGTGTGCAAAATGTGTGTTGCACTTTTCCAGCTATCTTCCACCCTTATGCTTTCTTAGCTAGTTCCTTATGATGCTCCTGCATCAAATACCATTGGATACTAATACCAATACTGATACCATACCAATACCAATACTGATACCATACCAATACCATACCATACCATACCAATACCATACTAATACAATACCAAACCATACCATCACAATAACATACCAATACCAACACCAATACTTTAACAATGAATACCAATAACAATACCAATACCACTAGCATACCAATACCATACCATTGTGTACCAATACCAATACCATTGGATACCATTTCACGACAATGGTATGTATTGGCAATCATATGCATATGAATACCATAACAAAACTAATACCAATATGCATTTCCAATACCCTTATTCCTTGCCAATACCAATAGCAATACCATTGCATATCAATACAGCTAATACCAATACCAATACCATTTCATACCAATACGGCCAATACCATTGCATACCAATACGACCAATACCATCCAATACCAATATGGCCAATACCATTGCATACCAATACGACCAATACCATTTCAAACCAATACCAATACCAATACTATTTCATACCAATACCAATACCAATACCATACCATACCATACCAATACCAATACCAATACCATACCAAAACCAATACCATACCAATACCATACCAATACCATACCATACCATACCAATATCGTACTAATACAATACCATACCATACCATACCATACCAGCAACATACCAATACCAATACCATACCATTTCATACCTATAAAATACCAATACCATACGAATATCGTACCATTGCCTATCAATACTAATACCATTGCATACCATTGCTTGGAAATGGTATGCATTGGAAATGATATGCATACATATACCATAGCAATAGCAATACCAAAACCAATACCAATACGCATTTCCAATACGCTTATGCCTTGTCAATACCAATACCAATACCATTGCCAATACCATTGCATGGAAATACAAATACCAATACCATTGAATACCATTGCATGGAAATGGTATCCATTGGAAATGATATGCATACCAATACCAATACCATTTCCAATACCATACCATACCATACCATACCAATACCAATACAAATACCCATACCATTGCCAATACCATACCATACCATACCAATACCATTTCCAATACCTATACAATACCATACAAATACCATACGATTTCATACCAACACCTTTGCATACCAATATCATTGCATACCAATACCAATACCAATATTGAATATCATTGTATTACAATGGTATGAATTGACAATGATATGCATACCAATACAGTTGCCAGTACCATACTACACCAAACCAATAACATTGCCAATACCAATACCAATACCAATACCAATACCATACCATTGCATAACAATATCGTTGCATACCAATATCAATACCATTGCATACCACAATGGTATGCATTGTAAATGATATGCATACCAATACCATACAAATACCATACCAATACCAATACCAAAATAATACCATGCTATACCAATACCAATACCAACACCATATCCAAAAACTCCTGATAGAGTGATCTTGAGAATCGACCTCATCTTCAGAAATTGTACTATGCCTCATTGACCAAAACCCTAGTGCCTGATATACTCCAAAAAATTGTTTTCTGATCGACGAAATGATAGCATATGGGCCCCACTAGCTAAAAATCGGTTCTCTTAATCAAATGCAATTGACAGTTCTTGCATCTGAGCCTCGGTTTGATTTTTATCGCGAGTTACAAATCGCCTCCTCAAGCCATTTAGGGACATGTGGTCAATTTGTTCCAAGGCATTAAATCCAAACTGAGTCGCATAACGAACTTCCGTAAGCTTCTGCAAGTCTCTTAGGCCAAGGCCCACATGACTACACTATACAAAAATACCTAACATGATGTTTTTGAAAATCGACCTCCTCTTCTGTAATTGCACTATGCCTCATTGACCAAAAGCCTAGCGTTGGAGATACTCCAACAAATGGTTTACCGGTCAATGAAATGATAGTGTAAGATCCCGAATAGTTGAAAATCAGTGCTCTGGATCCAATGAAACTGATTGTTCATGCATCTGATTCTTGATTTGAGTTTTATCGATAGCTTCAACTCTCCTCCTCAATCCATTCAAGGACATGTAGCCAATTTGGTCCAGTGGCATAAAATCCAAATCGAGTAGTATAATGGACTTTCATAAGATCCTGCAAGTCTATTTGGCCAAGGTCCATGCAACTACACTAGCAAAAAAATATTGAAAGATTGTTCTTGAATATCGACTTCATCTTAAGAAATTGCACTATGCCTCATTGATGAAAAGCCTAGTGTTGAAGATAGTCCAACAAATGGTTTTCCAGTCGATGGAATGATCACATAGGGGTTCCACTAGCTGTAAAATAGTTCTCTTAATCCAATGCAACTGATGATTCATGCATATGAGTCTCGATTTGAATTTTATAGTGCGTTGCAACTCACCTCCTCAAGCCATTTAGGGACATGTGGTCAATTTTCTCTGGGGGCATAAAATCCAAATCGAGTAGAATAACATCCTTCTGTAATTTCCTGCAAGTCTTTTTTTCCAAATCCCACATGAATACACTCGCCAAAAAGACTCGACAAAATGTTCTTAAAAATCGAACTCCTCTTTAAAAATTGCACTATGCCTCATTGACCAAAACCCTAGTGTTGGAGATACTCCAAAAAGCTATTTTTCGGTAGACGAAATGATAGTGTAGGAGCCCCAATAGTTGAAACTAGGTGCTCTGAGTCCAATTCAATAAACGGTTCATGCATTTGAGTTTCATTTGAGTTTTATCAATAGTTGCAATGCACCTCCTCAAGCCATTCAGGGACATGTGGCCAATTTGGTTTGGGGGCATAAAATCAAAACCAAGCAGCATAACAAAGTTTTGTAAGCTCCCACAAGTATTTTTGGACAACGTCCATGCAACTACACTAGACAAAAATGTTCGTCATAGTGTTCTTGAAAACCGATCTCATCTTTAGAAATTACACTATGCTTCATTGACCAAAACCCTAATGTCGGGGATACTTCCACAAATGGTTTTCCGGTTGACGAAATGATAGTGTAGGAGCCCCACTATCTGAAACCTAGAACTCATAATCTAATTCAACTGACGGTTTGTGCATTTGAGTCTTGGTTTGATGTGTATCACGAGTTGCAACTCGCCTTGTCAAGCCATTGAGGGATATGTGGCCAATTTGGCCTAGGGTCATAAAATCTAAACTGAGTACCATAACAGACTTTCAAAAGCTCCCACAAGTTTGTTTAGCAACCTTAAACCACTCTACTTATTTAGCCACCTAAATTCATGCTAGTTTTATCGATAGTTTCCACTTGCCTCCTCAATCCATTCAAGGACATGTGTCCAATTTGGTCTGGGGGCATAAAATACAAACCGAGTAGCATAACATAATTTCATAAGCTTTCACAATTTTTTTTTTCCAAGGCCCATGCAACTACACTGTCCAAAAATACCCGACACAATGTTCTCGAAAATCCACCTCATCTTCAGAAATTGTACTATGCCTCATTGAACAAAACCCTAGTTCCATAGATACTCCAACAAATGATAGCGTAGAGGCCCCACTAGCTCAAGCCTATTTCTATTAATCTAATGCAACCGATGATTCATGCCTATGAGTCCCAGTTTGAGTTTTATCGTGAGTTGCAACTCACTTCCTCAAGCCATTTAGGGAGATGTGGTCAATTTGGTCTTGGGGCATAAAATCCAAATCAAGTAACATAAAGGACTTTCATAATCTTCTACAAGTCTATTTGGCCAAGGCCCACGTGACTACACTAGCCAAAAATACCCGACACGATGTTCTTGAAAATTGACCTGCTGTTAAGAAATTGCACTATGTCTGATTGACCAAAACCCTAGTGTTGGAGATACTCCAACAAATTTTTTTCCGGTTGATAGAATGATAGCATAGGAGCCCCACTAGCTGAAAATCGGTTCTTTGAATCCAATGCAACTAATGGTTTGTGCATATGAGTCACGGTTTTAGTTTTCTCGCGAGTTGCAACTCACCTCCTCAATCCATTTAGGGACATGTGGCCAATTTGGTTTGGGGGCATAAAATCCAAACCAAGCATCATAACAGACTTCTGTAAGCTCTCTCAAGTCGATTTAGCCACCTTACATCACTCTACATTTTTATCCACCCAAATTCATGCATAAAATCATGTTTCATGGCTATGACCATCTATGATACTCTTTATTGAATTTACGGTCTTTATTATGTGTGATGCAACTCAAATTTATTTGTATGTTGAGTATGTACCAACATATACTCCATGAAATTGAAGGGACCAACAACCCTGTTCCACAATTGTTGACTCACCCTTGAGCCAATTCTATCTTGTTTCCCCAAATTAAGTTCCCAACTATGGGATAAACATTCAGATAAACATATCCTGTCCCATGAACCGCCACCTAATCATGCACTTTACCAACACATACGATAGGTTTGACCCACCATAATAAATAGTGAACAAGTTGTTTATATGTACATATTAGACCTATTTTGGAGAGTGTAAGTTCCTCATATTGTTATTTCCAACAAGAGATACTAAGATTCTTATTGAGATTTCTTCATCATGCATCTATGTTACTATTGTTATCTAAATTGAGTGCCTAGGTTTGTTAATGTTACTATCCATTTTTATAATGGTTGTAGCACAACTACCAAGTGTAACAACATTTCATCCCTACAAGATTGTTTCCTAGTTTCTTGATAGATGTCGCAAGATTGAGCATATTTTAAGTATTTCATGATGGATCTCCCATAAAATTCTAAGTAATTTATGATCCATGATGCAACATCAAAGGATTCCATATACCATGATATTGTACAAATGAACTATTTATCTAATAGTTGGTCACACATAAAACCAATTGTTTATTCTATGTTGTCAAGTACCCTTGTGGCACAACACCTTTGGTGAGAAAAATAATTATTTCATCCAAATAATTTGGTACTATGTAATTTCACCAAAACTGTGCTATGTCACATGTTCTCAAAGTTGAGACCCTTTGAGATAAAACCAATGCATTATATCTTGACTACCAACGACATTGGGTAGGAAGTCAAGACTTCGTGCAATATCAACACCATCAACACATACATAGATGATGTCTTCCTCTTTCTAAAGAAAAAGAAAAGTGAAGAAAATGATGAATTCCAAAGGGTTCTCATCATGGTCCATGACCAACTTTTCCTCTAGAGCCTTACTACACAAAAGAAACAAAAATGGTGCATTGTTTCAAACTAAGAAAAACCCAAGTTCTCAAAATCGATGAAAAAAATAACTTCTGAGGAATTAGACTCGGGAGTGAGGGGTTCTCTAGTTGAAATCCTAGTTGAAATTCTATACTAGGAATCCAATGGAGATGAAAGTTCCTCAATACGAGTCTCGGTGTTCATTATATCCTCTACGATGATGGTTACTCAATCCGAGTCTCAATTTTTGTGATATGTCGAGTTGCAAATCGCATCCCAAACCATTTCGAGGACTCTTAGCGAATTCCTCCTCAGAGAGTAAAATCCTAACGGAGAAACATTTTTGAGTTCCATGAGATGTTGCGATATTGTTTAGGCATGGAATAGTTGATCACATTATCCATCCTCTCCCGAGGGACGAATTCATAAATTAGACCTCTTAATCCAAATGTTGCATTGCTTCAAACTGATCAAAACACTAGTTCTCGAAATCAATGAGTAAAGAAACTTCTGAGGCATGGCACCTGGGAGTAAGGAGTGGTCTAGCTAAAATCCTATCTCAGTAATCCATTGAAGTCGATGCTTCCTCAATTTGATTCTCAATTTTTGTTTTATTCCTAGTTTCAAGTCTCATCCCAAACCATTTAAGGGACTCTTGGCCAATTCCTCCTTAGGGAATAAAAAAATAACGAAGCAATATTTTTGAGTTATGTGAGATGTTGAAATATTTTTTAGGCATGGACTATGTTACCACATTGTCTATACACTCCCGAGGCATGGTTTTATAAATTGGATCCGTTAATCCAAATGTTTCATTGCTTCAAACTAAGCAAAACACTAGTTCTCGAAATCAATGAGTAAAACAACTTTTGAGGGATGGAACCCAAGAGTGAGGGGTGCTATAGTTGAAATCATATCCCAATAATCCATCAGAGTTGACAACTCCTCAATGCAAGACTCGGTTTTCATTTTATTCCCAGTTGCAAGTCACATCCCAAACCACTTTGGGGACTCTTGGTCTATTCCTCCTCATGGCATAAAAGCCTGACTGAGAAACATTTTTTAGTTGCATGAGATGCTGCATGATTTTTTAGGAATGTACTTGGTGACTACATTTTACATCCACTCCCGAGGCATGGTTTCCTAAATTGGACCCCTGAATCCAAATGTTGCATTGCTTCTTACTGAGAAAAACACTAGTTATGAAAATCGATGAAAAAAAAACCTTCTAAGGCATTGGAACAAGGAATGAAGGATGATATAGCTAAAATACTATGCTAGGAATACAATGGAGATGACGGTTTCTCAATATGAGTCTCGATTTTCATGATATGTCTAGTTTAAAGTCACATCACAAACCATTTCGGAAACTCTTGGCCAATTCCTCACCGGGGCATAAAATACTAACGGTGCAACATTTTGGAGTTTTGTGAGATGATGAAAGCTTCTTTAGGCATGGACTAGGTGACCACATTATCCATATACTCCTGAGGGACAATTTTATAACCTAGACCCCTTAATCCAAATGTTGCATTGCTTCAAACTAAGAAAAACACTAGTTCTCAAAATCAATGAGTAAAGCAACTTATGACCCATGGCACCCGAGAGTGAGGGGTGTTCTAGATGAAAACCTATCTTAGTAATCCATCAGAGTCGATTATTCCTCAATCTGAGTCTCAGTTTTCATTTTATGCCCATTTGCAAGTTTCATCCCAAACTATTCCAGGGACTCTTGGCCAATTCCTCCTCAGGGAATAAAAACCTAACAAACCAACACTTTAGAGTTCCGTGAGATGTCGCAAGATTTTTTAGGCATGGAATATGTGACCACATTGTCTACCCACTCCCAAGGCACGATTTCATAAATTGTATCCCTTAATCCAAATGTTCCATTGCTTCAAACTGAGCAAAGCACTAGTTCTCAATATCAATGATTAAAGAAACTTTTGAGGCATGGAACCTGAGAGTGAGGGGTGTTATAGCTGAAATAATATCCCATTAATCCATATATTCGATGGTTCCTCAAATCGAGACTCATTTTTCATTTTATTCCCAATTGCAAGTCGCATCCCAAACCATTTCGGGGAGTCTTGGCCAATTCCTCCTCAGGGAATAAAATCCTAAGAAAGAAACATTTTTGAGTTCCATGAGATGTTGAATTATTTTTTAGGTATGGAATAGGTGACCACATTTTCCATCCTCTCCTAAGGCATGGTTTCCTAAATTGGACCCCTAAATCCAAATGTTGCATTGCTTTTTACCGAGAAAAGCAATAGTTCTCGAAATCGATGAAAACAACAACTTCCGAGGGATTGGAACTGAGAGTGAGGGGTTCTCTAGCTAAAATCCTATGCCATCAATCTAGTGGAGATGACGATTACTCAATCTGTGTCTCTGTTTTCATGATATGACAAGTTTCAAGTCACATCCCAAACCATTTCAGGGACTCTTGGTCAATTCTGCCTCATGGAATAAAAGACTAACGAAGCAACATTTTTTAGTTCAGTGAGATGATTCAAGTATTTTTAGGAATGGAATAGGTGACCACATTATCCATCATCTCCTAAGGAAAGATTTCATAAATTGGACACCTTAATCCAAATGTTTCATTGCTTCAAACTGAGCAAAACACTAGTTCTCGAAATCAATGCGTAAAGAAACTTATGAGGCATGGAACCTAGGAGTGAGGGGTTCTATAGATGAAATCTTATCCCATTAATCAATCAGAATCGATGGTTCCTCAATCCGATATTCATTTTTTGTTTTATTCCAAGTTGCAAGTCACATCCCAAACCATTTCGAGGACTCTTGGCCAATTCCTCCTTAGGGCATAAAATCCTAATGGAGCATCATTTTTGAGTTCTATGAGATGATGCAATCTTGTTAAGGAATGGACTAGGTGACCAAAATGTCCATCCTTACCCAAGACATGGTTTCATAAATTGTACCCCTAAATACAAATGTTGCATTGCTTCAAACTGAGGAATACACCAGTTCTCGTAATCGATGAAAAAAACAACTTCTGAGGGATTGGAACCATGAGTGAGGAGTGATCTATCTGAAATCCTATGCAGCAAATCCAACAGAGTTGACGTTTCCTCAATCCGAGTCTCACTTTTTGTTATATTCCAAGTTGCAAGTTACATCCCAAACCATTTTGGGGACTCTTGGCTAATTCCTCCTCAAGGCATAAAAACCTAACGGAGAAACATTTTTGAGTTTCATGAGATGATGCAATCTTGTTTAGGCATGGAATATCTGAATACATTTTCCATCCAATACCAAGGCACAATTTCATGAATTGGACCCCTAAATCCAAATGTTGCATTGCTTCAAACTGAGGAAAACCCTAGTTCTCAAAATCAATGAAAACAACAACTTCTGAGGGATTGGACCTGAGACTGAGGGGTGATATAGTTGAAATCCTATTCCAGGAATCCAAGGAAGATGATGGTTCCTCAATACATGTCTCAGTATTTTTTATATTCTCAGTTGCAACTCGCATCCCAAACCATTTCGAGGACTCTTGGCGAATTCTTCCCCGGGACATAAAAACATAATGGAGCAGTATTTTTGAATTGTGTGAGATGATGGAATATTTATTAGATGTGGACTAGGTGACCAAATTTTCCATCCTCTCCCAAGGCATGGTTTCATAAATTGTACACCTTGATCCAAACGTTGAATTTCTTCAAACTGAGAAAAACACTAGTTCTCGAAATCAATGAGTAAATCAACCTCTGAGGCATGGCACCCAAGAGTGATGGGTTCTCTAGCTAAAATATTATCCTAGTAATCCATCAGAGTCAAAGGTTCCTCAATCTGAGTCTCGGTTTTCATCTTATTCCCATTTTCAAGTCACATCACAAACCATTTCAAGGACTCTTGGCCAATTCCTCCTCAGGGCATAAAAGCCTAAAAGAGCATCATTTTTGAGTTCCATGAGATGTTGCATGATTTTTTAGGCATGGACTAAGTGACCACATTTTCCATCCGCTCCATAGGCATGGTGTCCTAAATTGGACCTCTAAATCCAAATGTTGCATTGCTTCTTACTAAGAAAAACACTAGTTCTCGAAATAGATGAAAAAAAAACTTTCGAGGGATTGGATCTGGGAGTGAGGGGTACTCTAGATAAAATCCTATTATAGGAATCCAACGGATATGATGGTTCCTCAATCCGAGTCTCAGTTTTCATGATATTCCTAGTTTCAAGTCCCATCCCAAACCATTTCGGGGACTCTTGGCCAATTCCTCCTTAGGGCATAAAATACTAATAGAGAAACAATTTTGAGTTATGTGAGATGTTGAAATATTGTTTAGGCATGGAATAGGTGATCACATTATCCATCTTCTCCCAAGGGATGATTTCATAAATTGGACCACTTAATCCAAGTGTTGTGTTGCTTCAAAATGAGAAAAACACTAGTTCTTGAAATCAATGAGTAACGCAACTTTAGAGGCATGGAACCGAGGAGTGAGGGGTGGTCTAGCTAAAATCCTATCCTAGTAATCCATAAGATTCGACGGTTCCTCAATCCGAGTCTAGGTTTTCATTTTATGACAAGTTGCAAGTCGCATCCCAAACCATTTCACGGACTCTTGGCCAATTCCTCCTTAGGGCATAAAAACCTAACGGATCATTATTTTTGAGTTCTGTCAGATACTGCAAGATTTTTTAGGAATGGAATATGTGACCACATTGTCCATATTCTCCAAAGGAATAGTATCATAAATTGGACCCCTTAATCCAAATGTTGCATTGCTTCAAACTGAGCAAAACACTAGTTCTCGAAATCAATGAGTAAAGCAAATTTTGAGGCATGGCATGAGGGAGTGAGGGGTGATATAGATGAAATCATATCCAAGTAATCCATTGGAGTCAATGATTCCTCAATATGAGACTTTGTTTTCATTTTATTCCCAATTGCAAGTCGCATCCCAAACGATTCTGAGGACTCTTGTTCAATTCCTCCTCAAGGCATAAAAAGATAACAAAGAAGCATTTTTCATGTCCCTGAGATGTTGCAATATTTTTTAGGCATGGAATATGTGACCACATTGTCCATCAAATCCAAAGGCATGGTTTCATAAATTGGATCCCTAAATCCAAATGTTTCATTGCTTCAAACTGAGCAAAACCCTAGTTCTCAAAATCAATGAAAAAAAAAACTTCTGAGGGATTTGACCCGAGAGCGGGGGGTGCTCTAGCTGAAATCCTATGCCAGGAATCCAACGGAGATGAAGGTTCCTCAATACGAGTTTCATTTTTCATGATATTTCGAGTTGCAAGTCACATCACAAACCATTTTTGGGACTCTTGGCAAATTCCTCCTCAGGGTATAAAAGCCTAACATATAATTTTTTTTGAGTTACATGAGATGTTGAAATATTTTTTAGGCCTTTCCTAGGTGACCACACTATTGATCCTCTCACAATGAACAATTTCATAAATTGGACCCCTTAATCCAAATGTTTCATTTCTTCAAACTAAGCCAAACACTAATTATCGAAATCAATGAGTAAAGGAACTTCTGAGGCATGGAACCTAAGAGTGAGGGGTGATATAGTTGAAATACTATCCTAGTAATCCATCCAAGTTGGTGGTTCCTCAATCTGAGTCTCGGTTTTATTTTTATACCCAATTGAAACTGGCATCCCAAACCATTTCAGGGACCCTTGGCCAATTTCTCCTCAGGGCATAAAAACTTAACAGAGCAACATTTTTGAGTTCTATGAGATGGTGCAAGATTTTTTAAGCACGAAATATGTGACTGCATTGTACATATTCTTCTGAGGCATGGTTTCATAAATTGGACCCCTAAATCCAAATGTTTCATTGCTTCTTACTGATAAAAACCCTAGTTCTCAAAATCAATGAAAAAATTAACTTACAAGGGATTGGTGTTATAACCCTAATTTTCGCCAGACATGCTTACCTAGCATCATGCCATCTCATATTCCTTCTTTTCCAATATAATACTGAAAAAATGTTCTTAAAAACACCATTTTTAAAGGCACACACGCCTTTCTCCACTACAACCCACGTGTACACTCTAGATGACCCACTACAACCCACATGTACACGCTAGCTGACTCACTACAGCTCGTGTGTACCTACAAAAGCACGAAAAATGGAAAGTTGTTGACAGAACACATAGTTTTGGGTAAGTTAACTAAACCTTTCAACCATGCATGGCCAATCACTCGACCAAATACCTAGCTCCTTCTAGACTATAAAAGAAGGGGTAGGGGTCCCATTTGAAAGGCGAAACATCATAGTAAAGAAACTCTACCAGAATTAGCATTCCCTTGGCCTCAACCTTCTGCAACTATTGTGTGAAGAGAATCATATACAGAAGAAGTTGGAGCACTGTTGAAGAGGATCCAAAAACTATATTCGAGGAGCAATGGTCGATCTCACTATTGTAAGGTATTATTGTGAGATTAATAAAAGAAGTACTTTTCCCGTCCCACCATATGAGGTTTCTATTGTTTGAAAATTGATTATATGTTGATTAAATATCTAACCCATGTGGAGTTCTTCGTTTGTCTTTTGTGAATGCAGCACAACATTGGGAGGAGAGTCACATTCGAAGAGACACCAAGTGTGAAAAAGGATCGACATCAAACACGAAAAATAAGGTACGTCAACTTGATCTTTTTAACCTTGTATTTGCATTTGAATAATGGGGTTTAGGCATGAGATGATGGTAGAAAGTAGGAAGATTTAGGTCATTTCTGCATGCATGATAAAACCCTTAGTGCTAGTCTGTAGGAGGCATTTCCCACCTGCAACAGATATTCTGAGAGCAAATCATCCTTCTGAGCTAAGACCATGCTGATGGTCGACTCTACGGCAACCAAGTACAATAAGAAATCTTTGTTATAATTGGGTGGCTAAAGTAGAGGGGCGGTCGTGAGAGAACGTTTCAACGCTTCGAAGGAGCATTGAGCGGCTTCATCCCAATGAAAAGGAATGTCTTTATTTAGTAAATGCATAAATCCCTTTGTGATCTGAGCACAGTTCACGATGAAACACCGCAAAAAGTTCGCTTTTACCTTTAAACTCTGAAGTTGAAGGATTGTACATGGTGGGGGAAACTGAACTATTGCCTCAACCTTGAGAGGATCGACTATAATCCCTGTTGTTGAAACTATGAAACATAGCAAACAACCGAACGTCACGCAAAAACGGCATTTGTTGGGATTCAAGCGAATCTGTAAATAGAGACATTGCTCAAAGATAAGTAAGAGGTGTGTGGGATGATCATTTCTCTTACAAGATCGTGATGCTAAATAATCTAGGTAGGCATCGACGATATGTTTGATATCGTGGAAAGCAAAAGACATGGCCTGCTAAAAGGTAGCTCCAGCATTTGTCAGACCAAAAGGCATCTTATGATACATGAATGTACCCCATGAACAAATGAATGTTGTTTTGTGTTGGTCTTCGAGTTTGATTTGTATCTGATTATATCCTGAAAAACCATCCATGAAATAAAATGCCTTGCAACCTGTGCATTCATCGACTATCTGGTCAATAAATGGTGTGGGGAAATTATCATTTGGACAGGCTTTGTTCAAATCATGAAAGTCCGTACATACAAGAATTGTACCCTATTTTTTTTCAACTGGAACGGGGTTTGACACCCATTGGGTCAAATGGACGGGGTAGATAAAACCTACCTTGAGCAGTTTCTCTACTTCAACCTTAATAGCTGCTTCTTTCTTAGGATTAACCGGACGAAGCTTCTGCCGAACTGGCTTAGCATCAGGATAAGTCAAGATTTCATGTTCAAAATTTTTTGGATCGATGCCTGGCATTTCCTCTTAAGACCAAGAAAAAACATTGTGAAATTCCTTAAATAAATCCGTGTAGATACAAATCTCTTCAGAGGAGCATTCAGCTCTGACGAAAACATTCTCTATGACTCCAGGGGTTCTAGAGATGTTAATAGGTATAGTTTCGGAAATGGTTTCCATATTACCCTCAGCATAAACATCATGCATAGCCAAAGGATTGATAGGACAAGACCTATCTACAGTCATAGTCAGAGTGAATTCCCCTGCTTCAATTCTACTTAACTCTGGGAGGAAGTAAGATATGTGATCGAGATCGTCCCAGGGCTTGTGCAGACTAGTCATTGCTTCAATGATTAATTCGTTTGAGGGAAATACTAATTCTGAATAATCTGTATCACTGAGGGAACCTTCATCCCAAATAGGCTCTAGAATTATATCTAACTCTTGTGCGGGAGTCGGATCGGGGTCGACAAAAGCTTGTTGGGATAAAGAGTACACCACTTCTACCGCAGACAACGGCATGGAAATACCATGGTGCCTTGTCCCTTCCATCGTGGTTGATGGGGAAGGAAGAATCCATGGATCACTGAAGTAAGTAGTGTGAAACAACGAAACTTGGAAAATATCAACCTTATGGTGGTCATATATGAACTTAACATTGCATTGAGGAGGCGGGTAATTGAAAGTACCCATCAAAGGTGGGCACAAACAAAACCCTATGTTGATGACATTGGGATTAGGGTTATCAATCATTGGGACCATGGATGCCCCCAATGAAGGGTCAGGACTTGAGAAAGACAACTGATCAATGGTCATGATTTGACCCTCGTGTGGAAACAACAAGACCCAGAAAATTGTAGAGATTATTGCTTGCATAGCTTAGGTCCAACACTTCCTTAACAAGAGATTGTAGTCCAGACATGCATTGACCACTTCAACCTCAACACAGACGGTTTTCCCTCCTAACTGCACCGAAAAGAGGGGATAATGCCATGTGGTCGGAATGAACAACCGTAGAAAGTGGTAAGAAGAGTTGGTGATGGAGACAAATCGGGCTAGCCAATGGCCTTCCAATATGATAAAGACATTACAAATGTTGAAGCACCCTCATCAACCACTGTGCAGAAAATGTTCTAAGTAAATTTTTTTGTAGTGTAAGCCACTACTATCTAGAATGCTACATGGTAAGGGAGACGAGGTTTTAAGTCGGTTGTATCAAGCATGATCATACCTAGATTACAAGTCTCGATGGATCCTAAAGAGGATAACAAAGCCTTTCTCTAGGAAGGGAAACTTTGGAGGATTTACAATGCAGACATTGCACAAGGGGTTTGAGACAAATCCTCCAGCACATAGTATTTTTGAGCAGCCCTTGCGTTTGGGTTATGAGAAGATTTCTTAAACACACCTTTTGGGATGCATGTCATGGTTTCTCCCAATGTATTCTTGATCTGGAGAGGAATATATGGGGTTTCATCTTCTGTACCTTTCTCATAGGTGCTTGGATTGATGTAATCATGTGCTCTAATCGATATATAGGCAACACCTTTCATCATATACACATTCACGTATGTATGATTGTTTGAAGATGGAGGGGGTCCTTGCCTGCCCCCTTTCATGATTGTAGAGGCTTGAGTTAAATTTTGGCCATGTTGAAATGGGTTTGTTAACACAACAGGTTGTTGTTGTGACAATAACTTTTGGGCCTCTACAAGCTGAGGGTATTGGTGAGTCTGGTGGTCTTCCGCACACAGATTACACAAATACTTCAACTTCCTTTTTTTGGTGTTTCCCTTGCCAGCATTATTAGTGGGTTTATGATCCCCTTTACCCCTCCTACGTTGTTTCTTCTTTCCATCATGCTACTAGGTGGCCTTTGGATTTGTCGATTACACACTATGTACATCTGATGTTTGGGTAGGGGGGGTAGTCAGAATAGTAGTCTCGTTGGCCACTATATGTTGTATAAACAATTGATGCAATTGTTTCATCAGTTGTTCTGCAGGCTTTGTTTGTGCTGAACCAAAAATACC
The DNA here is from genome assembly GCA_000966675.3 of Picea glauca. Classification (NCBI taxonomy): domain Eukaryota; kingdom Viridiplantae; phylum Streptophyta; class Pinopsida; order Pinales; family Pinaceae; genus Picea; species Picea glauca. The sequence continues at coordinate 608,247 of JZKD02S1606221.1, forward strand.
GTCGGCATGTGTTCCAACTCTCTATCTGGTTTTATCAAGTATTGATCGTGGCGCATTCAGAAAGATTTCATATAGTAGACCATATTGAGAATACATTATCTCAATTTGTTGAGCTCAGATGATTGCATCTTCTTCAGAAAACACTCCCAACGTTGCAATGTCTTTGGATAAATGTGGGACCAAAGACTTAAGGAACCACTCAAGGAGGAATGCTGCTAGGACCGACACCTTAATCAAACTCTTCCGATGTCTCCATTCTCGAATGTGATCAGAGATATGGTCTGCTTTTGTCTGTTCGAAATTGGCCAACAATTCTATGCCAGTGTCGTATCTCATAGGAAATTGGAAATGGTTTACGAAAGACATTGCCAATTCACCAAAGGAAGAGTATCTTGAGTGGTCGAGCTCAATGTACCATTTCGCAGCACTATCAATGAGAGTATGTTGAAACAATCGAAACTATACGGATTTGTCTTTCAACGAATTAGATGAGCACCAAAGGTGAAAAGTAGTCACGTGATCCCCTAGATATTCGTTAGGCTTGGCTTCAAACTTTGGTATGTCCGAAGGAAACTTTGTCGGCATAGGGGGTTAACGCAGATCATGACAGATAGGGTCATTCAACAAGCTTGTTAAGTTTGGAAAATGCAAGGTTGCCAGGAAAGGTAGTTTGGGTTGTTGGTGATAACCATGGAAAAAGGGGCTTGGAGTTTGACTAACACTAGGTTGCCAGGAAAAAATGGGTTGTTGGCCCGTGTTCTGGTAAAAACAATGGCCATGACCAGCATACAAATTTTGCGTTTGAGGATACATCATCGGCTAATTCCCAAAATAGGACGTAGATGGTTGTGCATGCATTACATTCAGAGGACTTTGGGAAGGGTTTCTCCATGATGATCCCATGGGCATAGGTACTGCACCTTTCCTGGGGTTCCATTGGTTTTGAAAATAGTTTCCCCCGATCGACATTCCTAATGAGGTAATTGATCCCTTCCAAGAATTCCAAGGTCCTGATGTGGAAGAAGTTCATGGGATTTCCCCTTGTGCAGGAATAATAACCTATAGAGGATTAGATTGTCCATAACTGGGGTTGCCCCAAGTCGAGAAAGTAGCTGATGAGAAAGTGTTGTTACCAAACACACTGAAAAAAATAAAAAGGTGTCGAACCTACTGGCATATTATGAGAAGGTGGTCCTTGATTCCCTGCACCAAATGAACTATGGTGTGCGTTCGGCCTGGACGAATGTTGGTGGGCACCATCGAGCGAAGGGGATGAAGGAGGTATATAACCTCCTCCATAAGGGAAATCATTAAAGGGAGATGAAGTGCCCCCCCATGGGTCCTTGCAGAGGAGTGTTAGAGCTCCCTGCCCCCCGACCTAAAGTATGTAATGTGGAGTATGAAAGTATAGGACTTGTACCTGAGCTAGGCATCCCGTATGAGAACTGAGGGCCTGTCGCACTCTGTGTGAAAGGAGCAGTGGTTTCCACCAAAGATGGGATTGGACCACTGCTCGAGGTAGAGGTAGTTGAGACCATGGTGGCTCGGACTGATGACGGTGAGTTAGGAGGTGGAACACCCCCTGTGGTGATAGTCGTAGTGGGAATAGGAGAATTCCTAGAAGAAGTGGCAGCGTTTGTTTCCATTGCTGCATGTGACACTGTCTGGCACTCGTAAGGATAAATATGTATGACGATGTGCACCGAAATATCAGTGGTTGGAGTTTCTGATGGACCAAGAGATTTCGCTCCAAGGTCTAAAATGGTTGGTTCCTTCGGATGTTGGTCGAGCACAGTTTCCTGTGAGCTGATTGCTTCAAAATACCATTGTTGGTCTATCTTTCGCCTTAATGGTGGCGGGGGTGGATCCAGTGTAACCAATGGCAGGCCAAGAAGCCTTCATGACCGACGAAGCTCATGATCCTCCACTGTGTAGGAATATCAAAGATACACTAGGGATTTCTATTCATTCAAAAATAGCACACACTAGAAAAATTCCCTACGAGATAAAACAAGCACTTACTAAACTAGTTGGAAGAACAGTTACAACAACCAACAGTAGAGAAATGTATCAGTGCAAGTGAAAATTGAATACGGAAGCACCCTCTGGGAACACCCTGAAAAGTGTGGCCCGATGTATGTCCTAGGTACCGCGGTCTACCCCCGCACTCACCCGTGTAAGTCCCTAAAATAATGGCAATTAGGTTTCCAATGAGTGAATAGTCACCAGGCGGGTACAGTCGACATTCAGGTAGACTGAAATGAGCAGGGTATCAAGCATGAAACCTATCAAGGGTATCAAAATCAAGTAATCTAGAAGACATCTAAGGACCTCGAACGGATTCGAGACCCACAAATCTCCATGGCAAATGCAATCGATGGAATCCCAAAACAATCCGTCGATATGCATTCCCCACTACGCTTGGTCCGGCTTTCAAGGGGTTATATCTACTACCTTTCCTCATGTGACCTTGTGTTTAGCCCCTTTTTTAGAGGGGGGTACCAGATAACTTTCACGATATTGAAATTTTAACACTCCCTAGCACAGACTCTTATGTATGTTTTACAGCCTTGCAAAGTTTCCTCTCCAACCTAAATCAAGACTCTAGCCTAGACTAGTTGATGGACCCTACAAACATAAATTCTAGTTGATTTTCATTAATAGTTAATTTTTATGGCTTGTCTTAATTCAAAGGTTATGAAAGTGAAACTAGTGATGTTTGAAAAGATGAAAGAAAAGATACAAAGAAAGATGGAAACAAAATAACTTATTCTTGACAAAAAATTTAATCAACTTTTCAAACTAAATTTTTTTCTCAGATCTTTGAAGAGTAAACTCGAAACATGATTTCTCTTGACTATGAGCTACTTATTGTACCAAGTAAACAACTAATAACTTATGAAATAAAAATGGTTCATGGTTATTAATGCCAACCAACGACTACTAAACCAAACCAAGAAATAGAAGAGAGTTTTTTTTTTATTTAATGCTTGCAAAGCAAAAAGGAAAAATGACGACAAGTAAAGACCAATAAAACTTCTTCCCTAAGCACATATCGCAAAGAGTTACCAAAAATAACACACAAATTGATTAAAGCAGACTCTCACACTTGTCTAAAAACCCTATGAAAGAAAAATTTTGACGAAAACTTTTTAATGAAAAAGAAAGCTATTGTTGTAATCAGACCTAAGTTGTCGACTGCTATGATGATGACCAAGATTAAATCAAGGAAATCCATGAGAGGTATAACTCTTGATAAGGAAGAGGATGATTGACTCTCCTTAAACAAAAAATTTCTCAACAGGCAGGTTGCTGACAATTCAACAACCAGCGTGTGCACGTGAGTTGTGTAAGGTCAGGGTGCGTGTACATGCGTGCAAGCCTTATATAGCCCACATGTACCTCTGAAATTCTTCAAAAATGAAAAAACAAGCAATCAAACATTGGCAGAGACTACTGGTATTGAGAACCAGAGTCCATTGAAGACTCATAAACTTACTTTGAGAGAAAAGAAAAACAATTCCAGGAAAATTTCATAGAACAAGACCAATCTGGGACTAGAATGAGATCCAGAAAACCACTGAGAAGGAGCACTTCTGATAGGGGAGACGATTATTGCCTCCCTAAAAAAAAATTTATGAACTCAGACACGCGACTAACACTTCATCAACTAGCATGTTCCTGTGGGCAGTGTGAGGGTAGGGCACGAGTACAAACATGCATGCCTTATACAAGCCACGTGTACCTCTGCGACTTCCATAAAATAAAAAGAAGCCAAGCAAAGAAAGCAGGGAATACTAGTATGGAGGACCAAAATCCCTACTAGCTCAGACTCTTGCAGAAAGTCAGAAAAAAGGTGGTGAAACCAATTTAAAACTACCAAAAAAGTATCCCTAGAAAACCCAAGATGTTAAGAACCAAACATCAATATGGCATAGAAAAACCTCAGGAAAAGTACTCAACGCCTTGAAAAAGAGATAATTTCAGATAATAAGCCTCTTCGAGGGGGCAACCTCCTTTTA
>JZKD02S1606221.1:616949-642795 GCA_000966675.3 Picea glauca
TTACCCCACTTAAATGTTCAAGTCCAAGATGATTCAAAATGAAAATGTCTCCTTGGTATATATAGGAGACTTGGAGGTTTAATGGCCTAAAGCTGACATAAATAAAATAACATTAATAATCTAAATTACAACTAATGGCCTAAATCCGACATAAATAAAATAACATTACTAATCTAATATGCCCCAATTAAGTGGTAATGAGCCAATTTTAGGGCTTAACACGAGATATCCCTTGTATGGTCGTGAATTCTGTTGTGGGTGGGAAATCCCACCTATGGACTAGCACTAAGGGTTTTATCATGGATTCATAAATGAAAATAGGGATCATGGTCGATCCTCTTAAGGTTGAGGAAATAGTTCAATTTCCCCCCCCATGTACAATTCTTAAACTTCAGAGTTTACAGGGAAAAGCGAACTTTTTGCGGCCTTTCATCACGAACTATGTTGAGATCACAAAGGGATTTATGCATTTACTAAAGAAAGACGTTCTTTTTCATTGGGATGAAGCCTCTCAATGCTCCTTCGAAGCGTTGAAACGTGCCCTCATGACTATCCCTCTGCTTCGACCACCCAATTATAACAAAGATTACTTATTGTACTTGGCTTCCGCAAAGTCAACCATCGATATGGTCTTAGTTCAGGAGGATGATTTGCTCTCAGAATATCTATTGTGGGTGGGAAATCCCTCCTACCGGCTAGTACTAAGGGTTTTATCATGCATGCAGAAATGACCTAAAGCTTCCTACTTTCTACCATCATCCCATGCCTAAACCCCATTATTCATATGCAAATACAACGCTAAAAAGATCGAGTTGAAGTACCTTATTTTCCGTGTTTGATTTCGATCCTTTTTCATGCTTGGTTTCTCTTCGACTACAAATATCCCCCTAATGCTAACCTGCATTCACAAAAGACAAATGAATAAATCCACATTCATTTGATCTGTGAACTAATGGGTTAGAGATTTAATCAACATATAATCAATTTTCAAACAATAGAAACCTCATATGGCGGGACGAGAAAAGTATTTCTTTTATTAATCTCAGAAGAATACCTTACAATAGTGATATCATCCACTGCTCCTCGAATCTAGTCCTGGGCTCCTCTTCAACTATGCTCCAACTGCTTTTGTATATTCTTCTCTTCACACAATATTTTCAAAAGGTTGAGGCCAAGGGAATGCTAATTCGGGTAGAGTTTCATTACTATGATTTTCCTCCTTTCAAATGGGATCCATACCCCTTATTTTATAGGTTATTAGGAGCTAGGTATTTGGTTGAGTGACCGGCCATGCATGGTCGAAAGGTTTAGTTAACTTACCCAAAACTGTGTGTTCTGTCAACAACTTTCAATTTTTCATGCTTTTGTAGGTACACGCGAGCTGTAGTAAGTCAACTAGCATGTACACGCAGGCTGTAGTGGGTTAGCTAGAGTGTACACGTGGGTTGTAGTGAAGTAGGGCACATGTTCCTTGAAAAGGGGTGTTTTTAAGAAGAGTTGTTCAGTACTAGCTTGGAAAATAAGGAATATGAGATGGCTTGATGCCAAGTAAGCATGTCTAGTGCAAATTAGGGTTATAACAATTGGACTCAGAAGTGAGGGGTGCTCTAGCTGAAATCCTATGTTAGGAATCCATTGAATACAATGGTTCCTCAATAGGAGTCTCGGTTTTCATTATATCCCGAGTTGTAATTCGCATCCCAAACCATTTCAGGGAGTCTTGGACAATTCCTCCTTAGGGCATACAAATCTAACAGAGAAACATTTTTGAGTTTCATGAGATATTGAAAGATTGCTTAGGCATGGACTAGGTGACCACATTATTGATCCTCTCATGAGGGATTGTTTCATAAATTGGACCCCTTAATGCACATCTTGCATTACTTCAAACAAAGTGAAACACTAATTATCAAAATCAATGAGTAAAGCAACTTCTTAGGCATGGAACCCGAGAGTGAGGTGTGCTCTAGCTGAAATCCTATCCTATTAATCCATTGAAGTCGACGGTTTCTCAATCCAAGTCTCTGTTTTCTTTTTATGCCCAGTTTCAAGTGGCATCCCAAACCATTTTGGGGACTCTTGGCCAATTCCTCCTCAAGGAATAAAAACCTAACAGAGCAACATTTTTGTGTTCTATGAGATGCTGCAAGATTCTTTAGGCATGGACTAGGTGACCACATTGTCCATCCACTCTCGAGGCATGGTTTCATAAATTAGACCCATGAATCCAAATGTTGCATTTCTTCAAACTGAGAAAAACACTAGTTCTCCAAATCAATGAAAAATCAAACTTATGAGGCATGCAACCCGAGAGTTAGGGGTGCTCTAGCTAGAATCCTATTCCAAAAATCCAACGGAGATGAAGGTTCCTCAATCTGATTCTCATTTTTTTTATAATTCGAGGTGCAAGTTGTATCCCAAACCATTTCAGGGACTCTTTCCCAATTCCTCCTCAGGGCATAAAAACCTAACATAGAAAAATTTTGAGCTCCATGAAATGTTGTAATCTTGTTTAGGCATGGACTAGGTGACCAGATTATTGATCTGATCACTATGGATGATTTCATAAATTGGACCCCTTAATGCAAATGTTGCATTGATTCAAACTGAGGAAAACACTAATTCTCAAAATCAATGATTAAAGAAACTTCTGAGGCATGGAACCTGAGAGTGAGGGGTACTCTAGCTGAAATTTTATCCCAGTAATTCATCAGAGTCAAAGGTTCCTCAATCCGACTCTTGTTTTTTTTTTTAATTCTCAGTTGCAAGTAGCATCCCAAACCATTTCAGGTACTATTGGCCAATTCCTCCTTGGGTAATAAAAACCTAAAGGCATGACATGAGATAGCATGGAAAGGGAAGGCATGATATGGGTAGTCATGGTATGGAAAGACAAGGCATGGAAAGTGAATGCAAATTATATCATTGCAAGGCATGGTATGGAGGATCATGGCATGGAAAGGCATACCATATGATAGCAAGGCATGGAAATGCATGGCATGGAATTGAAAGGCATGGCATGGCATGGCATGGCATGGTAACACATGGAAAGGGAAGGCTTGTAAAGGCAAGTCATGGAATGGAATGTCGTGGAAAGGTATGACATGGTATGGAATGGAATGGCAAGGAAAGGCAATGCAATACAAGTTGACGCCTTTTATTACATTTTTTTCAAAATTTTGAACCCCTTAGGGCTTGATGTATTGATTTTTTTCTTTGGAAGGATTGACATTTGGACGTGGTCTAGTTGAATGACTATCGAGAGCATCTTCAAAATTACCTATAAACTAGTTAATTCTCAAAGGACCTTTGAAGCATATTACAATAGCCCAAGATGTCCTAGAAAAATATTTATTTGTGAAATATAAAAGATGATGATATATACACCAATTAACTCTCAAAGTATTTTTATAGGAAAACATAATCATATATAGCACAAAATGGAGAGGGTTGGCACTTACAGTTATGTAATAGAATTTACAATTGATAGTTAAAATCTATAGAACTTTTTTTTATGATCTTTACTAACATTTATTGGAATTGTTTCATGTTTTACAACATTGGAATGACTTCTTATTTGTATCTTCTTTGAAATTTTATTATGGTATGTGCACTTTGATATGATGTAATATGATTATGGTTTTGTTTCATATGTTATAATATTAGAAATATAACACAAAAATTACATATTGCATGAAATAAATAATAAATCTTAATTTTGAGTGTTCTTTTTTTCAGAACACGGGTCTTCCAAAAGATCCAGTTGATCCTCATGAGATAGATCGAGATTATATTGGGTCTCGTACAGACATGGGAGATGATGATGATAAGGCACATGAAGAAGACAATGTGAATGATGACGATGATGACCACAATGATGATGATCAAGATAATGATGATGACGTAGTTGTTTGTAGTAGCCAGTGACATTGATCATATAGACTCCATAATTGATCATTGTTGATATATCATTATGATGCCTATTTTTGTGTTTACTATCATATGCATCATTTTAACCTGCAATACCATATTAATGAGTTTTATCATTTTGACATTTATCATTTTGACTTATATCATTTGGAAATATATCATCTTAATTTACGTCAACTGTTGGCCATGTATCATTCTGACATGTTATTGATCTATTGTCATATTTGACTTTCACTTGTTATAGTTATATATGATGATGGTCTTATCAGTATTTAAGATATAAGTTGTTTAACATGATACTTATATAATATTGATATATTTGTCTAGTTTTAATTATAGGTGATGATCATGTTATAATCATTATCTTTTTATTTTGTATATACTATATGTTGTAGATTTTATTTAGATTGAGATTCAATAAGTATAATCATGTTTTTAGTTTGTATGGATGTCTAGTTTCCTAAAAATTCTTTATAAAATATATCATATACAATACTTCAAATGCAATATGACTTACTCTATAATAATATAAGTTTTTTAAGATGCATGATATATTTAACTAATTAAATTGAAATAAAAGAAGTTAAATTACTAAATGGAAGCTAAAATGGACATAGGAAGCCACACATGGAGCTATTTCTGGATCTAAGTAGGAAGCTAAATGGTTTCTTAACAAGAAGCAAAACTATATGTTAATTAAGAAGAAAATCCCAACACTAAAAGGAGGAAAACCCTAGACTTAAAAAAGAAGAAAAACTAGACACTAAAAAGGAAGCAAACCTTGGAACTAAAAGGAACAAACCATGGAGCTAACAAGGAAACAATTATGGAAGAAAAAAAATATGCAATAATGGAAGCACATCTTGGCATTAATTTGGAAGCCAAACTAGAATCTATTTTCAATGCTATACTAGAACAAAAATAAGAAGCATGATGGGGATATAAAATAGGTGCCACACCTGGAGCTAAACTAGGCGCTAAACCAGGAGCTAAACTAGGCACTAAACTAGGAGCTAAATCATGAGATAAACTAGGAGATAAACCAAGATCTAAACTAGGAGCTAAAACAAGTGCTAAAATAGGAGCTAAATTAGGAGCTAAAATAGGAGTTAAACCAGCAGCTAAACTAGGAGCTAAACTAGGCGCTAAACCAAGAGATAAACTAGGCACTAAACTAGGAGCTAAACCAGGAGCTAAATTAGGCACCACACATGAAGCTAAAATAGGCACCAAACTAGGAGCTAAAGCAAGAGCTAAACTAGGTGCTAAACCAGGAGCTAAACTAAGAGCTACACTTGGAGCTAAACTAGTTGCTAAACCAAGAGCTAAGCCATGAGCTAAATTAGGCACCAGACCTTGAGCTAAACTAGGCGCTAAACCAGGAGCTAAACTAGGTGCTATTCTAGGCATTATTTAGGGAGATATATCGTAGTTTAGGCACTAAACTAGGTCGTAAATCATGATAAAAGATAGGAGCTAAATAAGAAGAAAAATTGGGTGCTAAAAAGGGAGTAGAACTAGGCACTAAAAAGGGAGTAAAACCTGGCACTAAAGAGGGAGATAAACTAGGCGCTAAATCTGGCCCCCATGTGAACATGTCATTTAGCACCGAGTTTGGTGCCCTCCCATCGACCCAATTCATGCCCTCAAAAGAACTAAAATCTGACGCTAAACTAGGCGCTAATGGCCTGTTATGTTGCAGTGAAAGCTTGCCTTGGATAATTATTGTGAATAATGTACAACTGCATTTATTTTTTTTCACATTGTTTTGTTTTATTAGTTTTATCAACTTAAATTTATTATTTCTAACAACTTGTAACCTAGATTTTAATTTATGATAGAAACTTGTATCTTAGGTTTTTATTCAAAATAACATATTTTATCTGAATTACCTAATGAATTTTTCATTAACATGAAGCTGATATTAAAATTGATCTTGAAACGTTAAGGATACCTAGCACCCCTAAGGCGGAAGAGATCCATAAATTTATTTTCGAATGAATAGTTGGTTTTAGGGATTATAGAAACATATATTTCATTCCCTTTTACATAAATATGTATTTTTTTCCCTTGTTCCTCTTAACAAACCCTACAAGAGTGTTTTTGTCACATGTTACTTATATGCTAGAAGATCCTCCAATAGTGGATTTGGATGCCAATAGTGGGGTTCTCATTAATACATGCAATGATTCTACTCCATGAGAACCAAATAATATCCTTTCAAGCAAGGAAATTACACTATAAAAATCATGCTTGGATACTTCTAAAGGTAATTGGACCTTGTTTATGTGTTGTTGGTTATTAACCCAATGTTTTAATGACAAGCAATGCTTCCTGCTTATTTCTCCCATTAATTTTGTCCTAAATCTGCTACAAGAAATGTTGAACGGTGCTAGAAATATACTAAGGGTCTCAAACAATGGATCGAAGAGAAATTGATGGAATTAGTCCATAATTAAGGTTATTAACCTAATGATCCATTATCGAGACCTCTAACCATAACATTTAACATTTGAAGTGTATCATTGTCATATAAGAGGGATATGGATGCAATCAAGATTTTTTGTATAGTAGGGATGGGTTTTGATTCATTAACCATATCCAAGGGATGAAAATAGTTTCCTTACTCCATAAATGGATACATGTGGGTCATTGTCCATGAACATGAGTGCAAACCATGAAAATGGACCTTTAGAGGTGATATTTATCCCCCAAGTGGAATATAGGTACTATTATGAGGTCTTACATGCTAGGGATGGATCTTAAGTTGGTATTGGTCATGGTTGAAGGAGGAAAATAAGGCCCTTTCACCATAAATGGATCTTTTGTGGATCAAGAGCCATACAAAACACCATAATCCATATAGCATTTTGTACATAGGTCATCATTGTCCTTTAAGTGAGATATGAGAATCATTATGAAATTTGTGCATCAATTATGGGTTTCAAGGATTTAGCCATGGTTGGGGGACAAATCTTGGGAATTAAACCATAAAAGAATATTTTTGGGCTGGTTGTCAATAATCAAGGCCTTTAATTACAACACAAGTAGTCTAAAATGTATCTTTTTCATATGAGTGGGATAAGGGTGCCATTAGGATTTTTTGTGTAATACGGATAAGTATAAAGGCCTTAACCATGATTGGGGAAGGAAAACAAGGTCATTAATTCCTAAATTAATCTTATATTTCTTATGGGAAATATTCCTCAAACCCACAAAAACCTTTAGAAGGTACGTTTGTCCTTCAATAGGATATGGAGTAATTTTAGCTTACCTTTGTCCAACATTTATGATCACAACTCTCAATTGTCCTTAGAGTGAGATATGGGTGCCAATATGAGGTTTTATGCACTGGGCACGTGTCTCAAACAATGGATAGGGGAGAAATTGATGGAATTAGGAAATCATGGTTAATGCCATCATGGTTAACTATATCTTGCATCTAAATGTCATATATAAAAGGCTTTTTCTAAATCAATCTCAATAGAATTTATTCTGTAGGAAGCTATTTAGAAAATTTCCTCTTCTTGACGGAAATTTTGTAGATATTTTTTCATAGATGTCCCTTGTAAACTAAAAGAGGTCCTATTCCAAACACTCTAATGAAATTATAATCTAACCAAATCTCATGCTATTGAAATATGTTGGGTTTGGGACAGGTTAAAACCCACATCCCATTATTTCATAAAAATACCTATCCTATTAAAGAAATAAGGCCCCACAATAAAATATCCTCTATTTGATATTTGAACTTGACTACAAATTCTCCCCAACACATCAATTTATTTCATATCATTCTTATCTAAAATAGAGCTAGTTTCAAAAGAAATTCAGTGACCTATATTCTCTCTTTCCAAAAAGTTGTAAGAAGTTTCAATACAACTTGCCTGGTCTTGGTATAATAAAGTTTGTAGTACAATTGTCACTACATAAGAAAGAATATGGGTCTTGGTATTCTTGGCATCAAAATGGCCTACCAAAGAGACACTCTTGGTTTCACCCTTAGGTAAACCAACTACTTCTTGGATCTCACACTTTCCCCTACTTCCATCCTTTGTAGTAGGAATTCATAAACATGGAATATTGAATATTGGGCCAACTAGTGCATATGATAGAATGCACAGATCACCTTGTTGGCATACAAGAATATCTAGTTTCATTTAAAAGGACATATAGGGAGAGAAATAAGGTCAATAGTATTAATTTGCAACAACAATTCAAAATTTTAGGAGGCTCTGAAAATATGATTCCCATATTAGTTGAAGGGCCAAAGCTCACTTGGAGTTTCTTCTTATTTCCAACTATTTTTAGTTCTTTTGAAATTAAAGTAAAATTATGGTTTTAGAAAGGATTTTTCTACAATGGAAACTAGTGGTGTTGGATGACCATGAACTTTACCGTGGAAGTAGTTTTATAGATTTAAAACCTAGAATATGAAGTGGAATTACACACATATCACTTACTTCCTTGAGCCCATAAAACCCCTAGTGTTGTAATCGATCTCTAATACCATATGTAATATACCCATAAATTACTTATATTTTAATTATTTAATTAGTAGCTTCCAACTAGAATTATTTTATTCATTGAGTTACATGAGAAGAATTTGAATTCTTTACAAGGCTTCATCCCAAAATGTATAAGTTTTTGCATAGAATTCCCTTGAAATCATGTATTCATATCTATCTTTAAGATTCCTTCTCATTTACCACCAAAATAAGGAACATAGTGTTATAGGAATATTTTTCACTCACACTTCCCTTGATTTCTATAATAAACCATTGTTCCCACGAGTTCCCATGATCAAGGAATGTTCAACAAGGATCTTGTATATAAGGAAAAACAATATATTGACTATTTAATTAGGAAAACATTCTTTGACATCCCTTAGTGGTAGACATAATAATCAATAGGCTAGGGTTAATTTATTGGCCACTATCAAGGGATGAGAAACCTTCAATCGTAATTTCATAATCATCAAATCTATGTATATAGAAAATGTGCACAACCCACGAATAATATTCTTACTGTAAATATAAAAACATGATATTGTAATTTTGTAGTTTTGGATAGTGAGTAACTCTCTGAAAATTATGTGTTCATACCATGAATGAATTCATTAGAACATATCACATATCAATTTTTTTCTGGAAAGTAAATGGAATCCAAAGATACCCAATATCTACATAGAAATAAAGTTACACTATCACCAAATATGTAATCATTAAAAGGTGAATTGAACCCATTTGAACAAAAAATAAGATGTGATATTTTCCTAATTAGGTATGATCATTGTACCCCGTATTTGAAGCTATATGTTAATTGAGACAAACTAGGGCACATATCACTCAAATGCTTTGAAAGGGATAGGTATGAAGGCCTTAACCATGATTGGGGAAGGAAAACAAGGTCATTAATTCCTAAATGAATCTTATAGTTCTTATGGGAAATATTCCTCAAACCCAAAAAAACCTTTAGAAAGTACATTTTTCCTTCAATAGGATATGTGTACCATTAAGAGGTTTTAAAAACAAGAATTGAATCTCAAGTATTCGACCAAAAACTAATATTATATGGCCTTGGTCCCTAAATTATGTTGCAAACCATCATGCAAACCTAGATCATTGGCCTCGTCGTGAGATATGGGAATCACTAAGATATTTTGTGTTCCATGCATGGTTCTGAAGTCCTTGAACATGGTCAATGAATGAAACAAACAATTGTAGGATATAAACTAATCTTCTAGGGATCATACTCCATAGATGACACTTTGATCCACCACACAAACCCTCTATATGGAATAGTTTACCTCCAAATGAGATATGGGAGCTATTAGAAAGTTTTCAAAAGACATAATGGATGGGTCTTAAGACCTCAATGATGGTCATAGGAAAAAATAAACGATATTAAGACATTAATATAGATTTTAAATATGATTAACCATGAAAAATCCCTTGAACCATTATAGAGGGAATTTAGAGGGGATGTTTCACATTTGATTGGGATATCGGTGCTACTAGAAGGTTTTGTGCACCATGGATGGGTATGAAGGTATTGACCATGGTAACATGAGGAAATAATGGGCCTCAATTACTGAATACATATTTCAATATATATTCCATGAATAGTGACTCAAAGCACCAAGGATAAATACCAAGCATGTCTTAGGTACTAAAAGATGATTTTATGGTTCATGGACCATGTATAGGATATAAAACCATCACACAAGACATGTAGTTGGAATTTATACCCCACAAGCACATATGGATGCCATTAAGATGTTTTCACACTAGGGATTGGTATTCAAGACCTGACCATGGACCAAGGATAACGATTAGGGCCTAAAAAATACTTTTAGGGCTCATACCTAGGTTTCCCACCTCATGATTTTAGGATATCAATCCAAGTTATGAAAATGTTGTTATGATCCAACTTACTCATATTAATTGTGAATGACCTGTTTACAAGAATATTTTCCTTCTCCTTTCATATTACATAGATAGATTAAGACTTGACTTTTTCATTGTAAAATACTCCTATCTTGGCACAATTTAATCCTTTAATCATTTTATTATATTCATCTATTAAGAAAGTGAGTTGCAATTGGGTTCTTCCACACCCACTTAGGGGATTTTGAACCCAATTTTTGTCACTCAAAATTAGCATAAAATTAAGTTTGAAATAGACGGAGTTTGATAGAAAATAAAAAATAACTTTTTTAATAGATTACCATAGCTCCAATGTGGTTAAGTCAATTAGGAGAGATGATGATTTCATTGTATCATTTTATTTATATCACTATATTCTTACAATCCTGGCTAACTATATATATGGTTCGATTGACTGAAGGTACAACCAAAGATGTACCCGTAATATATTTCCTCCTCGAGTGAGGGAAGCTCATGACGAATAGTTGAGGGAAATGAGACTACATATAGTAGATCATATAATACGCAAACAAGGACAACTAGAGGTGAAAATGTCAGAATAAAATTTCGTAGACACGTGGAATTTTTTCTTCCCAAAGGAGGATCATGCTCTTATGATGATGAGAGCATAGGAGACATAGAGATGACACTCAGGTATAAGAATATGGTGAAACAATGGGTACCTAAGGAACTTCCTTTTTTAGACACTGACTTCATTGTGAACAATAGGACGTATCACAATGCACCATCCTCCCTGCATGGACTGGGGATATTTTCCATAGATGGAATAATTGTAAAATGCAATACATTAATTGAATTGATGGACTATGTAGGATTGTATTACAATTATAACGATTGGATGTGGGTGGTCTGGTACATGTGAAGTATGCAAAGATATGCACTCCCTGCAAATTATATACATTTAATAAACAACGATAAAAAAGGGAGGCAATATCTATATTAATGGAAGGCCTAAAGATTCTAGTAATAACACAAGGTTTATAAACAAGCCACGACCTGGGACAAAAAAACAAAAAACAAATTGCATATATGAGGGATGGGAAGGGAATTGGGTAGTCATGTGCGGGATAAAAAGGATATCTCTCGAGGAAGAGTTATTAGTGGATTACCATTTGAATTGAATAGAAACATCGACTAATAGTGTGCGGGTACTTATTCAACAACGCTTTAATCTACCTATACTTATTGCATTATATTTTTTGTATATTTAACAATGTCTGAAATATTTTATGGTCCCAATTTTATAATAATGTGAGAGGTTGATCGTGGAAAAGTGTCAGTCGAAGAACATATAAACAATTAACAATTTAGATTTACAGTTAATGTAAATTTTATTATTTATTTATATAATTTTATTTGTGTGGCAATCAACTTTTTGTTATTATTAACAATTTTTTAAACGTTTCGGGGCTCTAATTATTATAATGTGGCAGGATGATCGTGGAAAAGGGGTATCCACAGAACATGTAAAGGATTACAAAATTCGACTTTGATTCTACATGAATTTTATTATTTGTTATACAATTTTATTTGTGTGATGATTAGTTATTTTATTTGTTTATATAACTAAAATAACATTGATTTTATTGAAATATGTATTTTGTAGACCATGGTGATCATGATTCCCCGGATGAGGAGGAGTTGTATTCATCCCCTGATCCAATGGTAATCATTAAAAAGAAGATCATTAAAGAGAACAAGGAACTTGCTCTGTTTTTAGACTGTGTGGATCAAACTTGAGACATCATAGAAAGGAACAATATGGTTATGACACAACTTAGGACATATCAGGTAATAACCATAATTTCAAGTGATTTTTTTTATGTATAGATATGTTAAATTATAATAGTTTGTTTTTTAAATTTTACATTATATAATGAGACATGCTATAGATATGCCACAAATTCCTAACATGGCCCATCATATATTGTTTAATTCTCCATCTTCCACACCATTAGATGGAATCCATGACATGCACCATGAGACATCCACACAATGACCAAGCTCTAATAGAGATGGTGACAGAGATGAGGCTGATGATGTGGTTGATATGGGTGCATTTCCTGGAGCTAGACGTGCGACCATCATGGGGACCCTTCCTTGCACATTTTTGTTCTATGATAATGGACTTACATTAAAACAAATAAGACTCCCATGTAGTTTTTAATATTTTAACTATTTGATGTTGTCCATGTCAAACATAAATCTTCGAGCTTATTACTTTTAAATTAATGATCATATATTTTTTCATGTAGGAAATGACCATTTTTATTATTTATAGGAACCTAGAGAGTAAGGCCTTGATGATTTTGGGGGAAACCATACGCATGAGGTGGAATTGCTAGAATTCCAACCTCAAAAACGAATTTTGGATTATCTTGAAGGTCTCTTTGGAGTAGAGACCTTCAATAAAAAATAGTTCATCGTTGTAACAAGTGAATGTTTAAAATATACTAGGGATGTGTATAGAAGAAACTTGGAAGTCAAACCTAGGTATGAGTTTCCCTTCATCGATTCTAGAAAGGGAGTGGAAGGTGCTCATTGGTGACGCAAAAGAAAATAAATTATGAAAAACAGGAGAACAAATAACTAGTACCCCAAGTTAAACTATAATATTTTGATTTCAATACCTTTAATTTTCTTTAGATATAAAAGTGTGGTATATAACATACTTGAACCTTTTGATGATAGGTTTCTTGACACTTCGATGGAAACTAGATCAAGGATTTTCAAACATGGCTAGCATAGGCTATGCCAAGGAAGCTACTTAAGGTTACAATCACGAATCATAATACCCCAAACATCTTAAAAAAATATTATTTGTATCGCCTTACAACTTTCAGGTAATTGCATCAAATAACATTAAAAATACATAATCCTATGAAATGAAAGGAAATGAATTTGGAACTAAAAACACGGAGGAAGACCTCCAAATTGGTTACAAGTATGACTATAAATTTGTTGTTAATCGTAGGAAAAGCATGCAGCAGACCCCAAGATCCAGTTTGTTGGATAAGGCAAATACAATTCATCCCACATTAACCTTTCATTACTTATATAATACATAAATGTTTGATATTTTCCATAACTTTAATTTCTTACATTGTTTTAACCAGGGGAGCAACACTATCAAGAAAATCATTAGTATTGGATAATAGTGCATTGATAGTGCAATGCAACTAGAAGATCATGTTTCTCCAAGAATCCCCATCCCAATGGGGTGCAACCCGATGATGTTCCTGTGGTTGAGGCCCACGACGGTAAAATGACTTTATATTAATAATATACTTGAAAATTTTGTACTTCTAATTTTTATTACTTATACATTTACAGTTTTGTCCTTATATATTTTGTCATTTCAATGTCATAGAATGTCATAGTTAAGCCTCCTCGACTTCAAGATCAGTGGTACATAGTATCCATTCCAACTATTCCCACTAGTGGACCAGGTAAATAATTTCATTGCAGAGTTTTTTTTTAATATTAATGAACTACTTCAATGATATTTAAAAATTATCCATATAAATTTAATATTTTTTGTTTTTCTAGGAGATGGCCCCTCAAATAAACCTCCAAGTCATGGGTACAGTACTAGGCATGCTCGGTGTGAGAGGACTGAAGAAGCATAAGTTGTTGAAGATCCCCTAGAAAATGAAGACATGGAGGTTAATGACTTACTTAAGAACTGGACTAGAACACTAAAAAAAGACTACAAGAAATTTATGATGTATAATAATTTTATAAGACATATCTAGGTATATTATATAGGTAGTATATTTGGAACATATTTTGGATGGTAAATCTCATTTATTAAAATTTTTTTTTATGACATATGAATTTGAATGATAAACCTCATTTATAGCTTTACAATCACTTTTTATCAATTTTGAATATTTGTAATGCACATTTTTTATTAGAATATAGATTGGGTATTGGGGAATTGAGAGTGATGTGAGGAGGGGGGGGAGGGGCCATAAGAGCTTCCACCTTCATGTGGATGGCCCTGTTCAATAGAATATTTTTTATTGGAGTCTTTTATTCTTGGATAAAACCTCTCTCGATCCAATGAAGAAACAACACATTCAATTTTGACTTCGTTGTTGCTCCTTCATATTGAGGGAGGTTTCCTCCAAGATCAAACGGCTCCAATAAATTATTATCGAAACCAAGAGGATCTTATTCAGGACATCCCATATGAGATGGGCATTCCTTTGATATATAGTGTCTATGATATGTGATTCACTTGTTGAATTTTTATATTTTTATAATATTAATCACAATGAATCTTTCTACATTTGATCAAGTTAATTAGTTAGTTATCAGTATAACTAATATTTCTTGTAGTCTTTTGTGCAACATTTTGTGCAGGTTTTAGAAGAAGCAATCAAGAATAAGTGAAATCACTTCAAGTTGTGGATCTACTTCGAACATAGGACCTCGGGTAATTTCATCATGTTTTATTTCTCAAAAGTTAGTTACCTTGATCATATTAGTTACAGATTCTTCGATTATCATTATTATTATTTGTTACATATAAATAAATGCATCTTGTATGAGTCTCCTCATTAATGATTCCATCCAACCTAATATCCTTAAATGTATGCACCTTTATAGATGTCTCCACCACTAATATATAACTAACACATCCATATGTAGGTTGTAAAATTTTCCTTCTTGATGTTTTTATAAATTACTATTGGTATTCCTTGTGAATCCCTTCAACTACATTGCACACCTTCATGTGCGAAACCTTATTCTATGCATCCTACACTTGAACCTATTTATGATGCACCATCCTTAGTTATTCCTTTCCTAACCTTCATTTGTTTCTACTTCCCCCTACATATATTGTTTGTATCCTACTAATTGCTACCTTTCACACATACGCCAAATATAACACATGTTCGCACATACTCTCCTTTTGTTCCTAGATGCACAAATGCCTTTTCTACTATCAACAATGATCTTGCATCAAATTAGGCTTACCAATAAAAAAATGTGGACCTAAGTGATTAGAATCTTGAAGATAAGATACATGTGATGCAAAGGAAATTTTCCTAAATTTCATCTCAAATGGCCTCACCAATCTCCTTGACTGGTTGAATATTAGGGGTATAAATGGAGAAATTGTAAATGTAAATAAATAAATACATACACCTGTAACCTAGATCTATGTTGAAATCCTAAGTAATAATAGCTAGTAGCTTTGACAATATTGTCTCATATTATTCAATGTTTGAGGAGCTCAAAGAGCAAGGTAAGGTGTCTATCAATTAGTGACTTGACACCTCTATGGGTAGGGAATTCCTTTCCTTGAGTGATAGAAAATTTGTACTAATGGGATAGTAATGGGTTTTTACTATTCATCCCCTTTTGGAGGACAATGATTTGGAGACTGTTATGGATCATTAAATTTCTATGAGTAGATGAACTAGAAAACCAAATATTTGTAAGTTGTTAATGCAAGCCTCCCAAGGCATAGTGAGGACATGGGTATCTAAATAACATTACCTTTGAGCCATGATATTAGCTAGCTCAGAATTGGACGTATTTTAACTCTTAATTTTCCTAATAACATAGTATAAATAGTTGTTCTAATATCCTAATCAATTTTCCTAAGGAGAGGTAAAAATTGTAAATTTTAACCTAAATCTTGCTCATTTTTCTTCATATTTTGATTTCATATTTCACTTGTTAAGTTTTGATAACTTTCGGGTAAGGCTAGGTAAAACTAGTCCAACCTTTTTCATAATGTTTCCAATATTTCAAGAAATTATATGAATGTAATATGTCGATTACTACATTTGAGGAAGAAATAAAATCATAGAATTGGTCGTATTTGTTGTATTTTCATCACTTTTTAAAACTTGAACATCCTTAATATGATATGTGTAGTATAGGACATAGCTTGTCAATAATATTAACTCTGTTATTCAGTTTGTTTCAAGTCGTATCTCCTATGACGCATGGCTCCCTAAATTTTCATAAATTTTATGATGTGTAGCAAGTACAAAAGAATTATGTTTCTATGGGGGACATATAGTTTTTGCATTGATGGATTAAAATGAACCTACATGGCTTGATTGTTCTGCCTTCCTAAACTTCAACATAGATCGTAATTAAAAACAATTATGCTACATTTGAATATTGTATTTTATGCATTATGATTGGGTGTTAGGATGATGACATATGCCTTAGGGATCTATATTATAGAGGGGGTAGCGAGAAACAATAAACCTTAACTACGCTGAAAGAATTAAGTTGGTGACTCAAGTAACAATTAGTTTATTGATTATGTATTTCTCATATATGTGATCAATTTGAAATAGTATTTTATCAATTTTTGTGTGTGTTCATGTTCATTCCTTTAATGTAAATATTAATGTATGTATTGAAGTCCAATCAATTATATATTTTGTTAAGCTTAATCTCATATATTTCTTCAAAATACTCATAGATCGTCTCTCTCGTGATGACTTTTATTGTCAACGGTATTGATAACTCATTGACGGTATTGAAAATTCGTCTCTTTCATTCGTCTCATGGGTGACAAACTAAGGTATTCTTTCGTGTGATGACAAATTTCAGTTTTATTTCATGCAACAAAAACTTTAAGTTATCTTTCGTGCAACGACAACTTTTGATCGTATTTCATCAAACAAAATATTTCGGTCATATTTTGTGCGATGCCATCTTTCGGTCGTATTTCGTGCGATGACATATTTTAGGCATATTTCATGCCACAACATATTTCGGTCATCTTTCGTGTGACAACATCTTTCAAGCATCTTTCATGTGGCGACAACGGTACTACATCCTTATGTCATCTCGTAGGTGATGATATGATTTGGTTGTCACAATTTCCATGACACATGATGCGACGTTTGTGGTTTCCAAGATTCATCGCCGTCTCCACGAAAGAACCTCACACAGGCAACAAAATTATCATCGCAAAATGACCCAAATTTACTAGTGTCTAGAGATATATATCTTCTTTATCTCTCTCAATATCTAAACCTACTCAATTGTTCATGTTTCCTTATTTGTGTGAACCCTATCTTTTCCTTATCTTCATCCTTTTATATTAGATGAAAAACCTAATATGTATTTGAGATAACTCCTAGTCTAAATCATGCATGCATGAGATACACTTGCTAGACACAACTCCTAAAAATAATAATTTCACTTTTTAACTAAAGTGAATTACAAAATATAATTTAACTTTTGAAAATAAAATTAATTTTTGAAAATATTTCGAACTACTTCTCACATGTTTGTAGAAGATTGTTGTAAGTTTCTATAATATACCAGATATAAAAAGTATGCAGAACAAAAATAAAATGCTAGAAATGGCAGAATAACAACAATATAACCATAAAAATCACCACAATAACACTTAAATGATATAAGAGTAACAACATAAATAACACTTTGATTCTGAGAGAAATGTTCATTGGCCTCTTCGAGGGGGAAACCTCCAGTCGAGAGAAGCTCCATTAAAACAATATCCAAACTAGGGTTCTCATACCCTCGAATCCTATTTATAATAAATATGTCTATCAAAAGAAACATCTAGAGGAAGATCCTTCTAGAAGCAAAATCTTCTATTAGGTCTTCTTACATTCGACTTATTCTATTTTATTGCAAGGCCTTATTTATTTTGACCTTTATTACATCTGAATATATTGTTCTACCTATGTGCGGGTTAGGACCCTAACATGTCCTCCCCCTTAAAAACAACCTTGTCCTCAAGGCTTGAGATGTGGAAATTGTTGCAAAATGTTAGTCGGTTCCCAAGTGGCATCTGCTGGAGTTGTATATTTTCACTGGACTAACACTTCCTTGATAGTTATCTGACGCAGGAGACACTCACGCTGAACAAAAACTTATTGTGGTTGTATCCAAATGGATCCTTCTTCGTCTAACTCGGGAAGGTTGGTTTGAATTTGACACTTACTTCCAATCACCTTGTTTAAGAATGAAATATGAAAAACATGATGTAACTTAGAATGACTGGGCAAAGCTAACTGATAGGTCACCTATCCCACACGCTTGAGAATGGTATAAAGACCATAAAATTTGGGCTCTATCTTCTGACAATGCTTGGCCTTGAGGGAATTTTTCTTGTAAGGTTGCATTCGAAGAAACACCTGATCCCCTTCTGCAAATTGACGTTCAGAGTGACCTTGATCTGCTTGTTGCTTCATGCAATTCTGTGCCATGAAAAAATTATCTTTGAGGGTGCAAAGAATAGCCTCTCAAACTGTAAGCGTTTGGTCAACCGCCTGGACCTTCGAGACACCAGGTAAGTATGAAAGAACTAAAGGTGGATTTTTTCCATATACCACTTCAAAAGGATTCATACGTCCAACTTTATGGTATGAAGTGTTGTACCACCATTCAACTAGGGGTAAGCATTGAGCCCACTGATTTTTCTTTTCCAAGGAAAAACACCTCAAATATGTTTCCAAACACTTGTTGGCAATTTTCATTTGACCATTGGTCTGGGGATGATAAATTGTGTTGAGATGCAATTGGGTGCCTTGTAGCTTGAATAGTTCTTGCCAAAAATTGTTGGTGAAAGTTGGGTTGCGATAAAAAACAATAGAATACGGCATGACATGAAGCTTGAATACTTGGTCCATGAAAATTTGAGCCACCGTGGATGTTGTAAATGGGTGTTAAAGAGAACAAAAATGAGCATACTTGGAAAGGCGATCAACAACCACCATGATGAGTGATTTATTTCCTGATTTGGGTAAGCCTGTAATAAAATCCATAGAGATATCCCTCCAACTAGCAAGTGGAATCGGAAGCAGTTGTAGTGTGCCTAAAGATTTTACTGTTTCTCCCTTGTTGCATTGACACACATCACATTCAGTGAAAAAATTACGAATTTCTTGTTTCATACCATCCCAGAAAAAATAATGTTTGACCCTGTCATAGGTTTTGGTAAACCGAAAGTTCCCAGCAGTGGGTGTAGCATGAAGTTCATAAAGTACCATGGATTTAATTTTTGATTGTTTACTTAAATATAAATGGCCTTTGTATCGAATCTCATCATTGAGCCAAGAGTACCCTAGGGAAGCTGGAGTATTGGACTGCAATTTTTGTATCAAATGTGAACTTTTGGGATTGTGTAGCCATTCTCAGTGAACGACTTGGAGCCAATCTGGTACAATGAAGGAAAGAGAAAAAATGGATCCATCATCTTCATATTTTTGGGAAAGTGCATCTACAACCACATTGTTTTTTCCCTTCTTTTAAATGATCTCATAATCATATCCAAAGAGCTTAGTCACCCATTTTTGTTTCTTGGAGGAGGAAATGCATTGTTCCAGAAAATAATTGAGGGTTTGATAATTTGTCTTAATTTGGAAGCATTTCCTCAATAGATAAGGGTGCCACAGATCAAAGCCATGCAAAATAGCCAACATTTAATTTTCATAGATTGATTTTCCCAGATTTATTTCAGGTAGTTACTTGCTGGTAAAGGCCAAAGGCCGACCCTCTGTCATAAGGACAACACCAATTCCTTTCCCTGAAGCATCACATTCCAAGACAAAGGTCTTTATGAAATCAGGAAGGGGTAGGACTCGAGTGGTGCACATGGCCATGTTCAATGTTTGAAAAGCTTGAGCAGGTGCTAGAGTCCAAGTGAAAGAGTTATTTTTTAGGAGTGCAGTGAGAGGTGTTGCAATCTTTCCATAATTCTTAACAAAATTGTGATAATAACCTGTTAAGCCCAGAAATCCACACAAGCTTTTGAGAGTCTTTGGGTGAGGCCAGTATTGCATAGCTTCAATCTTTTTAGAATCCACCCTGATGCCATCCTTTCCAACCAGATGACCCAAGTACTCGACTTCTGAGGTGCTCAAGGCGCATTTAGACTGTTTCAGGAAGAGTTGGTGCTGAAAGAGTATATGGAAAACTCGATCCACATGAGAAAGATGGTCTACCCAGGTTTTTCTATAGATGAGGATATAATCAAAGAATACTAATACAAAATGACAAAGAAAAGGATAGAATATATGATTCATGAGGATTTGGAAGGTGGAGGGGGCATTACAAAAGCCAAAGGGCATGGCCAAATACTCATACTAGCCCTCATGAGTTCTAAAGGAAGTCTTAGGAATGTTTTCCTCTTTCATATGTATCTGGTGGTAGACAAAATGAAGATCAATTTTAATAAAGAATTGGGCACCAATCAATTCATCCAAGAGGTCATCAATGACAGGAATGGGAAATTTGTCTTTAATGGTAAGTTTGTTGAGGGAACAAAAGTCTGAAGACATTTTCCAAGAACCTTATTTCTTCAGGACCATGACCATAGAGGAAGAGTAGGGGTTCGTACTAGGGTGGATAACACCCACGTTAAGGAGTTCCTGGACCATTTTCTCAATTTATTTTTTTTGGGAAAAGGTGTGACGATACAGAAGAATATTGGGAGGAGGGCTTCCTGGTACAAGGGGAATGGAATGATCATGAACACCACGGGAAGGAGGGAGTCCCTAAGGAGTGGAAAATACCACTTGATGTTTATAAAGGATGGATTGGACATCTTGTGGAACCGAGGGTGTCTTTGTTTCTTGTATGGCATGGAGTTGGGAAATAACACCATAATGACCTTTTTTAAGCATATTTTCCATTCGATGGAAACTAATGATCTCATGTGAAATAGTGATGGTGCCTTGGAACTTATATTTTTTTCCCTCCTGGTTGAATTGCATGGTTAATTCCTTAAAATCCATAAGAATGGGACCCAAAGTCCTTAGCCAGTCTACACCCAACACAATGTCACAACCACCCATGTCGATAGAAAACATATGAGATTTCAGGTGGTAGTCACCAATTTGGAGACACATTTTCACAACGCCCTCCACCTTTCATGGAGCCACCATTGGCAATAATGATTTGGAAATTATTGACTGCATGGATGTAACAATGATTTTCTTGGGCAATGCAGCGATGAATAAAATTATGGGTGCTTCCACTATCAACCAGAATGATGACCTTCCTATGCTTGATGTAACCGATTATCTTGAGGGTTTGGGGAGAAGAGAAGCCATTGAGAGCATTTAGGGAAATGACTGTTTCTACTTTGGGAAGGTCTGAGGGAGGGGTTATGTCAGTGGTTTCAGGTGAATCAGACTCAAGGGGAGTTTCAACATCCTCTTCTGAAATATCATCTAACATGGCCATAAAGATATTTTGTTCCTTACACTTGTGGCTCGGGAAATATTTGTCATCACAATTATAGCAAAGGCCTTTGAGTTGGAATTCAACCATCTCATCCCTAGTCAATTTTTGGATCTTTAATGGAGCGGAGGGAGTAGTGGGATTTATTGGTTTAGTGCGAGGGATAAAGGAAGGTTTCTAGTTTTGAAAAGATACAAACTATTTTTCTTCTTTATCTCTTTTAGTAGCATCCTCCCAACTCTGAGGCCGATCCATTAGGACATGGGCCTGAATCTCATCCTTGATGCCACTGATAAAATACTCTCGGAAAAAGGCATTAGACATGCCCTCTATTCGAAAATCTAGGTGCTCAAAAGAAGTTGTAAAGTCTTCTACTGTGCCTAATTGTTTCAAATTTTTCAAACAGACCAAATGGTTGGTGTCAGTGTCAAAGCATTCATAAATCTCTGCCACAAAGTGTGTCCAAGAAATATACCCTTGATGGGAAGTTTTTCTTCATTGCCACCATTGCCAACGTTCTTGATCTAAATGGATAACACCATACCGGAATTTGGACAAGTCATCTGTAATGTCATATAAAGAGAAATGATGTTCCATTTGGGTTACCCAACTAGTGGGATCCGAGCCATCAAATTTGGTCACATCCACCCATGGAAGGCGTAGGTCATGTTGATAGTGATGGTGCTGAAAGTTATGGTAATGAGAGTAATTTTCAGCTTCAGTATGTGGAGGTGGGTGAGATAAAGGGTTATCTGTAGGGATATGTAGCTTGGTGCAGAGTGTCAAAACGATAGATTCAAGATGGGTAATTAGGTCTTGATTGATTTCCTCCATTGAGGACTACATGGTTGTATTGATGGCGACAACATTGGCACTGAGTTGTTTCACTTCTTGTTGGGTCTTGGTGAAATTATATTGCAAGGTATTGAAGCGAGCTTCCTAGTCCTGGCTACGGGTATGGGCCATGATGATGACGGAACTGAAATGGGGCCGGGGTAGGTCAAAAAATTTGATGGAAAATTATATGTATGAATGTGATAAGGGAGAAGAGATGAATCCAATGGAATAGGTCTCAAATAATGGTGCAAACATTTACTGTTTTTTTTTTTTTTTTACACCTGCGGAGTTATACTCCTGTCTAAAGGATACTACAGTGATGAAATGCCCAAATGCTTAACCATGAAGAAATGTGTAATGATTTTGCAATGCGAACATAGTTGCACGACAATAAATCTTGTATGTTTTAATTTGTTTATGTTTATGTCCCCAAGGGTTAGCTATTCAAGGGTTCTACAGACAAGGGTTTTCCCTATGCTATAGCTCTCTGATATATATGTGGGTTCCAATAGTAGTACTCTACCCAATATCTTAGGGAACTAACTAAGGAGGCTAGACCATTCCCTTATCCGTACTACTCGACTACCCAGGTACTAGAGAGTATCTTTTCGAGTGTTGTTCTCAGTGGCACTATAGTAGTCAGGTGGACGATCGGTTTATATAAAGAGGGATTTAGGTAATATAGGTTGATTCATACACATGTGCTACCTGATGATCTACCACTCAGAGGGGTACCAACAGGGGTTACAAGGGTGGCCAACAGATGTGCGCTTAAGTACCACTTGTATTTCTTGCGTGTATGAATCCCTCAACCACGAGCTTACATGCATAACGCCAGATCTCTATGGCTTAAATATGTCGGAATACGTCTCTACCCTGAAAAAAATTTACCCACAATCTCTGCCAAGGAAAGTGCTATGATACCACTAGTACTATACCAGATATAAAAAGTATGCAGAACATAAATAAAATTCTAGAAATGGTAAAATAACAACAATATAACTAGGACAATCACCACAATAACACTGAAATGATATAAGAGTAACATCAAAAATAGAACTTTGACTCTGAGAGCAATGTTCATGGGCCTCTTAAAGGGGCCACCTCCAGTTGAGAAGATCTCTATTACAATAATATCCAAACTAGGGTTCTCATACCTTCGACTTTTATTTATACTAAATATGTCTATCAAAAGAAGCATCTAGAGGAAGATCCTTCTGGAAGCAGAAGCTTCTATTAGATATTCTTACATGCAACTTAGTATATTTTATTGCAAGGAATTATTAATGTTGAACTTTATTACATCCAAAAGTATTGTTCTACCTATGTGCGGGTTTACCCTAACAGTTTCTATTCTAGCTATAATTCTTAATACTCCCTCTTAACAAGAAAGGAAATTTTCACTAGTCTACGGATGTCCATAAAAGAGTCAAAATTCCATATTGTTAAGGGATTGGTGTGAGTTTTATACCTTTTACAGTAATGAAATGCACACATAAATTATTAAAGAGAATAAAATAACTCAAATGCAATCAGACATATACACACACATATTTATCCTTGAAACCCAAACCGAAAAACTAACAACTTATTTAGAGTTGCACCACTAATTCTTATTCATCATCTCTTAAACTTAATTTTTTATAGTACACTGTATAATATCCCACAAAATCAAAAACACCTAATTCATTGACCTATATTAGACTATAACCCTAATTCCTTAACCAAATTTAAAAAAACATGGGGTAAGACATAAATCCTCCCATGCACCAAAAAACCACCAAAAACATGTTAAAAAACACTAAAAATGGGCATAAAAACCAACAAAAAAAATCGGGGGCTCCATCCCCCTTCAACCACTGGAAAGGGGGATGCCACCCCCTTGTGACCCCTTATTGCGTCAGCGTAATGCAACATGTCTGGTTGTCCGTGCAAAGAATATAATATAACACATACCCAACATATACTAGATATTCACTTCTTCCTTACAAACCCTATATCGTATGACGTTATATTTGATCTCTATTTACTTGGAACTATCATGAAATAATGGAATCTTATCTATTTTGATACAAATATGATTATCATAATAAATGATCATGGGATACAACTCTTGATGAAACAATATTGGAAGTAACTTAGGAATCTATATGTCCTCACAACTAGCTATAGTAGCTTCCATGTATTATGCCTCTATTGAGCTTCTTCCTACTAAAAAAATATATCATTTTTAATCCCAAGCTAAATGAGAACCCTGAGGTTCTCTTCCTATCTCTTTCACTACCTCTCTAATATGAGTCTATATATCCCTAAAACTTCACTTCAGCATATACGATATATCTCACACCATAATCCACTTCACACCATCCTCCATTGTGCCCCTCAAATACATACCACATGTTTTATTGCTACCCAATGATTCTTCATTATCTTCACCATGAACTGACTGAAGGTGTTGACTAAAAAACACACATTTGGATAATTCTTGACGAAATACATAAAAAAAATATCAATTACATGTGCAACATGGGATCCACCATCTCTCAATAAGAAGTTGTCACCTTTTTCAAATTAGTGATCATGTGTGTGGCCATAGGTTTTCAATCCTCCATCTGACACCTCTTCAAGATATGAACTACATACTTACCCTACCCAAGGAAAATATCCCCTCGTATCCACCAAACCTCCAATTCCAAGAAGTAATGCATCAAGTTTATTTTAATCATCTCAAACTTAGCTTCCATGTATACTTTTCACCCTACAATGAGATTATCTTCGCCTACTGGAAACAAGCCATATATAAACAACTCCAAAATGAGAAGATTGATCTAAACAATTATGTAATAAAAGTTTGAATCTACTTCACTTTTTGTGAAACCAATACTCTATAATTATACATTGATCTTGGAATACTATGCTTCTAGTGCTTTCTTGAATCAATAAAATGATTTCTTAAGCGTACACACATAGTACTCACTCCCACTTACCTAAAATACATAAGGTTACTCCATGTACACTTCTTCCTCAATGATACCATTAAGGAAAATTTCCTTCACATTTATCCGATGTATCCTCCATCCCATAAATGAAAGCAAGTACATAATTTCTCTAACATAAGTATACATAAGGATTGGAGAAATGTATTCTCATAGACCATTCTCTCCCTCTACGAGAACCTTGTTAAGCCCTAATATTGGCTCACTACCCCTTAACTGGGGCATATTACATTAGTAATGTTATTTTATGTATGTTGTCTTTATTCCATTAGTTGTAATTATACCTCCTAGTCTCCTATTTATACCAAGGAGACATTTTCATTTTGAGTCGTCTTGTACTTGAAAATTTATGTGGGGTAAAAGGAGTTTTCCCCCTCGAAGAGTCTTATTATCTAAAATTATATCTTTTTCAAGGCGTTGAGTACTTATTCTAAG
>JZKD02S1606221.1:647089-693767 GCA_000966675.3 Picea glauca
TTGGTACTATGGCATACAAATTGGAGTTTCCTACATCTTCACGAGTACACCTAGTTTTCCATGTTTCATGCTTAAAGAAGGTTATAGGTGACAAGATCCCAGTTCAAACTATATTTCCAGAACTTGATGAGGAATGAAAAATCATATTGGATCCTAAAGCCATCACTGACACAAGAATTCACCAGTTGAAGAATAGATCCATTTCAGAGTATCTCATTAAATGGAGGAAACTACCAGTTGAAGATTCCACTTGGGAAGATGAGTCTTTTATACAGAAGCATCCAGAGTTACTCAAGTCTTGTGGAAAACAATTGTCTCAAGGGGATGGGCATGTTAAGCCCTAATATTGTCTCACTACCCCTTAACTGGGGCATATTACATTAGTAATTTTTTTTTATTTATGTCGGCTTTATTCCATTAGTTGTAATTATACCTCCTAGTCTCCTATATATACCAAGGAGACATTTTCATTTTGAATCATCTTGTACTTGAACATTTATGTGGGGTAAAAGTAGGTTTCCCACTCGAAGAGGCTTATTATCTGAAATTATATTTTTTTCAAGGTGTTGAGTACTTATTCTGATGATTTTCTATGCTATATTGATATTTGGTTCTTAACAAACATTCTCTCTATAAACCTTCTTTTGAAATTCTCAATGTAGTCATCTGCTACATGCATGACCTTGTAGAGACACCTATAAGTCACCAATGACCTTCCATCCATTATTGGCACTATGTCACAAATGTGACCATTCTTCATGATGGAGGTGTACTCCTCCACCATTGGTCTACAAGCTCATCAAAACTGTCATGAAAACTAGAAGGATTAGAATATAGAATATTTCTCATCAGCGACTCAAAAATTGCATCATGGGAATAATAAATGTTTCTCATCAATGACATATAATATGGAAACTTATTCAAAGGTTTTCTCTCTCTGAATGTGATCCTAGGAGTCTCAACATCTCCTAAGAGTCCTTCAATGTATGAGAAAAGCATTAGGGTTTCCTCATAGAAGTGGAAGGGGCTCCTCTATTCCCTTCTTCACCTTAAGAATACAATCACTAGTGGCCCTACCTCAACCTTTGGAGCTTCATGATCCTAATCCTTTTCCACTACAATAGTCTCATGATATTTCTTGTATTCAAATTCCTCCTTGAAATTTGCATCCCTACTACTATCTTCCTTATCTCTAGAATATAGATCATGTATGCATTTGAGGTCTCATTGTAACCCATAAATAAATCATTCCTACTACATAGGTCCAACTTGGTCGTCTTATATACCAATATATGGATATAAATTGGACAACCAAAGATGTAGTAATGACTGACCTATGGATTTTGGATTCACACCAATGAAATCCTCCTCTGGTGTCTTTTGTTGTCTTTTCCTGCAAGATATTCTATGGACCCTAGTATTGTATTTATATTGTTGTGTTAGATGTCATGCCCAAAAAAACATGGGAAAGTTGTGATCATGTATCATGGCCTTAGAATAACCTTATTATGGATCAACCATTTCATTCTATAACCCTATTCTGCTACGGGTTGTATGGTACTTTCAACTCCCTATTTATTCCTGCCTCCTTGCAGAAACCCTTGAACACCTTGGAGGTATAGTCTCCCTCATTGTTTGATATCAAGACTTTCATCTTCTTCCTTGTATAGTTTTCAACTATATATTTGAACTCCTAAAACGATTTATTCTTGTTATTTAATAAGTCAATCCAAGTCTGGCGAGAGAAATCACCAATAAAGGAAACATAATACATGCTTCATGTTATTCATTCTATTGACATTGTTCCACAAAAATATGAATGTATTGTATCTAGAATCCCCTTATTCCTATGATAATTTCTTGGTAAAGTAGTGATCCATGTCGATATTGGTGGCCACCCACCTATTCCAACTGGTTCCTCTTGTTAGTTTTTAGTGCAACATGTTCTTTTGTAGTTATTTGTAATTGTGGGTTCTACTAATGGGGTTGTTTGAATCCCTAAACATCTTCTAGGTGGATATTGGTGTCCTCACACCTAATCCAACTGGCTTATTTTATATTTTTTCATGTTATCACATCTTGTTGTACTTCTAGGGACATTTTGGGGCCCTAAACAATGTTGTTTTGGCTCGCCACAGTAAAATTGTAGATGAAGTTAGAGTTTGGAACTGTAATGTGTAGTTCTCGAAAATACCTTTCCATTGGGCTATCACGCGCCTAAAATGGATATCGTATGAAAAAGTTACGAACTCAGGATGTTAATGTACTAACTTACCCAAACAAGGCCCACATGAATTTTGGTGTTTCATATCCTAGGGTTAGGTTTTTGGATGTATAGGGTTTGGGAATTCTTGTTTATCATAAAAAGGCCTTTGGATCCTCATTGTAATCATATTCTTGTGAATGAGCATAGACGTCACATCTCTTCTCAGAGATAAATCTTCCACCATTCTAGCGAGTCTTGCACTCTATATTTTGACACTCTCTTTACAATTCTTTCATTAATAGAAATCAAGTATTGTTGTATTTCTTTGTTTATGACAATTTTCATGAGTATTTTATTGTAATTTATCTACCTTCATTTTGTACAAAAAATAATCCGGATTAGTGGTATTAGAGCATTCTCTTCTTGATCATTTTTTAACGTATGTCCTCGATGAGGTCCAAGTATAGCCAATTGGGTCTCGAGTTTTTATTTCTTTAGGAAAATAACTCTCGCATGCCCAAGAAACCCTCGATGCTGACAAGAAAGAAAAATGATGGAGAAGAAAATGCTATTAACCTGTTGCTTGAGAAAGCTCTCGCACGACAAAGGGATGAAATGATGGATACTTTTACACACATTCTTCAATGCCTGCCTATAGAAACAAGAGGATCTTCATAAACTGGCCATTTTGGAGGAACCTCTCCCTTCAAGGTACAATTTAATTTTGATATAACCATATTTGAAGGTCATATAGATGCAGATTCCCTAGAAGAATGGTTAAATCTATTATAAGGTTATTTCTCTGTTCAAAAAATTCTCGATAGGAAAAATATCACCTTTGCACTCCTCAAGGCTCTCCCCCATGTCAACAATTGGTGGGAAACTTACTGGGAGTAAAGTTCTACAGAGGAACTTGGAATATATGGGGCTGAGCCCACTTGGGATTTTTTTGTGGATGCGGTCAAAGAAAAGTACTATCCTATTGATAACTATGAATACCAGTACATGAGATGGACCACGCTGCGGAAAAAGAAGATTCAAATAGTGTCGGAGTTCAGAAATAATTTCCATACCTTGCGCACCAAGATGGGTATCAAATACTTTAAGAGACATTTGGTTCTGAAATACCATGGGGATCTACATAGGTACATACAAACTAAAATGGATTTCCTGGGCATATAATCATTGGGAGTTGCCTATCGATATGCTGCCAAAATCGAGCTGAAATTTAGGCACCATAACAAATGGGAATTCAAGTCTGCAAATATGAAACAACCAAAGCCCGATAAAGATGGCCCTAACCAACAAACTCTAGACAACCAGTTCAAGACACATGACAAAAAGGGTAGAGTAAAGACAAGGAATGGCACTAGGAACTGGTGTGACTACCACAAAATCCCCTGGCACAACACCGATGAATGTCGCTCAAAATAGTCATTGGTGGTCGAGGTTAAAGATATCAAGATGAAACATGATTCAAAATTTGATCCAGAAAATGTTGAAAACAAACAGATCATTGACGCAGACCACACTGCTACTGTCGTGACTAAAACAATTTAGCTAGAAGAACCAATAGATCTTGAAGAGGGGGAGCACCTCTTCCATTCACACATGTGGGTGATCTAGGTGGATATTGGTGGCCACCCACATATTCCACTTGGAAACCCACTATTGTTTCTTTCAACTATTCAGTTTCCTTAATTGTAGCACAATTTACTATTTTTGGCAGTTTTTTGGGTCTCGAACTTCCGGAGTCATTTTGAGTCCCTAAACGACATTTTTTGGGCATCAACCGGTCCACAAATAATATTTTCTCCCAAACGATGATATTTATTATTAGTAGTTGTAGTCCTCAGATATACCTTTCTAACAATGTATCATATGCGTCAAACGAAGATAGAATGCCAAAATTATGACCCCGAGAAATTGATGTACCGATTTACTGTGATGGGGCCCATATTCTGGCATTTCATCTCCTAGGGTTAGGTTTTTGGATTGTTAGGGTTTCCATTTTTTCTCAATAGTATATAGGCCTTCGACCCTCATTGTAAAAAAAACTACATAGACCTATATCCGCCACATCTCTTCTCAGAGATAAGCTACCAATGCCCTAGCTAGTTTATTTCTATTATGTCTGTAAACAAATTTTAGTTCTTTGATATTAATGAAATGAAATGTTATTTAGGATACATATTTGTATTCATGGTTATTTGTGTATTCTGTTGCGTTCCTACATAAATTCAGATCAGTGGTATCAGAGAATTCTTCTCTTTCTGAATCCTTCTTTGCATGTCCCCAACGAGGTCGGGGTATAAGGAGTTAGGGCTCAATCTGGTTTAACCTTTGCAAGATTATCCTTGCAAACCCCAATGGATGCCCATGGGGGATGAAAAGAAAGATGAGGGAGTAGGATATCCTATCAAAATATTGCTTGAGGAGGCCCTTGAAAAACAAAGGAAAGCGATAATGGATAACTTCGCCCAGATCCTTCAACAATTTCCCACTGGTGGCGCATCCACATCAAGCAGGCACTCTGGAGGTGCAACCCCTTTTAAGGTACAAGTAAAATTTGACATTCCCATATTTGATGGCCAAATATATGTAGAAACTATAGATAGATGGTTGAATATCTTATAAGGATATTTCTCGGTTCGATAAGATTACTTTTTCACTACTCAAAGTCGACCCCCATGTCAAGGACTGGTGGGAAACCTACTGTGAGAAAAAGGATGAGGAGGAACACTCTCTGTTCTTGGTCATACCCACTTGGAATTATTTCTGAGATTCCATCAAGGAATAATATTATATTGTGGGGAGCTATGAGGACAAGTACATACAATCGACTATGCTACGACAACAAAGGGATCAAGATGTGCATGAGCTGGCGAATATGTTCCATACCCTGCATACAAAGTTGGGTATCAAAGTTTCAGAGAAACATTTGGTGTTGAACTACTGTAGTTGTCTACATAGATACATTCAGGAGGAAATGGATTTCCTCGACATCTCCTCACTTGGTACAACATACTGGTATGCTGCCAATATTGAGAAGAAATTCAAACAGAAGAAGTGAGACTTTGGATCTGTGAATCAAAAGAAAGAAAAAGGTTCCCCCAAATTGTAGAACAAAGGAAAAATCCAAGGCATCACGACTGAAGACAAACTACCAAATCCGCAGGCAAAGAAAAACACCACGAAGCCAAAGAAGGACAAGGAAAATTGGTGTGAGTTCCATAAGAGATCCACTCACAACACAAGTGAAAGTCGGGCCAAACAATCATTGGTGGCCGAGATGAGGGCTTATGAATCAGATGCATGCTTCGATGTTGAATCAGAAACTGAGAAGGGGAATGATAGAGGTAAGTAGATTATCGATGCATATCCCAATACCACTGTTTCCACCATGAAGATCCAAAAGGAAGAACCGGAAGATCCATAGAAGGAGGAGAGTCTCTTCCACTCCTAGATGTGGGTAAAGGGTTCCTCGCTACATTTCATTGTTGACAGTGGGAGCCAAAAGAAACTCATTTCAGCAGAGGTTGTGAAGTGGTTGGGGTTGCTAACCACAACACACCCACAATTGTACACCATCAAGTGGCTTCACCAAAGATGGGACCTGTGCGTCAAACAACAATGTCGCCTTCCCTACATCATCAAGCCCTTCACCGATGAGGTATTATGTGACATTGCTCCTCTTGATGTTTGTGATGTAGTATTTGGCCAACCATACCTGTGGAAGTGACATGTTGTGTATGAGTCACAACCTTGTGTTGTTATTTTTACCTTGGGAAATAAGTTGTACATGATACCAGAGGTACCACCACTTGTCGCTATCTCGTTGGTTATTACAAAACAATGCAGTAAGCTCATTTCCAAAATTGGGAAATATGTTTTCCTGATAATCCACCCTTATATAAAGAAGAAGAATATGGCCACGACCCCCAGACATGGCTCCTCCTCATGACCACAACAAATGGACAAGGTCATGGAGGAGTACTGGGACATATTCACCTCACCTGCAAGGGTACCTCTGCATTATCAGGTCAAGTACCCCATCGATCTAACCCCAGGTATGTCACTGCCCAATGGATCGATCTATCGACGCTCTATTTTGGAGAACGATGAAATCAAGATACAAATTTAGGAGCTGCCGCAGAAAGTTCACATCCGACCAAGTTCATCGCCCTGTGGGAGCCCGATCGTGTTGGTGCATAATAAGGATGGGACGTGGAGACTTTGTATTGACTATTGAGCGTTGAACAAGATCATTTTCCGGAATAGGTAACTGATCCCATAGATTGATGGCCTTATGGACCAATTCAAAGGGGATAAATATTTCAGCAAGATCGACTTGAAGTCCGGGTATCACCAGGTACCAATCAAACTGTTCGATGTGTGGAAGACTTCCTTCAAATCTAAGGAGGGTATTTTCAAATGGTTGTTCATGCCTTTCGGGTTGACAAATTCTCCTGCAATCTTCATGAGGATTATTGATGACATCTTGCGGCCATTCACCAACTCATTTGCAGTAGTGTACTTGGACATGACATCCTAATATTCAACCAGACTTGGGAAGAGCACCTCCACCACATTCGATAGGTCCACCAAACACTGCGGAAACACAAGTTGTGTGCCAATTTGGAGAAGTTCACTTTTGGCATGACCTAGGTTTAGTCTCTGGGATACATTATTGATGAGTGTGGGGTGCATGTGGATCCAACAAAGATCCAAGTTATTCGGGATTGGACAGTCTCGACCACTCTAAAAGAGCTTTGCATCTTTCTGGGTCTTGCTAATTTCTACCATAGGGTCGTGTTGGTATTCTCTCATATCACTTGGCCCTTGAGTCAAGTCACCAAGGGAGGAACGAAAGAAAAATTATTTTGGTCATAATATAAATAGAATGCATTCGTATAATTAAAACATCGCCTTTGATGTTCCCTAGTAATCACATTACTAGACTTGCAACAAGCATTTGAGATGGAGACAGATGCCTCTGATTATGCTATTGTAACAATTCTTACTCAACAGGGGAATTCAGTGGTATATCACAGTGCGAAACTGTCCGAAAGTATCCCACTTATGCCAAATAAATGTATTTGATTGTCCAAGATTTTTGACACTGGAAGCATTACATTTTGGGGAAGAAAACGATCATCCACATAGACCATAGACCCCTGCAGTTCATACAAACACAAGGGAAGTTGTAGAATGATCACCATCATATATGGTCCACATATCTGCAACAATTTCATTTGAACATCAAGTACAATAATGGCAACAATAATAATGTTGCAGACTAATTCAACCGACCACTGACCGTGACGATAACCATCGTGCTAAAATCTTGTGGGCAAGACACTTCTGCTTGGTCGCTTCTCTACAACAACAATCCATATTTTGGTCACACATACAAGATGCTCTTGGAGGGTAACCAAGTTCCAAATTTTCACCTCCAGGATGAACTACTATGTCACCTGCGACACCTATGTGTTCCTTCAAGCGAGCGTTCCAAGATGATTTTGGAAGTGCACTATAGTCAGGTCATTGCGCATTTCGGGGTCGAGAAAATAGTGGTAGTACTGCAAAATTATTTATATTGGCCAAACCTTCGACAAGATGTCAGGAATCACATTAGATCCTGCACTACCTGCACCATTTCCAAACCGACCATCAATAAGAAAGGCCTCTATACTCCGTTGCCTACCCCTAGTCAACCTTGAGAATCCATGTCCATGGATTACATGTTAGGCCTTCATTATACTAAGCATGGAAATGACTGTGTTTTTATAGTCGTCGACAGATTCTCAAAGATGGACATTATGGTGGCCTGGAAGAAGAATATCACAGCATAAGCCACTACTAAACTCTTATTTGAATGAATGTGGGTACACTTTGGAATCCCACAGTCTATCATCTCATATTGGGAAAACAGTTTCCTCAGTACATTTTGGTCCAACCTCTGGTCAATGTTGGACGCCAAGCTCACCAAGTCCACAACTTTCCATCCCCAAACTGATGGTTAGACAGAGGTCGTCAACAATATGATCATACACATTTTGTGCATGTACAACTCAAAGAATCCATGCACATGGGATGAGATCCTCCCCTATGTACAACATATCTATAACGAGGCCCTCCGCAGCTCAACTGGCCACATCCCCTTTCAGGTGGGCTTGGGTTTTTATCCACTATTTCCCATTGATGTATACCATTTGCAACTACTCAGGTTGATTAAGCTAATCTCCAGTCTGAAGCTTCCAAGGAAAAAAACTTTATTGAGCGCATTCAACACATTCCCCAACAAGTTCATGACATATTGGATAGACCCAATGCTAAGTACAAGTAGTGGCATGATCAACATCAGGTGCAACAGAACTTCCAAGTAGGTGACAAAGTGTGGTTACATTTGCAGAAGGAGCGCCTCGTTGGACCCCACCGCAAGCTTCACCCACTTTGATATGGGCCATACACCATCACCAAGGATATAGGGGAAAATGCATTCAAGCTCAGTATCCCACCATTCCTTGTTTTGGACCCAGTGTTCAATGTCGACCGCCTTCGTCCTTAATTTCCACCACTACTAGACACATCTGACATGGCAGAAAAAATCACACCAACAGAGTTAAACCCATACTGGATGGAACAAGCCACAATTGATCATATTATGGAAACACAGATCAAGAACACCCGTCAGCAGAGGATCTGACTATATCGAGTTGTCAAAGCAGGCCAACTCCTTCACCAGGGCAAGTGGCTCACACGGGACTAAGTTCAACAGAAGTTTCCTCATCTCATGGAGGAACTCAATGCAATGGGGACCATTGCTTCATAATGGGGGAGGAATGATCCAGGTGAATATTGGTGGCAACCTGCCTATTCCACTTGGACCCCCACCATTGTTTCTTTCAGTTTTTTTAGTTTCCTTAATTGTAGCACAATTTACTATTTTTTGCAGTTTTTTGGGCATCAACCGGTCGACGGATATTAATTTGTTCCAAACCATGATATTCACTATAATAAATTGTATTCCTTGGATAGATATTTCTAACTATGTATCATATGTGTCCAAGAGTGATAGTATGCCAAAGTTAAGACCCTGGGAAATTGATGTACCAATTTACCCCGATGGGGCCCATATTCTGGTGTTTCATCTCCTAAGGTTAGGTTTTTGGATGATTATGGATTCCATTGTTTCTAAGTAATATATAGGCCTTCAAGCCTCATTGTAACAAAGAGTTCATAGGACTGTAGCCACCACATCTCTTCTCAGAGATAAGCTACCAATGCCCTAACTAGTTTATTTCTATTTCGTCTGTAAACAAATTTCAGTTCTTTGATATTAATGAAATGAATTGTTATCTTTGCTGCATATTTGTATTCATGGTTATTTGTGTATTCTGTTGCGTTCCTGCATAAATTCAGATGAGTGGGTGAAGGGCACCCCATTGCATTTCATTGTTGATAACAAGAGCCAGAAGAACCTCATCTCAACTAAGGTCATCAAATAGTTTGGGTTGTCGAAAGCACCACACCTACAACCAAACAACATCAGTTGGCTTCACCAAGGACAAGATATTTTCTTCAACCAATAGTGTCTCTTATCCTATGGAATCCATCCCTTCAAGGATGAGGTAGTGTGTGATATTTCCCCTCTTGATGTCTGTGATGTTGTTTTGGGCCAACCATATATATGGAAACGTCATGTTGTCTATGATTCTAGACCCCATAGTGTCATTATTACTCTGCAAGGTCATCTCTACAGGATACCAAATGTAGTTTCGACTACTTCTCCACCAAAACAACACCGAAAGGAAATATCTCATACTGCAAAATTCATACTCTTCACAGTCCATTCAAAGGATGCAGAGAGGACCACTACAACCACTACAACCTCAACACCTTCTATCCAACAAGAACATATTGTTGAAGAGACAAAAAATATTGTTTATTTACCTAAAATGGTGCCTACACCATGGCCCATCAAGACCAGAGGCAACATGTTGGTGGAATAGATTCAACCCTTCTAGCAATAGTTTTGTGACAATCTTACACAATCCAAGAAGTACAACTTCTCTAACAAGGCATGCAACTCACCAAGATTCAGATTCATAAAATGATGTTCCCTCTTCCCTGGGCACTCAATGAAATGGATACCATTGCTTCCTAAGGGGGGAGGATTGATCTAGGTGGATATTGCTGGACACCCACCTGTTCCAACTAGCTTCTCTTATCGATTTTTAGTGCAACACGTTCTTTTGTACTTCTTTGTAATTGTGGGTTCTACAGTTCTGGGGCTATTTGAAGCCCTACACATATTCTAGGTGGATACTGGTGGCCTTCCACCTAATCCAACTAGCCTATTTTGTATGTTTTCATGTCAACGCACCTTGTTGTACTTCCAGGGCTGTTTTGGGGCCCTAAACAATGTTTTTTTTGGCTCTCCACATTCAAACTGTAGACAGAATTAGAGTTTTATGGTGTAATGCATAGTTCTCTAAAATACCTTTCCAATGGGCTATCACGCGCCTAAAATATAGATTGTATGCAAAAGTTACAACCCCGAGAAGTTAATGTACTAAATTACCCAAATGGGGCCCACATGACTTTTGGTGTTTCATCTCCTAGGGTTAAGTTTTTGGATGTCTAAGGTTTTGGCATTCCTATTTAGCATAAAAATGCCTTCAAAGCCTCATTGTAATCATCTTCTTGCGAATGAGCATACCCATCATATCTCTTCTCAAGGATAAAGACTCCATCATTCTAGAAAGTATTACACTCTGTATTTTTACAGTCTCTTTACAATTATTTCATTAATAGAAATCACGTATTGTTGTATTTCTCTATTTTTGGCAATTTTCGTGAGTATTTAATTGTAATTTCTCTTCTTTCATTTCATTCCGAAAATAATCTGGATCAAGTAACCTTGGCATGATTTGCATGTGGGAAGCCTTTGCATACACCATGTTTCTCAATAATAAACTAAAGAAGACATGTGACTATCTCCCTCAAAATAAATACTTTCCCATTGTGCAGGTTCCCCATCCTCTTATGCCAAATATCATATGAGTTGTCACTCTTATGCACTAAGGATTGAATAGGTTCACCTTGCAATTTGTACAAATTACATTCTCTAACCTCTATTACCTAAGTTGTATATGGGATACATCCCTTTGGTATAATACCACATACTAGTGTACATCCTAACTATACCAATATATCGACCTCTCAGTAGGATTGTACGTGTAACTTCCCCAACAACCCATCTGGGAAACACCACAAAAAAGATGAACTTCCACCACAACTACATTCTCAATTTTTTTGAATTTATTGGTAATGCACCGAGGTGCCCAGCTGAGTCCCATTACCTCTATTCATTTCACTGAGATACCATAATGTGGCATCTCTTCTACTGCTAAAATTTTCAAAGTAGCTCCGATACCATATCATAACAACCCTCGTTACTAGATACTCAAACATCCAAAATTCAATACTATAGTGTCATGTCCCTAGCCATGCAAAATATCCATGTGACACCAGTTATGTTCTTTTGATCCTATTAAATTAGAATTACTTACATATGAGAACACATGCAGCTCTACAACATATATAAACCATGCATAAATATATAAACAAATACAACAATATATTGAATATATTACACATTGTAGACAACATGGAATTACACATAAGAGACAATCATCTTTTATGAAAAACACCAACTGCATGTAGACCTCAGACGTTCCTCCTAGCCATAGACACTGTTTCTCATAAACTCTCTACAGTATGTCACCCCCGAGCTAAGACTAGAACTCCACTAGGGAAGGCTTCGTAGGAGAGACTAATGTCTATAATCAACAGTTGATGGTAAGTCAAGGTTCCAACTGCTGCAACTATCCTGTAGACTCTCATTTCCCACATGTTTGTTCCTCCCCATGAAGTCTTCCCCTTCTCTTCTACACATTGCGTCAACTTCCCCACTTCCTTTCCGGGGCTTCAACAACAGGTCAGAAAAAAAATATCAAAACCTTGCAACTATTTCCCAGTGCACCAACAAACAATCTATGATAGTTATCTCACAAGCGAGATACTTCCACGAGCCTAGAAACTTGTTTCTTCATATTACATGGGCCTTATAAACTGCCTCATCTAAGTACATAGTCTTGATACTCTTGTTATCATTCGCTCCCCAATGCTTTCCTCCTCTGAGTAAAAAATCTTGATACCCTTCTTATCATTCAATTCGTAGATCTTTCCCCATTCAGGTGCCATAATAGAGTGATAGCCTACAAATAGTAAGAGTATATGGCTCCCATCCCCCCCTAGCTATGTTGATATCCCTAAAATGGACACTTTCCTTCATGAAGCTTCATGAGCTCCACCTATATACATTTTTCCGCTCTTGGAATCTTAGATTAAAATATCTCAAGATTTGGGGCTTAGAGAATATTAAAATAATATTTCCCTAACTGAATCCCCCTTTCCCTCGAGTGGAGTTCTTATTCCCCCATACTCTTTCGTATGATTGGTTTGCAACAACGATATTTTTTTAATAATATACCTGATACACATTACAAGATCTTGAAATCATATAAGCATTCTCGCCACCAAACATATATACAATGGCACTTAGGCCCAAAATATCTTGACTCACTAGCCTACATGTACAATTACATCTTGGGGTTCAACCTCAGGTTATTACAATATGCATACATATATTGTTATCCATATGAAGTTATGGCCTCCCTACCACTATATGAAACTCACTTCTCTCATGAACTACATGTTGGCAAGAAATGCCTTCTCTCTCTAAATCAACAACCTCCTCAAATTTCCATGTGTTCTCTATCTTAATGTATCTCTATATTTTTAGTTGAGACCAAAACCCTAATATATTTTTGATATTACTAGTAATCTAACTCATGCAATCGTAAAATACACTTTTTAAGTTTAATTGCAAAAAAACAAGACTTTCACTTTTTAAGTAAATTAAGTTACTTAATAAAATTTACTTTTCAAAAATATCTAAAACTTCTTCTCTCATGTTAAGAAGGAATTTGTGCCAAGTGTCATAAGTCTAATAAGTCCAACAAGTAGGTATAGCGTTGGAACATGTAGGTTTAGACCCTAGCTTTAGCATACATATACAATCTATGTAAGGGCTTCAACTTGGTTCATTCATTGGGAATAATATGGCTCCCAAACTATATAGGCTATTCCTCATGATCTAGGTAAATTTATTCCCATGCCTCTATGATGTAGAAAATTT
Organism: Picea glauca; assembly: GCA_000966675.3. Taxonomy (NCBI): domain Eukaryota; kingdom Viridiplantae; phylum Streptophyta; class Pinopsida; order Pinales; family Pinaceae; genus Picea; species Picea glauca. The sequence continues at coordinate 660,565 of JZKD02S1606221.1, forward strand.
GGGCACGCCCTCCAAGAAGGCTGCCTCAACCGTGCACCTAATGAGCATGCCTTCTTCAATATTCTAGCATTTTATTATTATTATTACTTAATTGTGTGTTTTACATAGTTTATTATTTTATCCTTCGTAATGAATGCACATAGTACATAGTTTATTATTTTATCCTTCGTAATGAATGGAAGTAGTTAGGAAATTAGCTTTCATTATTTTTTTTAAGTTTGTAGACATTTCCTAATGAATGCAAGTAGTTAGGAAAATAGCTTTCATTATTTTTTTTTAGTTTGTAATCATTTCCTCAAACTTATAGGATTAATACGATAAGCTATATGTTGTTAAGGATATTTCTATTTTAAATCTCCGATCTTAATCTTCTTATTCATTATTATTTCTAATTTGACTTGTTTTCTTGATCAATGTGGCTCATCATATAAATGTTCGTTTTAGTTATTATTTCTAATATAACCGGTTTCTTTAGTGGGATGTGGGATGAGGGATGAGGAATGTGTGTCATCATAATTTGAGTTATTTCTTTCTATTGAGGAATGTGCCTATCATTTTGTATAGCATGTTACTATACTAACCTATCTTTTTTTTCGAATCACTAATAATAATTTTCTATGAATATATTCTACTTTCTCTCTTATAAGCTCTTTACCTCTTTGTTTTCCATTTGTATTCAGTTAAAAACAAATCCTCCCATTGTGCTAGGGTTAGACTCTTGACATTGTTATTACATTATCCCAGTTCATACCCTTTTCTCTTACATGCACCTTTAGCAACCAGCACCTCCAATACATTTTTGTTAGATGTTGGAGTGTTTTTGAGGTTCGAATCCTTACTACATCACTTTCCTTGCCTAGATTATTGGATCATAAGTTTCTCAACTAATTCACCGTTGTCTACACATTTGCAAACGCAGTTTATTCTCTAGCTTACTCACTATCTCTTCATCCGCACTCCGCATGCCTATCCGCATATCTCAGGAGTAATAGAAAGCATATGGATACACAAAACCTTAATATGGACAGCGTGTTAGATCAATTCAAACGACTTAACTCTTCCCTGGTAAATATTAGCATTGGTTTTTAGAGATTCAAAGCCCCTCGATCTCCTTCTAAGGTATTCTTCTAAATGGCTCTCTCCAGACATTTTACTTTTCTATCCATACCTTTTACTGAGTTGACTACATATCTAATCTCTTCCAAAGGCCCGACCACTTGATATACGTGTCCAGTTTATTTCCTGTGTGCGTATGAACACAAGTACTTTTCTTGATATCTTCCTTCTGAAGTGGACAAATCTACATATACAACCCTACTATCGGAACATTGCCTAGCATTTCCTAAGTTTGCAACCCGATTGAAAGGCGAACAGGACGAGTCATGGATATGTACTATGGCCACATATCTTAGACTACGGCTTGGCTTATCACACAACTAGAATATTGAATGTCCTACAATGTAGCTAGAAGATGTGGCTGGAACGAGAGTTGACAGAACCTCATATGCATAGGACATGTCTACACTAGGGTTTCAACAACTCCATAATATTTTTTTTCAGTTTCAATGTCGTTGGGTAATAATAATAATAATAATAATCTATTTTTAAGGTCACTGCTACATACCCTACTTTTTATGGATTTGAATTTGTATTTTTTTCCTCTTCTTTTTCTCCTTTTTATTTATTTTTCTCATTTTTATATATTATCTTATACTATAGTATACTATGTACATGTTTTCTTACTGTGTTATAACTTTTAAGTTCTAGAAGGTCGAATGTTCCTGTACAGTTTCAATCGACTCTCATTGATCAGTCATTTCAGTTCTGTGCCTTCCAAGTCTTTTAATTATATAGATCCCCCATCTATGAAAATCTCCACTTCATATGGCCATGATATAGGATGGTCCAAATATCGTGCTCCTGGTTGTGCTAGAATTTCTCCAAGTGATATAGATTATGCATCTACATGCACATGAAAAGTATTTTCCCAATCTTGGAATACTATAATAGGTGTTGTTACCATATTTTCTTTTAGGGTGTCCAAACATTACTGAAATTCCTCATTACACTGAAATTTAGTATCTTTCTTTAACAATTTATCCATTGGTGTAGTAATCTGCGCATACCCTTTTATAAATTTTATGTAGTAGTCTGTATGTCCCAATGTTTCTCTCAACGGGCACATTGATTTTGGTGGTGGTAAATTGACAATAACCACAATCTTGACAAGATCTACTAGGAGGTCGATTGTCCCTGTACAGTTTTAGTCGACTCTCATTGATCATTCCTTTCAGTTCTGTGACTCCCAAGTATTTTAACTATAAAGATCCCCCATCTGTTATAGTCTTCACTTCATATGACCTGAGCCAATGCATTATGAATTTACCAGGATGTTGAAAACATTTGTTGTCATAGAGCAAGACTAGGTCTCCCTCCTTGAAACTCTACCTCTTGATATGTTTGTCATGCCAAGCTTTGTCTCTTTCTTTCTATACTTCTTGATGAAATCTTGTCAGAATCCTATCCTCTTCCATATCCATTAGTTGAATGAGCCTTTCCTTTACGACACCTCTTTTTGTCATGTTGGTGATTGTTGCAATGCACAGACTCGGTACCAGGAATTCTAGTGGCACCACTGCATCTTTCCCATACACCAATCTGAATGTTGTTTGTACTGTCAGTTTCTTACATGTAGTAATGTATGACCATAGTATTGTTGGTATCTTCAAATCCCAATCATCCATGTTGACATTGCAGATCTTTGTCATTGCATCCTTCAAGATCTTATTGAAGGGTTGTGCTGTGCCATTTGCTTGAGGATGGTATGGTGTACTCTTATAATGATAGACTTCAAACTCCTCATTCATAGCCTTTATAGTATTGTTGATAAAGTGAGTACCTTGGTCACTCATATAAATCCTTTGAACAACCAAATATAGCGATCACTTACTCAAACGAGAAGTGTGTTGTTGTCATTGTGTTGCAGTCTTTTAATAGTGTTGCTTCTTCCCATATTGTTAAGTATTTTGTCGCAGTAATTATATATCTTTTTTCTGACCTTCTTGAGGGTGGATTAATTGGTCCAATAAATTCTATTGCCCATTTTTTAAATACCTGCAAAGTTACTTGTGTTCATAGAGGCATCTCATCGCTTCTATTAGGTTTACCAACCCTCAGACAGACATCACATCTTTGGCAATATTCCTTAGCATCTCTGAGAATTGTTGGCCACCATAGCCTTGCGCACTATACCTTATGCGCTATATATTTTAATGAATAATGTCCTCCACCTATTCCCTCATGATCTTCTGCCAAAACCCTAGGCCTCTCATGTTCTACTACACATCTTCTTAAAATATTTTATGTGCCCATGTTATATAAGTTTCATGAAATATATTGATAGTGTGCATCTCTGACTACCATATTGTTCTTCTACACAGTGTTAAAATCTTGTGGCACAATCCTTGCACTCTAGTTTTCAATAATATCAACAAAATATTCATCAACTATTTGGATTCAAAATAACTGCGCATCAGGGAAGTTGTCTTCCAAATTGGTATTTTATTCTCTATTCATTACCCTTGACAGGTGATCAGGTCTTGCATTCAACTTCCCTCGTTTGATTATCACTTCAAAATAAAATTCCTGAAATAACAATAGCCATCTACAGATCCCCCCCCAAACACTAGCTTGTTGACTAGGTGTTTGAGGGATAAATGATCTGTGAACATCTTAAGTGCATAGACCATAGATAGGCCTTCTCTTTATTTAGTGTTTTATTTTCTCTCTGATTCAAACAATTTTATTCTAGTAAATGATATACGATGGTCCAAATATCATGCTCCTGGTTGAACCAAAATTGCTCCAAGTGTTATAGTTGATGCATCTACATGCACATGAAAAGTATTTTCCCAATCTGGGATTACTAGAATAGGTGTTGTTACCATATTTTATTTTAGGGTGTCCAAACAATATTGACAGTCCTCATTCCACTGAAATTTAGTATCTTTCTTTAACAATTTATCCATTGGCGTAGTGATCTGCGCATACCCTTTTATAAATTTTATGTAGTAGCGTGTATGTCCCAATGTTTATCTCAACTGACACACTGATTTTGGTGGTGGTAAATTGACAATAATCACAATCCTAACAAGATCTACTAGAAAGCCTTGTTTTCACACTATATGTCCCAACAATATTACAAAAGGTGTCCCAAAGATGCATTTCTTGATATTCATTGATATCTGACACTACCTGCATTTTTCCAACATCAACCTTAATACTTATATATGATATTTTAATAAACTATATACAATCGAGTCATCTAGATACACTTCTAGAAACTAATGTATGAACTCCTTAAAAGAAACTATTACCACCCTTGAAAATAGGGTTGGTGCATTCTTCAACCCAAAAGGCATGACTATGTACTAGTTGGATCCCCATTCTATGGAAAAAGTGGTCCTGTACCTGTCTTCTAGGGCTATCTTGATCTGGTGGTAACCTGAGAATCCTTCTATAAAATAATATGCTTCATGTCCTCCCACATTCTCTAGTACTTCATCTATAAAAGGTGTAGGGAAAGGGTCATGTAGGAAAACATCATTCGGTTTCCTTAGATATACACAAATCCTTATCCCCCCTTATTTCTTCTCTTGAACTACCATAGGGATTATCCATTCAGATTCCTCCCCTAGTTCTATAATACCATCCTCAAACATTCTGTCAATTAACACTTTTACTTTCTTCTTATATATTGGGTTTAGTCTATAGGGTCTCTATCTGAAAAATATAGCCTTAGGTTTGAGAGATATCTTCATCTCTCCTAGTTCGCCTGCTATGCCTTACATCTCTATAAAAGTTGTTGGGAATAGGTCACATTATTCACGCAGAAGCTCCATTATCCTTTCTACTATTTTCTCATCCCAATAATATCCAATACTTTCCATTTTAGGATTATCAGTTGTGTTAATGTTGACTTTCTTCACTTTGATAGGTGCAACAAATACTTCATTTTCCAAAGATGGAACTTCCACTCCTCTTTCTCCTTCATTTTTTTTAATTTGAATGGTGCATGAGTCATATTCATATGGTGCTTCTTCTTCCACATGATAACATGACAGTAGTTCCTTGATTGTATGTTTGTTCTGTTGATGATACTATGTCATGACTTCAACCTCTAGTTAATCAATAAATGTCACACCTCTTATATGTTTAAGTGTTGAATCCATGTTAGGGTTCTCATGTTCAAATGAGAAGGTTACTATAAAATTATAATGTAATGTTGTCCATTTTGCAGTGCCCTTACCCAGTTCTTGTTCTACATACCAGTTTTCTAGGATCACTTCCAATGTGTGGATGAAGTGGTGAGGACATTCCTCTGGTGGTTTCATCCTCCATAGTGTTCTACATATCTCCAAATGCTTTTTGGGTGTCCCCTGTCCATCATATCTCGACATCATATTTCTTCCCTACTCTATGCCAAATCTAATATGAAGTAGTCACTTACATTGGTATCAGTCCTTAAATATTTATTTTTGTGCACCCCACCATCTTGCAGGTGTTTCCTTGAGTGAAATGTCTAGGGATAAGATCATATGATTCCATTACACTTCATGTTCGTATATTTTTAGTAATTATTCTAAATCATTTATCCCATGAAAATTGGGAGGTTCTCTTATCTCGTTACCCACCCATCTTACTGAGAAGTCTATTCTTGTGCACCTTCTTGTACACACTTCATGTAATCTTTGCTTCCAGTTCTCCAAACCTGTATCTGATTCAGATGCACATGATGTGATGCTCCTCCAGTTGAGTACCCCATATAATATTGGGTTGACATAATCTTCTTCACGCGCAGTTGTTCTATATAACTGGTTTATTTCCTCTAAATTGAGATAAGTTGGTTCTATGAACCTTTCCCCTTCTAAAGGGTCTAATGGCACAATGACTATGTATTATCCTTATTGAAAGTTAATCTTCCTTGTCTTCAAGTTTATTATGGTTTGGTTATCAAAATCGCTATCCAATCCAAGAAATGATGGATAAGTTGTTGTACCATCTACTATTTCTACACTTCAAAGTCTTCCTTAATGAACACGCCATTCAGATTTACTGTCACACCCTTAATCCTTCCAATTGGTATAACTTTGTGTTTTTTTACTAACTTTAATTTGATAGGTGAGTAGCCTAATGTGGGATCTCCCATACATTTCCATGTCTTCTTAGGTAATACGTTGACCTCAGAGCCTAAGTCTAATATAATGTCTTCCATATTGAAATCTCCAATGTTGACATTCAGTCGGAATTATTTGCCTATCCTCCTTGTCGTATGGAGGTGATTGATTGTTTTTTGTTCTAGATTCCTCTCTTCCTCTATGTTGCATCTTTATATTATACTTTTAAAAACTTTAACAGATGATGGATGATCCAAATATATCTTTTAAATGACAATGGTTAACTTATTTTGCATGAGTTAATTTACCATTTAGGAAGCTAATGAAAGAGGAAGCATTATAAATTAAACATCACATCCATAAAGAAATTTACATATCTGAACATAAGCATGAATAACAACAAACCATAAAAATAGAAGTTGATAACGAAGCTCTACAATATCGCCTACGTCTCCGAGCCTTTGTCTCAATGGGTGAGGCTTTCTTGTTTCTGTTCAAAGCTTTAAATGTGCATCATAATAGTTCAAAAAAGGTTACAATATGATATGTTCGTGTTCTACTAGATCTCAAGAACCCAACAAAACTGACAACACTACAATCAGATGAACAGAGCTCCTAGAAATCGCTCGCAAAGGTTCTCTCCTCAATGGCTTCCCTCTATAAAAATGGCTTTGGCTCAACAATTACTCAACATTTCTCTATTTTGAACCTCTCTCCTTCATTTCAATAACCTTTGGTATATATAGGCCTTAAGTTGGTAACAACCTCCTAACTTCTCCCCAAGACCTAGCCTAAAAAAGGGCCCAAGATCTCCAAAAATGACCAACATCTCACAAAACTACTGAATAAATCACATAAAAATCTTATAATAAGGTTTAAAAACCCATTTTTGGCACATAACATGGTGAAACCCCTTTTTCTCAAGCTCTCGGTCACATGGGCACCTCCATGTGGCCCAAGCGCTAAGGCTTGTGTGTTGGCCCCCTCTGATCCTTGGCCCCAGTCCTGTGGCTATGGCTCATGTGACCTTGGCTTATAGATCCACACACAAGTATTGTTGTTTGCCTCATGATGGCTTATCCCTTGGTCAATGTGCTAGCTCGGTCGACCGAGGCTAAGCCCTAAACTTCCCGTGCATCAAATCTATAGTCCATAGTATTATTCCAGGTCACATGGCATGCGATCGAGGGTTGTTAGCATAACGGGCTATACCCATAACCATATTCCCGTGTGCCAAATAATGGAAGGCCACGGGTCATATTATAGTGAACGTATGGTAGTGTTTTCGTTGGGGGCTTGGGATAGGCCCCATCCCCTTCTCCCCCCTAATTTAAACAAATTTCAATTCAAATAAATGTTTTGTGTTATATGGTTAAGAACCACTAGGTAGGCGGGCTGGTAGCCCAACCTACGTGAAGTCTTGGCCTCCCATAGAGGTCATGGATTCGACCCCCAGGAACCCTCAACAAAATTTTACCACAACAACCAATGACTAATGGAGGGGTAACACATGGAAACCCAAGACTGGGACATGTGGCACCATGCTATTCATGCATTAACTACCAAGTGTTAAACGTTGATTCAACCACGCCAACAAACACTACCCATTCATCACACCTGCCACGTTTCATACAATGTATGGCCCTTTCCATGTCAACCAGTGCCATGTGTCACCCTTGTAGTGGTTCCATGTGTCACACCCTGACTCGTCCACCTATACCTATGCACGTCAGTGCCACAAACCCTTCCACGTCAGTTGTACAGACGTATGCCCTGTACATTCAATTGCCACATGAGCACTATACAGACTGTATGGACTATACAATCAAAATCATTTTTGCCCGTTTGGCGAAATGAACAAACCATGATATCTTGGTCATACTATGTCTGTTTGATCCCATTCAAGTTGCATTGGGTTCATATCGATGAGGCCTATGTGCATGTCCGTTTTGAAGACATTATGAGCAATTTTATATTTAGTCCTTCCTAGACCTATTTTGGTCCCGAGATCCAATTATGGATCCCACCTCCCTACTAAATACCTTTTGGTCCCCCAGTCATAAATTACAGGATATGCCACCCGACTTGTTCTCTTTATTCAAACTTTGTCCTATGCACCTGTCTGATAAAGATCAACTATAAAAAAATCATGATAACTGACGACATATTGTTATCCATTTGTACCCGGTCACATCTTATTGAAGCCACTATCATACAGGTTGACAACATTATTAATGATAACATCATAAATATGACTACAAATGAGCTGATATGTTTGTAATACTTGCACGACATTAGCTTATCTTGAAGCAAAGTGTGATTGATCTTCCATTCTACAATCATCTCTTGTTCTTTCTTAAGATCAATTACTTGATTTGAAACAATTATAGGTGTGTTTCTTGCATGAGTTGCATTTATTAATTGTTTCATTGTTTGAAGAGATTGATTTTCTTTTAAATGATTAGCATGTACCACATAATCTTTGCCAGCTTTGGTTAAATGATATTGATTATGTTCCTTGTAAAAGATTGTTTTTTCGATCATACAAATGAGCACTACCTAAGACCATTACACATTCATTGAGTGGCACCACATCACATGTTACCCCATCCACAAACTTAGATGAAATTGCAAATTTTAATATGCATTGCTTTGTTATGTGGAATTGATGATTGTTTCTTATCCATTTAAGTGTTTCAGGCTTATGATGCATCCAAGTGTTTAATGGAAATTGTTTAACCAATTCCTCTAAAATCAATTTATATTGAGATCCACTATCTATCAATGTGTCGACCTTAGTATGCATCATTATGACCCTTATGTGAAAACATTTACTTCTAGACTCAAATCCATCACCAATTTTATCTGCCAAACGAACCAATGAGACTTTAGATTCATCGCCCGAATCTGATCTCAAGTCTATTGGTTGTGTTGTTGTTGCAACTATTTTTCTCCCTTTTCTTTCCTTGAACCACTTTGGTTTCTTCTCAGAATGAAATTTCCAGCAATGGTCCTCATCATGCCCTTCCTTCTTGCAATGTTTGCAAGAGGTCTTCTCTTTCTTCTTTGCCACTGAATTTTCCTTCTTTCCATTACACTTCCTTTTGTCCTCTTTTCTTGACAATGATTCCCCTAATACACCAACTCTTTTTTTCCCTACCTCAATGTATGTCTCTTGAACATAAACCCAATCAACATTAGTAGGTCCAAACATGAATACAATGTTATGAATATGTGTAGGTAAACCTTGTATATACTTCATAACAATTTCTTGGGTATGTAAAGGACTATCTAACATCAATGCCATTTTATGAAATCCATCTGTGTATTCTTGCACTATTTGTCCTTTTCTTAGTTTGAGAGCTTTCCATTCAATTAAAGCTTTCTCTTTATAACCCAAAGGATAGAATTTCTTTCTAAGTGCATAAATAAAATCATGTCATGATGGAAATACATTACCCACTTGTTGTGTTCCATTTTTCAACTTTCTTTGGCACTACATGAGTGCTATGCCTACAAGACGAAGTGATGCCAATTCGATTTGAGTGGCCTCATCTTTGATTGTTTGCACACTGCATTAAACATCCATCTATCTGATCCAGTTATCAATCCTCTCTGCATTGAATTCACCATCATAGATAGGTAATTCAAATTTCACATCAATTTTTAGTAAAGACATTTCTTGTTTATGTTTATGGACATGTTTTCTTACAGTGGATTTAGAAATTGACCTTGAAGAAGAAGAAGTTGATGGAGAAGAAGGAGGTGAAGGAGGAATTTGAGGAGGATCCTCTCCTTCTTCACTTTTGACCTTTGAATATTCACCTAGAGTTGGTGTTTTCCATTCAAAGTAATCTTCATATAAAACCTTCATCATCTCCAACATGGTAGAGAAAGTATTTTGAAACTCTTTCGCATCATGAGAAAGTCCCTCTTTCGATGCCATATTCTCACTTTGAGAAGTTAGTTTTTTCAATCCAAACTCTGGAGTCTCTTCAACAATCTTTCCTTCACCACAACTTAGCTTTTCCCTTGTAATCATGCAAACTCAAAAAACAACCGTCAACTAGATCTGATACCACTTGATCAGAAAATATCTTTTAAACGAAAATGGTTAAGTTATTTTGCATGAGTTAATTTACCATTTAGGAAATTGATGAAAGAGGAAGAATTATAAATGAAACATGACAGCCATAAAGAAATTTACAGATCTGAACATAAGCATGAAGAACAAAAAACCATAATAAGAGAAGTTCATAATGGAATTCGCCAATACCTACGTCTCCAGGCCTTTGTCTCAGTGGGTGAGGCTTTATTATTTATGTTCAAATATTTAAAAGTACATCATAAAAATGCAAAAAAGGTTACAAATTGATCTAGTCTTGTTCTACCAGATCTCAAGAACCCAACAAAACTCACGACATTGCAATCAAATGAACGAAGCTCCCTTAAATGTCTCGCATAGGTGCTCTCCTCAATGTATTCCCTGCATAAAAATGTATTTGGAGCAACAATTATTCAACATTTCTCTATTCTGATCCTCTCTCCTTGGCTTCAATAGCCTCTGGTTTATATAGGCCTGAATTTGGTAACAACCTCCCAACGTCTCCCCAAGCTATGGCCTCAAAAAGGGCCCAAGATCCTCCAAAAATGACCAAAATACCACAAAATTGTTGAATAAATCACATAGAAATATTATATTAAGGTTTAAAAGCCCATTTTTGATACGTAACAGGGTGAAACCCTTTTTTCTCAGGATCCTAGTCCCCTGGGCACCTTCATGTGGAAAAGCACTAAGTCTTGTGCATTTCCCCCCTACGATCCTTGGCCTTGGTCCTATTGCTATGGCACATGTAGCCTTGGCTTATATCTCCATGTGCAAGTATTGTTGTTGGCCCCGTCACGACTTAGCCCTTGTTCGGTAGGCTAGCCCTACCAACTGGGGCTAACCCCTAAACTTCATGTGCATCAAAGGTATAGTTGACGATATTATTCCAAGTCACATGGCATGTGATCGAGGGTTGTTATCATAACGGGATATACCCATAACCATATTCTCACACGCTAAATAGTAGAAGGTCACGAGTCATATTATAGTGGACATATGGCAGTGTTTTCATTGGGGGTTGGGGCTAGGACCCATCCCTTTCTCTGCCAAAATTTCAACAAATCTCAATTCAAATAAATGTTTTGCACTATATGTTTAAGCACCACTAGGTAGGTAGGTTAGTATCTCGAACTATGAAAAGTCTTGGCCACCCATAGAGGTCATGGGTTCAAACCCCACAGACCCTCAAAAAACTTTTACCACAACAACCAACGACCAATGGAGGGTGCCACATGGCAGCCCAAGACTGGGACATGTGGCACCATGTTATTCGTCCACTAACTACCAAGTTTCAAATGTTGATTTGACCATGTTAGCAACAACTTCCCATTCAACAGACCTACCACGTGTGGTACAACGTATGACCCTTTCCACATGAGCTAGTGCCACGTGTCACCCTTGTAATGGTTCCACGTGTCACACCCTGAATCGTCCACCTATACTTTTTCACGTTAGTGCCACACACCCTACCATGTTAGTTGTACAGATGTATGCCTTGTACATTCAGCTGCTACGTCAACACTATACATATTGTACAGTCAACATCTCTTTTAACTATTTGAAGAAATGAACAGACCACTATATCTTGGTCATACGACGTCTGTTTGATCCATTTCAAGTTTCATTGGGTTCGTATTGACAAGGCCTACCCACATGTCTTTTTTGGATCCATTCTGATCAGTTTAATTTTTAGGCCTTTCTAGACACATTTTGGTCTCGAGATCCAATTATGGATCACACCTCCCTACTAAAGACCTTTTCGTCATCCAAAAGGTTACTAATCAGTCATCAATTGCGGGATAGGACACCCAACTTGTTCTATGTCTTTAAACTATGTCCTGTGCACTTGTCTCATCAAGATCAACTGTAAAACAATCATGATAACTGACAACATATTGTTAGGCATTTGTACATGGTCACATCTTACTGAAGCCACTATCATCCAAGTTGACAACATTACTAATGATGACATCATAAATATGATTGAAAATGAGATGATATGTTTGTAATACTTACACAACATTAGCTTATCTTGAAGCAAAGTCTAATTGATCTTCCATTCTACAATCATCTCTTGTTCTTGCTTAAGATCAATTACTTGATCTGAAACAGTTATAGGTGTGTTGTTTGCATGAGCTGCATTTATTAATTGTTCCATTGTTTGAAGAGGCTTATTTTCTTTTAAATGATGAGCATGTACCACATAATCTTTGTCTTCTTTTCTTAAATGATATTGATTTTGTTCCCTCTAAAAGATTGCTTTCCGATCATACAAATAAGTATTGCCTAAGACCATTACACATTCATTGAATGGCACCACATCACATGTTACTTCTTCCACAAACTTAGATGAAATTGCAAATTTAATGTGCATTTCTTTGTTATGTGCAATTGATTATTGTTGCTTATCCATTTAAGTGTGTAAGGCTTATGATGCATCTGAGTGTTTAATGTCAATTGTTTAACCAATTCCTCTGAAATCAATTTAGATTGAGACCCACTATATATCAATGTGTCTACCTTAGTATGCATCATTATGACCCTTATCTGAAAAATATTGCTTCTAGAATCAATTCCATCACCAATTTTACCTACCAAACCAACCAATGAGACTTTACATTCATCACCCGAATCTGATCCCAAGTCTGTTGGTTGTGTTTTTGGTGGAACTATTTGCCTCCCTTTTCTTAACTTGAACCACTTTGGTCTCTTTTCAAGATGAAATCATCAGAAATGCTCCTCATCATACCCTTCCTTATTGAAATGTTTGCAAGAGGGATTCTCTTCCTTTCTTTCCATTGATTTTTCCTTCGTGCCATTCCACTTCCTTTTGTCCTCTTTACTTGAAGATGATTATGTTGATTTCCATATTTTCCCTGTTGCAATGGATGTCACTTGAACATAAACCTCATCAGCATTATTAGGTCCAATAATATCTAACATCAATGCCATTTTATGAAATCCATCTGTTTATTCTTGCAGTGATTGTCCTTTTCTTAGTTTGAGAGATTGCCATTAAATTAAATCTTTCTCTTTATAACCCAAAGGATAAAATTTATTTCTAAGCACAGAAATAAAAATTTGCCATGATGGAAATAAATTACCCATTTGTTGAGTTCCATTTTTCAACTTGCTTTACCACTAGATGAGTGTTATTCCTGCAAGACGAAGTGATGAAAACTTGATTTGAGTGGCCTCACCTTTTATTTTTTGCACAATGCAATAAACCTCCATCTGTCTGACCCAATTATCAAGCCTCTCTTCTTTGAATTCACCATCATACACAATTCATTCAAATTTCATATCAATTTTTAGTAAAGGAATTTTTTGTTTATGTTTATGGACATGTTTTCCTGCAGTCAATTTAGAACTTGAAATTGAAGAAGAATAAGTTGATGGAGAAGATTGAGGTGAAGGAGTAATTTGAGAAGGATCCTCTCCTTCTTCAATTTTGACCTTTGAATATTCACCTAAATTTGTTCTTTTATGTTCAAAGTAATCTTCATACAAAACCTTCATCATCTCTGACATGGTGAAGAAAGTCTTTCAAAACTCTTTCTCATCATGAGAAAGTCCCTCTTTAGATGTCATCTTCTCAGTTTGAGAAGTTCTTTTTCTCAAACCAAAATCTGGATTCTCTTCAACAATATCACCTTCACCATGACTTAGATTTTCCCTGGTAATCATGAAAACTTAAAAACCAACTTTCAATTAGCTCTGATACCACTTGATATGAAAATATCTTTTAAATAAAAATGGTTAAGTTATTTTTCATGAGTTAATTTACCATTTAGGAAACTGGTGAAAGAGGAAGAATTATAAATGAAACATGAAAACCATAAAGAAATTTACAGATTTGAACATAAGAATGAAGAAAAACAAACCATAATAAGATACGTTGATAACAAAGTTCACCAATCATGCCTACGTCTCCGGGCCTTTGTCTCAGTGGGTGAGGATTTCTTATTTATGTTCAAAGATTTAAAAGTATATAATAACAGTGCCAAAAATGTTACAAATTGATCTAGTCTTGTTCTACCAGATCTCAAGAACCCAAAAAAACCGACGACACTTGAATCGGATGAACGAAGCTCCAAGAAATGGCCCACAAAGGTGCTCTCCTCAATGTATTCCATGCATAAAAATGGATTTGGATAAAAAATTATTCAACATTTCTCTGTTATGAACATCTCTCCTTGGATTCAAGAACCTCTGGTTTATATAGGCCTAAAGTTGGTAACAACCTCTCAAATTCTCCCCAAGATATGGCCTCAAAAAGGTCCCAAGATCCTCCAAAAATGACCAAAATCCCACAAAAATGTAGAACAAATCACATAACAATGTTATAATAAGGTTTAAAAACTTAATTTTTTCACATAACAAGGTGAAACCCCTTTTTCTTGGGCTTGTGGTCACCTGGGCACCTCCATGTGGCCCAAGCGTTAAGGCGTGTGTGTTGGCCCCCTCTGATCCTTGGCCCCCGTCCTATGGCTATAGCGCATGTGGCCTTGGCTTATAGCTCCACACACAACAAATGTTGTTGCCCCCCCAATTACTTAGCCCTTGATCGTTGTTCTAGCCCGACCGACCCTAGATAACCCCTAAACTCTGAGTGCATCAAAGGTATAGTCCATGGTATTATTATGGGTCACATGGCATGTGATCGAGGGTTGTTAGCATAACGATATATACCTATAACCATATTCTTGCTCACCAAACAGTTGAAGGTCACAGGTCATATTACAGTGGACGTATGGAAGTTTTTTTGTTGGGGGTTGGGGCTAGGCCCGAACCCGTTCTCTTCCCAAATTTCAACAAATATCAATTCAAATAAATGATTTGCGCTATATGGTTAAGCACCACTAGGTAGGTGGGCTAGTAGCCCGACTTACGGGAAGTCTTGGCTACCCATAGAGGTCATGGGTTCGACTTCAATGGACCCTCAACAATATTTTATCACAATAACCAATGACCAATGGAGGGGTACCACGTGGCAGCCCAAGAGTGGGCCACGTGGCACCACACTATTCTCCCACTAACCACCAAGTTTCAAATGTTGATTCGACCACATCAACAAACACTGCCCAATCAACACACCTTTCATGTCATCACACCTGCCATGTGTCGTACAATGTACGACCCTTTCCATGTCAGCGAGTGCCACGTGTTACCCTTGCAGTGGTGCCAGGTGTCACACCCTAACTCGTCCACCTATACCTTCCCATGTTAGTGCCATGCACCCTTCCACATCAGTTGTATGGACGTATGACCTGTATAGTCAGTTTCCACATCGTCATTGTACGGAATGTACAATCAACATCTTTTTTTCATGTTTGGTGAAATGAGCATATCGCGATATCGTGCACATATGACATCCGTTTAAGCCCGTACAAGTTGTGTTGGGTTTGTATCGATGAGGCCTACACACACGTCCATTTTGAAGCTATTCTGAGAACTTGTATCTTTAGGCCTTCCTGGACCCATTTTGGTCCCGAGATCTAGTTCTAGATCACACCTCCCCACTAAAGACCTTTTGTTCCTCCAAAAGGTTACTGACCAGTCATCAATTGCGGGATAATCCACCCGACTTGTTCTATGTCTTTAAACTCTTTCCTATGCACATGTCTCATCAAGATCAATTGTAAACAATCATGATAACTGATAACATATTCTTAGCTATTTGTACCCGGTCACATCTTACTAAAGCCACTATCATCCAGGTTGACAACATTACTAATGATAACATAAAAAATATGACTACAAATGAGCTGATAAGTTTGTAATACTTGCACAAACTTAGCTTATCGTAAAGCAAAGTGTGATTGATCTTCCATTCTACAATCATCTCATGTTCTTTCTTAAGATCAATTACATGATTTGAAACAATTATAGGTGTCTTTCTTGCATGAGATTCCTTCCTTAGTTTTTCCATTGTTTGAAGACATTGATTTTCTTTTAAATGATGAACATGTACCACATATTCTTTTCCTTCTTTGGTTAAATGATATTGATTATGTTCCCTGTAAAAGATTGCTTTGCGATCATACAAATAAGGACTGCCTGATACCATTCCACTTTCATTGAGTGACACCACATCACATGTTACCTCGTCCACAAACTTAGATGAAATTGAAAATTTTAATGTGCATTTATTTGTTATGTGCAATTGATGATTGTTTCTTATGCATTCAAGTGTGTAAGGCTAATGATGCATTTGAGTGTTTAATCCCAATTGTTTAACCAATTCCTCTGAAATCAAGTTAGATTGAGATTCACTTTCTCTCAATGTGTCGACCTTAGTATGTCTCATTATGACCCTTATGTGAAACAATTTACTTCTAGAATCAAATCCATCACCAATTTTACCTGTCAAATCAACCAATGAGACTTTAGATTCATCACCTGAATCTAATCCCAAGTCTGTTGGTCATGTTGTTTCTGCAACTATTTCCCTCCCTTTCCTTTCCTTGAACCACTTTGGTCTCTTCTCGGGATGAAATTGCCAGCAATGGTCCTCATCATGCCCTTCCTTCTTGCAGTGTTTGTAAGAGGGTTTCTCTTCCTTTCTTGCCACTGAATTTTCCTTCTTTCCATTCCACTTCCTTTTGTCCTCTTTTCTTGAAGACGATTCCCCTGATACACCAACTCTTGTTTTCCCTGCCTCAATGTATGTCACTTGAAGAGAAACCTCATCAACATTAGTAGGTCCAAACATGAATACAATTTTACGAATATGTGCAGGTAAACCTCCTATATACTTGATAAGAGTTTCTTGAGTATGTAAAGGAATATCTAACATCAATGTCATTTTACGAAATCCATCTGTGTATTCTTGCACTATTTGTCCTTGTATTAGTTTGAGAGCTTGCCATTCAATTAAAGATTTCTCTTTATAACCCAAAGGACATAATTTCTTTCTAAGTGCAGAAATAAAACGTTTCCATTATGGAAATACATTACCCACTTGTTGTGCGCCATTTTTCAACTTGCTTTTCCACCAGATGAGTTCTATGCCTGCAAGACAATGTGATGCCAACTTCATTTGAGTGGCCTCATCTTTGATTTTTTTCACACTGCAATAAACCTCCATCTGTCTGAGCCAGTTATCAAGACTCTCTACATTGACTTCACCATCATACATAGGTAATTCAGATTTCACATCAATTTTTAGTAAAGGAATTTCTTGTTTATGTTTATGGACATGTTTTCTTGCAGTGGATTTAGAACTTGAAATTAAAGAAGAAGAAGTTGATGGAGAAGAAGTAGGTAAAGGAGGAATTTGAGGATGATCCTCTCCTTCTTCACCTTTTTCCTTTGAAGATTCACCTAGATTTGGTCTTTTCCGTTCCAAGTAACTTTCATACAAAACCTTCATCATATCTGACATGGCAAAGAAAGTCTTTCAAAACTCTTTCTCATCATGAGAAAGTCCCTCTTCCGATGCCATCTTCTCACTTTGATAAGTTCTCTTTCTCAATCCAAAATATGGATTCTCTTCAACAATCTCTCCTTCACCATGACTTAGCTTTTCCCTGGTAATCATGAAAACTCAAAAACCAATTGGCAACTGGCAATGATACCACTGCATCTGAAAAGATCATTTAAACAAAAATGGTTAAGTTATTTTGCATGAGTTAATTTACCATTTAGGAAACTGATGAAAGAGAAAGAATTATAAATGAAACATGACATCCATAAAGAAAATTACATATCTAAACATAAGCATGAATAACAACAAACCATAACAAGAGAAGTTGATAACGGATTTCGACAATCTCGCCTACGTCTCTGGGCCTTTGTCTCAATGGGTGAGGCTTTCTTATTTCAGTTCAAATATTTAAAAGTACATGATAACGGTGCCAAAAAGGTTACAAATTGATCTGCCTTTGTTTTATCAGATCTCAAGAACCCAACAAAACGGACGACAATGCAATCAGATGAACGAAGCTCCCAGAAATGGCTCGCAAAGGTGCTCTCATCAATGTATTCTATGCATAAAAATGGCTTTGGATCAACAATTCTTCAACATTTATCTGTTCTAAACCTCTCTCCTTGGCTTCAAGAACCTTTTTTATATATATGCCTGAATTGGGTAACAACCTCCCAACTTCTCGTCAGATCTGGCCTCAAATAGGTCCCAGATCCTCCAAAAATGACCGAAATCCCACAAAACTGTTGAATAAATCATACAAAAATCTTATAATAAGGTTTAAAAACCCATTTTTGGCACACAATAGGGCACAACCCCTTTTCTTGAGCTCCTGGTCATCTCGGCGCCTTGATGCAGGAGCATCGCCCATGACAAGCGAGCCAGCATGGAAGACAATGAACAACTAGACAAGTCCAGCCGAAACTTTTTGAAATTTCATTCAAGATGATACGCCAATGTATAAATGATGCATTTATGGAAAGCGCCTTTTGTATATTGTATTGGACTATGAGAGATATGCTCTCGTCCTTAATAGATAGGAGGCATTTAATAGATTTAATGCTGGTAGATAGATGTTAAAGTTTAGATTTGATAATTTAGAGTCTAAGAGGGAAAATGGATATAGACACCCTCATTGTACCATTGTAAAGTAGTAGTGAAGAATAGATCAAGCATTCAGGAGAAGAGAGGAGCAAGAAGAGAATATTGTATGAAGAACACCCATGTACAGGCATTTGAATTTATAGAAGGAAGCTTTAATTCAAACTCATGGTTTGTGTTGTTTTCTCTGTGTATTGATATTATGCTCAGGAATGTTTTCTTTCTTGTTATGAATTTGCTTTGTATATGCTATGCATGTTATTTCATGTTTCAATCTAAAGTCTGAAAGGGAGATAGAATGAGTTTCAATTGTTTCTCTATCTGAGCCAGGAGATTCCTGCAAGGTGTGCAGTTGAATACATCCACAAGGAGTGCATTGATGAAGGCTCAGTAGTTTAACTTTTGTTCTCATTCACCCAGAAGTGGAAGTGGGTGCTGAAGCCGTGCAAGGAGTGCGCAGGTTGAAGAAGAAGTCTCAGTTGTAAATATGAGAAAAGGAGATCAAAGACTGTTATTGCAGGAAGTGCGCAGAGTCGATAAGATTCAACACTTGGGAAGTTGTCGAATGTTGAGCGCAAGGAGTGCGCGTAAGTTCCTCTGAAAGAATTAGAGTGGAAAAGATCAGGAGGTATAGCACCTTCATGCTATCGTCAAAGGATAGCACTAGGTTCTTGCACCGTGAAAGGTTTCAGGCCAGAGTTGCAAGTGCGTGCACAGAGATCTCTTTTTCCCTAAGAGATTGTGGAAGCTGAAGGAAGCTCAGGAGGAACAAGGCCTTCAAAATTATCAAAGAATGCACAGGATATTTTCCGTGCCAAGAAGTCCTCAAGAAGAGAGGAAAGGAATCGACGGTCAGGATCTTACAGAGAAGATCGAAAAAATCCTTTCAGCCATTAGATTTTGAGAAGTTGCGCAGGGTTTAAGCCCGAAGGAGCAGAGGAAGAACTCGGAGGAGACATCAGGATATTGGCGTCATCAAGTTTTCATAAAGTTGAGAATAGAGACCTTGAAAGTCACAAAATCCCGAGAAAGGATCTCAACCGTTGATCTTGGTGGGATGGATGGAAGGAGATCGGGATGAGTCGACGTTTGGAGCATTGGGTTTTCCAAAGGCAAGAAACTCTTGCATATAGGAATTGCGATCCATGATTTCCCAATGCGATCAGAGTCGTTAATCTGAAGGACGCGTGTCCAAGGATCCTGAAGAGTTTGGGGTTCGACATTTCGAGACTCTCGGTGATGAGAAACTCACGACAGAAGAAGTCATGAAATCCTGAAATGCAACGGTCCCACATTCATAGGAGCCATAGTGGAGGATAGGTGTCGAAGGGTCAACCCTCGCTGGATTCAACGCCAGGTGGCATCAGAAATCAGAGAATCAAGAATTCCAAGGGCATGAGTTCCATACATTTTAATTCCGCAAAGTCTGAAACATCGATAGGGGAAGGACAGTGGTCTCGTGGACGAGCAGGTCACATGTGAAAGATTCAAGTCGGAGGGAGATAAGAGGAGTAGAGAGTATCATCGCCGATTGAAAATCGGGGATCCATGAGGTAAGTAATACATGACCTCACAAGTGTCGATTTCCCGATCAGGAGAAGTCCCGATAAAATCAAGGAACATGTGGGTTAATGTTCATCGGGGTTCGGGGATTGGTAAGACCCGATCCGGTGACTGAAGGACTCGCGATCGCACGAGGTCTGATTTCCCGATTTTGATAGGGAGATCGTAAAGAAAATTTTTGTGGGTCACAAAGTCCCGAAAGGGGTTTTGAAGAGCATTCTAGCTCTTCGGGCCTAAGGAAGATAAGGTCCTGGTGGGAGTGGACGTGCCCTGGGTGGCGCTTCTGCGTCACACCTCCATGTGGCCCAAGCGCTAATGCTTGTGCGCTAGCCCCCTCTAATCTTTGGCCCTGGTCCTGTGGTTATGGTGCATGTGAACTTGGTTGATAACTCCATGTGTAGGTATTGCTTTTTCCCCCCCGATGACTTAGCCCTTGGTTAGTGGGCTAGCCCGATCGACCGAAGATAACCCTTAAACTCTGCACACATCAAAGGTATAGTCCACGGTATTATTCTATGTCACGTGGAATACAATCGGGGGCTATTAGCATACCAGGCTATATCCATAACCATATTCCAATATGAAAAACAATGGAAGGTCATGGGTCATATTACAGTGGATGTATGGCAGTGTTTTCGTTCGAGGTTAGAGCTAGGCCCCATCCATTTCTCCACCGAAATTTCAAAAAATATCATTTGAAACAAATGTTTGCGTTATAAGAACCACTCGGTAGGAGGGCTAGTGGCCCAGCCTACATGAAGTCTTGTCCACCCATAGAGGTCATGGGTTCGACCCCCACAGACCCTCAACAAACTTTTACCACAACAAATAATGACCAATGGAGGGGTACCATATGGAAGCCCAATACTGGGCCACATGGCACTACATTATTCTCCCACTAACTACTAAGTGTAAAACATTGATTCAAAGATGTCACCAACCACTTCCTAGTCAACACACCTTCCATGTCATCACACCTTCCATGTTTTGTACAATGTATGACCCTTTCCACATCATCCAGTGCCACATGTCACCCTTGTAGTGGTTCCAGGTGTTACACCCTAACTCATCAACCTATAACTTCTCACATCATCTCCACACAACCTTCCACGTCACTTGTATGGTCGTATGACCTATATAGTTAGTTTCCACGTCAACATTGTATGGACTATACATTCAACATCGTTTTTTCCTGTTTGGAAAAATGAACAGATCACGATATCTTGTTCATACGACATTTTTTTGAGATTGTTGAAGTTGTGTTGGGTTCGTATTTACGAGGCCTACGCACACATCTATTTTAAATCCATTATGAGAACTTTGTTTTTTAGGTCCCAAGATCCAATTCTCAATCACACTGCCCCACTAAAAACCAAAAGGTTATTGACCATTCATCAAGTGAGTGATAGGCCACCCGAATTGTTCTTTGTCCTTAAACTCTGTCTTTTGCACCTGTCTCATCAATATCAACTATAAAAAAATCATAATAAATAACGACATATTGTTAGCCATTTGTACCCGGTCACATCTTACTGAAGCCACTATCATCCAGGTTGACAAAATTACAAATGATAACATGAGAAATATGACTGCAAATGAGTTGATATGTGTGTAATACTTGCACGACATTAGCTTATCTTGAAGCAAAGTGTGATTCATATTCCATTCTACAATCATCTCATGTTCTTGCTTAAGATCGATTACTTGATTTGAAACAGTTATAGGTGTGTTTCTTGCATGATATGCCTTTCTTATTTTTTCCATTGTTTGAACAGAGTGATTTTCTTTTAAATGATGAGAATGTACAAGATATTATTTTCCTTATTTGGTTAAATGATATTGATTATGTTCCATCTAAAATATTGTTTTGAGATCATACAAATAAGTATTGCCTAATACCATTCCACATTCATTAAGTGGCACCACATCACATGTTACCTCGTCCACAAACTTAGATGAAATTGCAAATTTTAATGTGCATTTCTTTGCTATGTTCAATTGATGATTGTTTCTTATCCATTTAAATTTGTAAGACTTATGATGCATCTGAGTGTTTAATCCCAATTGTTTAACCAATTCCTCTGAACTCAGGTTAGATTGAGATCCACTATATATCAATGTTCCAACCTTAGTATGCCTCATTATGACCCTTATGTGAAACAATTTACTTCTATAATCAAATCCAACACCAATTTTACTTGTCAAATCAACCAATGAGACGTTAGATTCATCACCCGAATCCGATTCCAGGTCTCTTGGTCATGTTTTTGCTGCAACTGTTTGCCTCCCTTTCCTTTCCTTGAACCACTTTGGTCTCTTCTTGGGATGAAATTGCCAGAAATGGTCCTCATCATGCCCTTCCTTCTTGCAATGTTTGTAAGAGGGCTTCTCTTCCTTTATTGCAATTGAATTTTCCTTCTTTCCGTTCCACTATCTTTTGCCCTCTTTTCTTGAAGATGATTCCCCTAATACACCAACTCGTGTTTTCCCTGCCTCAATGTATGTCGCTTGAACATAAACTTCATCAACATTAGTAAGTCCAAACATGAATACAAATTTACGAATATGTGCAGGTAAACCTCCTATACACTTGATAAGAGTTTCTTGAGTATGTAAAGGAATATCTAACATCAATGCCATTTTACAAAATCCATCTGTGTATTCTTTCACTGTTCGTCCTTTTCTTAGTTTGAGAGATTTCCATTCAATTAAATATTTCTCTTTATAACCCAAAGGATATAATTTCTTTCTAAGTGAAGAAATAAAAAGTTTCCATTATGGAAATACATTACTGTAACAACCTCCTCGTTACGACAACAACTCTCTAAAAGGTGCAATTTTTTTTGTTTTGTTTAAGGTGTGTGTGCGCATGTAAAAAGGAACATACACACTTGACTCTATGTCACCACTCGACAACCAACAAGACGCAACCATGATGAACACAACCAGAAGGCTTAAGGCGCACAACCGGTAACTGCAAGCAATAAACAACCATAGACATAACGCACACAACAAGTAACGGCAAGCATTAATGACCATAGAAATAAGGCGCACAACAAGTAACTACAAACGTTTAACGACATACTGGGTTATGCACGGTACAAACACAAAAGGAAGAATCTGTAGTAGTAGATTTTACTATTTCTGCACAGGAAAGCAGTGCGTTTAATCTTAGTTCTCTGCTTCGGAGAGAGAGAAGGTCAGATAGGCTCCTGGCCGTCTGCTGAGGCATAAAATAGTAATCTCCGTCAAGTGTGTCGCAAGAGTGGAACCCTTCCTTTAAAGGGCCTGAGACTCTTGATACGGCACTGGATTATTTACACATAAATAATCACACACACAGACTTATGTACTAAGGCTACATGGAGGTGTCTACATCCCACCCGACACAACATTCCAACACACGAAAGGGTCATCAACCAAGTACAACAATAACTGCAATGAACAACAACCGCTCATTTACTAACTCAGAATAATCTATTGTGCTTAAATCAAGGTTATTACACCATAAATGCTTATGAATAACAATAAGGATTACAATAACACTGCCATGAAATATTAAACACCTTACATTTATATCACGTATCCGAGCCATGATTTACAATTTCAATGCCTCTTATATGCTACAACCATAAAGTTACGACGACCTTACATGATAAAAACATTTCAAATAACCATGAGGAACTCACAATTTGATGATCATAAATTTCAATAATAATGCAGTAATAACAACGACATTCCTTTCTGTAAGTTATCTACGCAATGCTACACTCTATAATATGTTGCAAAAAAACACTCTTACATATTTCATAATCAATATGAAACCATAACGTTACCTTTACATATCACCTTAACATAATAAATTACAGTCTCCATACATACTTATTACGATATCAATTTACATGATTACTGTAACAATTTACATTATTCATAACAGTATAATGTTAGTAACCTTTCCACCCAAATGACAACACCCTTACCCTATTGTCAAAATATAAAAATAACATCATATTTATAATTAACCTCATATTTAAACAAATCAATATAACATCATATTTAAAGATGACAATATATAACAATAACAATATTTAAAATGACAATATTTGAAAATACGAATATTTAAAAAGGACCATATATAAAAATAACAATATTTAAAAATGTCAATATCTAAAAATAACAACATTTGAGAAGACAGTATACAAAAAAATAACATCATATGTATAATTATCGGTGACACTAAACGTACAAAAATACTACCCTATAGTACCGACAACCTGGCGTTTATCGTAACATTACATGACTTTAATCTCCCACCACCAAATCGCATTGAAGAATTGGCTTTCTATAATTGATAACATTAACATTCATTTCATTACTTTAACCATTTGGAAGCCCTAAAGCTTTGAGAAAAAGATTTCCACAATCAGTAATAGTAACATTAATTCCATTACAATGACAAGGCATGAGCAATAAAAGTTTGGAGGAATGGCGGCGAGTCCACCTTGCCATTTAGGAATAAAAATCGACAGCCCGGTAAATAAACATATCTAGAGATGATTGAAATTAAAATATAATAAAAGAACTCTGTGCTGTCTGTTGTTGCCGACCACCATGAAATATTATCAGTTAAAATAGGAAACATCGCGCTGACAACAAATTAAGGCCAGGCGGAGTTTGAGAGGGGTGACGTAAAAAAACAACAAGATGTCTACCGGTGTCAACAGTCTCAGCAGGAGATTCGGTTAAGCAGCAAGGGCATTCAAAAATGCACATGGCATTTAAAGAAAATTAGAAAGGGCATTTAATATTGCAATAGGCATTTGAAGAAAATTAAAAAGGGCATTTAATAACACCATGGGCATTCAAGCGCAGTGGGCATTTAGATAAAATTAGAACTCAGCCGGAACTGAGCATTTAAAACGCATTAAGAGGTCATAACAAATGACATCCATATGGGAAGCAGGAACTGAGGTTGAACCAAACGCAAACAAGACGCAAGCAATTAAGGCACAATCAATAACATGTAGGAACTGGAATTCAACGCAACAACGTTTATGATAGATCGCAGACAAAAAACGCAGGAATCCTCATGGAATTCTCTAGGCGACCCAAGGTAATCCACGACAGTGAGGTCCTGGGGAAAAAGTCCAAAGTCAAGGTAAATCCATACACAAACAGGGATGCGCCAACTTCAGGAGGCACATAGGACCAACAACGTCAGGGTAGAAACACCCAACCAGGCACCTCGATCAAGGATTTAATTGTGGGCATTTATCAATAAATAAATAAATAAAAATTCAGGAATGAGGAGAAGTAACATCCCCAACTGTTGGCTAGATTCCCCTGAGGTTAATGCACAATCTACTGTCCAATATGAGTTCGGTTTCTATTTGTTAAGTTATTATGAAGACAAACATTCTCTAAAGTAAATTTTTTTTTCTTCTAAGCAAACAATCATTGTCCATACTATTGCTAAATACGTAGCAAATAATTTGATATCAATGTTGGCATGCCCAAATTCGGGGTCGCAGGGAAATTTGGTGTAACAAGGTAGAAGGAAAAAAAGAGAAAAAGGAACTAAACGCCCCGAAATAAAACTGTGGCCAACCGTGAAACCCAACCCAATCAATACACAACGATAGGATGCCCAACGTCATAAGGAAGAGGCGCAGAGACATTCAATTTACCGTAGAGGATAATTTCCATGCATGCATAAAAACTCAGTCAAGAAGGTAGTAACACAGGAAAGAGGTAAAGAAACACCAAGCTGGTTCATCTAGAAAAATATATAACAAGGGACAATAAACCTTTCCAGCGATAGAACGCAGAATTAAAGAACCTTGCCATCATCAATTTCAAGTTCAAGAGACTAGAAAGTCAGCGACCTACACAATACACATGCAGATCATAATCCTACATCCTACAACATTCTATCAATCAACCAAAATGCGTACCGTTTCCTGTTTTCTTTCCCCGAGTGTCGTCCGCGCGCTCCACCCCGCTCCTGCTCACCAACTATCGAGACCTCATCAGTACCTCCCAGTTAATAGGGGTACTCTGCTTCCCCCTTAGCCCCTCGAGCCGTAAAGGGGCCACAACAAATTCAGAAGGTAAGTCTAGCTTCCCAGCTCGCCTCGCAAGGTCGAGCTACCACTCCTTTTCGAGCTGAGAAAATCCCAACTCCTCATAAGAAATCAGTCAAGTCACAATTTCGGCAGCGTAACGCTACACTAATAACCCATCCCTCTCTTCCTCATATCCCCTTTCTTTTATAGAGTTTTGAGACCCACCTACTTTCCTCAATCACATTTTAATTAAGTTTAATAAAAATAATTCTAATTATTCTCCTTCACACAAGTGTTGTCCACCCCCCTCTTTCCTCAAGTAATTATTTTCTTTAATTTATTAGATTACAAATTTCCCCCACCCACCTAGAAACGCTCCTAAATTTACTCCTAGGTGTTCCTAGATCCCCTTACATGTTTTAAATACTTTCCTAAAAAGGATGTTACTAAATTAGCTCAGATTAGCGAGTTCTTAATTTCAGATTCCTTACTATGTTGACCGTGCTTTTTACCATAAGTTCTCATCTTTCCTTTATTAAGTTTCCTCCTTTACTTACTTTCCTAATTCTTATTATTCTCTTCTTTCCCCTTTTTATTAAAGCCCAAAATGGTAGTTGCGTTATTAAATCTTTCCCCTTTATTATTAATTTAATATCTTTGTACTTCCACAAGTTAAGAAATAATTTCTTCTTTGTAAAATTTTAAAACCATTAGTTTTAATTTAATTATTACCCGTCATTACCCCAAGAATTTTATGAAGACCCAACTATTACTTAAGTGGGTTTTTGTTTAAATTGCTATTTTTATTCTAGGGTCTTTTTCTTACTGTTAGGCTAAATTTTTACCCTAGAAAAGTTTTAGACTTAGGACTTGGATTCTGAACTGGGCGACACTGGGTTAGGGAAGTTGTTTAAGGATTTCTTAAGGCATTATTGTCTTAGGGCTATTTAGGTTTGTTTCCTTTATCAACATCATTGCGACGTGCCCTTCAGGACGCACCACGTGCTCCAAGGGTGCCACTCGCCTCATTCGTTTCCTTTTCGCGACGTGCCCTTCAGGATGCACAACGTGCTCCAAGGGTGCCACTCGCTTCTTGTGTTTCTTTTGTGCGACCTTCCCTTTAGGATGCACCACATGCTCTAAGGGTGCCACTCACCAACTTGACTGATTGGTAGACATCTATAACCCCTGGATTCAACACTCCACTAGGTGAACTTGTGGGAGACTAAGGGCTCTAAGGAATAAGGCCCCCGCCTTATTGGGTGCCCCTTAGAATCATCGTGAGTGACTGTTGCAGTCTTCCCTCACGACATCATGGATACTCTCGAAATAGGTAATTGTTAACCTACAATTTGAGCCATGGCGGGAGTGCTAGTAGGTTGTGGCAGGGCTGTTGTCCACACCTCTCCTTCAACCTCTCTGGAAATCGTGTGTGGCCCCTTTACTCCATATGTGAGTCTGGTCGGCAAGCTATCATTAGCCTGCATCATCAACAATCGTGTCAGAACATGTCAACATCATATCATCAAAKCAATGAAATATCATAGTAAATAAATCAACCCAAATAGCACACTCCCTGACTCAATCCAGAGTCCAAGGGGTTCCACCGATGCCTCTGCATCCTCAAGGTCCGAAACCCTGCACACTCAATGAAACTGAGTCAACAACACCTGTCTACATCAAGCAGTAAAACATCATGTCATCTATCATAATGCATCATAATCAAGGATAAATGTTTTAACATCATAAAAGTCCAGATCATTTGCGAGCAAGTGTCCTCAAAGAATAAGTTTCCTCAGTGTGCCAGAGTGGGATGTTACATACACCCCCTCTTGGTATAAACTTTGTCCCAAATTTTCTTAGTATAAATGACGAACTAAAAGTACTATAGTATCATAAGTCTATCTATCAAACAAAAATGGGAACAGTTGGCGCATATCATATGCGTCCTCCCAGGTCATCGAGTGTGGACTATAACTGTCCCACTGGACCTTGAACTGATCTACCGTTCGACTTCGTAACTGTCGAACGCGATGATCTAAGATGCGGACGGACTCAGCCGTGAGCGCTCCCTCGTCTGATACTTGCAAGGAACTCATGTCAATCACATGTATAGGATCACTAATATAATGTCTCAAAACAGATACATGAAATACATCGTGCATACACCTCAAAGAATCAGGCAAGGCTGGTCGATAGACCACGGTCCCCTTTCTCTCCACAATCTCGAAAGGTCCCACAAACCTAGGAGAGAGTTTAGCTCCCTTTCCAAACTTGATCGAAATCTTATGTGGTTTAACCCACAAGAAGACTCGATCACCGACCTCATAACTACGGTCGACTCAGTGTGCATCGGCATAACTCTTCTGTCGATCCTGCGCTTCTTTAATCCTTTGTCTTATGGTTTGAATTTGCTCTTCCATTTCTTGGATCGCTTCTGGTCCCACAAAGACCCTATCCTCAATCCGATCCCAACTCAAGGGCATCTAACATGGTCGCCCATAAAGAAACTCAAAAGGCACCATCTTAATGGTGCTCTGGTAACTGTTGTTGTAAGCAAACTCTACTAGAGGAAAGAATTTCTCCCAACGCTTTTGTTGGTCCATCACGTACATGCGCAACATGTCTTCTAAGGTTTGGTTCATTCGTTCGATCTGTCCATCAGTCTCCGGGTGGTACGCAATACTAAAATTAAGTTGGGTCCCCAAAGCCTCTTGGAAACTCGTCCAGAATCGTCTAGTAAACATCGATCCTCGATCGGATATAATCTTCGTAGGCACGCCATGCAGCCTCACAATCTCACAGATGAAAACTCTCGCTATGTCAGGTGCCTGATACATCGTACGCACATGAATAAAGTGAGCACTCTTCGTTAGAGTGTCTACTACTACAATAATCGAGTCGTGTCTCCTTGCCGTCAGTGGCAATCCAACAATAAAATCTATCGAAATAACTTCCCATTTCGATTCCGGAATGGCATGTGGTTGAAGTAATCCTGCCGGGTGTCTATGTTCAACCTTTACCTGTTGACACTCTAGACATCTAGCCACAAAGTTGACTATGTCGGCCTTCATTCCCTTCTAGAAGAATAAGGGTTTAAGGTCTTCCCTCATCTTCGTGACTCCTAGGTGAGCCATGTAAACTTCTCTATGAGCCTCGCTCAGGATCAACATCCTCAACTCGTCGTTTGGCGGTACGTAAATCCAAATTCTAAACCTCAATAAACCATCGGTATCAAATGAATATCCCTCATATCGTGGTACAATCATCGTGTTTTGTCCGATAAAATCCTTGACTTCTTTGTACCAGTCATCGTCACGTTGTAAAGTGAGAATCTTCTCACATAGATTCGTCTGAAGAGGAAACACCGAAAATATGCATGGTCTCCGACTCAAAGCATTCACCACTCGGTTCATTGTTCCCTTTATGTAAGTAATCTCAAAGTCGTACTTGCTAAGCAATTCTGACCAACGTCGTTGTCGCGCGTTCAGGTCGCTTTGCGTAAATATGTGTTGTAGTCCACAATGATCAGTTCTTAGTTCAAATTGTCATCCAACAAGGTAGTGTCTCCAAACATTCAAGGCATATACAATGGCTAATAACTCCAAATCGTGCGTCACATAGTTCTCCTCATGCCTTCTCAATTTCCTCAAAATGTAAGCAATCGCTCGTCCGTCTTGCATCAAGAATCTGCCTAAACCTTCCTTGGCTACATCTGTGCATACCAAGAAGTCTGCATCCATGTCAGGGACTTTTAGTATCAGTGATGTTGTCAACAATGCCTTAAGCCTCCAAAATACTTCCGCGCATTTCTCCGTCTAGACGAACTTCTTGTTTTTCTTCTGCAATTCCGTGATCGGATTTGCTATCTTCGAAAATCCCTCAACAAACCATCGATAGTATCCTGCTAAGCCCACAAAACTATGCACTTTTGTGACATTCGTCGGCACAGGCCATTCCATAATAGACTCAACCTTTGATGGATTCACGGAGATGCCTTCGCCGGAGATGACATGCCCTAAGTAGTGAATCCTCGATTGATAAAAAGAGCATTTGGACAACTTCCCATACAATTTGTGCTCTCACAGACACTGTAGTACCAAGTGAAAGTGCTCGTCATGCTCCTCCATCGTCTGAGAGTAGATCAAAATATCGTCAATGAATACTTGGATGAACGTGTCCAAGTACTCGCGGAACACCCCGTTCATCAAACTCATGAATACCCCTGGGGCATTTGTCAGTCCAAACGGTAAAACAGTAAACTCGTAATGTCCAAATCTCATCTTAAAGGCAGTCTTAGGGACGTCATCCTCCTTGATATGTAACTGGTGATACCCAGATCACAAATCAATCTTGGAGAACACCGTCGCACCCTTCATTTAATCGAACAGATCATCAATTCTTGGTAAGGGATACTGATTCTTAATCATAGCCTTGTTCAGTTGACGGTATTCAATGCAAAGCCTCCATGATCCATCCTTATTTAGTATAAAAATAACTGGTGCAACCCACGGTGACACGCTAGGACGTATCAGTCCCAGGTCCAACAACTCCTTCAGTTGCATTTTCATCTCTTGCAACTCCGGTGTCGACATCCGATAAGGTGTTATTGCTATCGGTTCGGTCCTTGGTTTTAGGTCTATGGTAAACTCCAGTTCCCTTTCCGGTGGCATCCCCGGTAACTCCTCTAGAAATACTTCCGCAAACTCCTTCACCACAGGAAGGTGTTCTAGACCTTCCGCCAATCCCTTTTCATTTAGCGCCAGGATCGCATAAAGCTTGCACCACTTGCGCATACTCTTCTATAGCTATAAGGAAGAGACGAACCTCAGGGAAACTCCCTGGTTTCGTCCTACTATCACACATCTTTGTCCTTCATCATCGTCCAAGCTCAACCGTTTTGTCTTGTAGTTGAGTATTGCCTCATGCGATTCCAACCAATCCATACCAATCACGATGTCATAAGATCCTAAGATCGTGACGTACAAGTTGACCCTCATGACAAACTCTCCCAATTTAAGGGCACAGCCCGTAACCTTTCCTCCAACCTTCTGTTTGGCTCTTGAAGCCATCTCTACAAAGATAAACTCGTCCTGTTCGACTGCCTTTACCTTAATCATTTTTAGCGCTGCACCAGAAATGAAACTCTCAGTAGCACCTGGGTCTTTCAAAATACTAAGGGTCTGGTCAGTGACAGTACCTATCGTCTCGAGCACGGTCGACTGTTGCTCTGCCTGACAGTTATTCACCGCTGCATGAATCTGATGGGCCTTGCCCATATCTCCCAATATAGTGGGTCTGGATGATCTGGATGCCCTGGTCCTCTCCACAGGATAGTCGCATTGGTAGTGTGGCTCCCCACACGTCCAACACCCCTTCTTCGGCCCAGTAGTCCTGGTACCCCAAGTAGAAGATGACGACCCACCAGCCTGGAACCCAGGTCTGTTCTGTTGAACACGCCTAAATTATTGTTGCTGCGGGCGATGTTGCTGCTGATTCTATGGTCCCCGATAAGGTGCCCGCTGCTGAGGCGACGGTCGTTTGGGTGTAATGAAAGTGGATCCTCTCTAGAAGCCACGATATCCCGGCGTATGCCTCGTTGGTGTCTGATGCTGCGGTGTACCAGATGATCCTTGCCCTGCGGGTCTCACTGGAGTCCTAGTATGACCCCCACTAATAAGATCCTCCTCTGCTATGAGGGCCTTTTGGACAGCGTCGTGCAAGGTTTGAGGCATCAAGATCCTAACCTTTGCACGCAGGCTACCATTAAGGCCAAACACAAACCGGTTGACCTTGAGTTTCTATGTGTTAAGGTGTAGAGCATACAGGAGCAGCTCCATAAAACATTCCTCGTACTCGGGCACCGTATGAACTCCCTGTCGTAATGCGTTGAAATCATTGAGCTG
This sequence comes from Picea glauca, assembly GCA_000966675.3. Lineage (NCBI taxonomy): Eukaryota > Viridiplantae > Streptophyta > Pinopsida > Pinales > Pinaceae > Picea > Picea glauca. The sequence continues at coordinate 692,913 of JZKD02S1606221.1, forward strand.
ATGCTCAATGAATTCCTCTGAAAGGTACCTCTCCCAGAACCGTTCCTCGAACAGTTCCCATGACACGTCTTCGACGACCATGTTCAGTTGTGGTAGGAGTGTCTTCCAACATAGAAGAGTGCTCCCCTTTAGTTGAAAGACCACCATGTGGACCTTCATGTTGGAGGTATAATCGCGAAGTGTGAAGCACATTGCCATGTTCTCCAACCATGCCTCGGCGGCGGCGCCATCCGGGGCACCAAAGAACTCGGGAAATTTAACCTTCTCGAGTTCATGGTGAATGCTACCAGTAACGGATGGTGCGCGCGACGGAACCTCAGTGGGTGTCCGCGCCCTGGCCTCGTCTATGTCCAATCAACTGATCAGTGCCTCGAAAATGCGCTGAAAGGATCTCATCATCCCAACAACATCGCCAACTATTATCTACTCCTGTCCGAGAACCTGCTCGCCTCCCTGGGGGTTAGACCCCTCAGGCGTGGATGCTACTGGAGGCGTCGTTCCTCCTACCCTAGCACCCATTCGTCTGCCTTCACGACGTCCTCTAACCATGATCATTTGCACGCACACAATCAACTCGAGTAGTAATAGTATAATAAAATCAACTCATGTCAATGAAATTCATAGCGAATCCCATGTCGCGGGTCGAAACTGCTCGGAAACCATATGTAACTCCCTCCTCGTTACGACAACAACTCTCTAACAGGTGCAATTTTTGTTTTGTTTAAGGTGTGTGCGCGCGTGTAAAAAGGAACATACACACTTGACTCTACATCGCCACCCGACAACCAACAAGACGCAACCACGATGAACACAACCAGAAGGCTTAAGGTGCACAACTGGTAACTACGAGAAATA